>CM076580.1:1559869501-1560348931 GCA_034641835.2 Pinus albicaulis
GAAATAGCAAATATGAAAATATAAAATAATCCAAAAAGAAGTGTGTAATATATTTTTAATAATGTGGATGTCTCCTAAAATACTGATGCATTATTTCTTCTTAACTATCTAGGTCTTAACATAAATGACGCAACTAAAAAACTTGCACTGCTGAGGCAATGTGTTTTTCCGCTTTTTTGAGTGCAAAATTTAAGAAAAGGTTTGCACCTCCAGAGATTTGATCCTTTATGCTCTAGTTTGTTTTCAGTAGTGTGTTGCCAAGGAAAATCTATCTAAGATATGATTAATTTTATCAATAATATGTAAATATATCTAATATTAATGGTGATGATGATGATGATGATGATGGTTAACGTCCACTGAGACCAATCTTTGGTCTATCGGACCTAAAGAAAAGAGTTATTTAGTTTGATTTAAGATTTTATTCCTATGCTCAAAAAGCTTGGAGAGAAGCCTCCCGAGCTCACTATAATTTTGACATCTTAAAAGGTTTGGAAGATTAGTATTGCAACAAAGATTATGAAATTGAGCTCTAATGTGGTTGTACACGGGGCACTCTAAGAGGAAGTGATTTTCATCCTCGATGTTCATATTCTCACAGAGATGGCAGATCCTTTCCATCCATGGTGTTTTAGGAACTGTCCAATGACCTGTTTCACTATGGAGCTCATGAGAGTTCGTTCTAATCTTAGCTATATTAATTTTCTTCTTTGAGCTAGTTAAAACAGAGAGATACTTTTGATCTTCTAGGGTGGGGTTGATGACCTCCTTATAATATCTTAATTTTCTTTTAGTTGCTAGATCTTTCTCACACCACATTTTTTCTTTGAACTTAGAAGTAACAATTTTTTAATGTTATTAATGTTTTGCAATGCAACATTCTCGTCGATCTCCCAATGGTTTAACCAGGCCCTGGTGTCTTTATACCAACCTCATTTAAGCCTTAGGTGGTTTTGGCTGGAATTTAAAGCTAGCTTAGGAAGTCTATGGTCTCCTATGCTATTGATCTTGTGCTTGTACAACAGAAGCCTAGTCATAGCTAGGCTCTCGATAGGGGAAAGACCCACTTCTATAAGGAGAATAGGATAGGGTGTATTTATTTTAATTTTAAGGTTATAAGTTATAAAATGCTTATGGATTTACTCAATCTTTCTCCAGAATTCTCTAGAGATGCTGCAACCCCAAACCTCACATCCATATAAGATAACAGGAGTGACTAAAGTTTCAAAGAGGAACTTCTTTCTATCCCACATTACGAGGTTTGTCGTTTTACAATTATTTTCAAGACCAAAATAAGCTTTCCACCCCCATTAATCCTTTTCTGAATGCTATAGTTCCAGTTGAGCTTGTGATGAATATCAATTCCTAGGTACTTGTAAGAAGACACTTCCTCCAAGTTACTATTGTCATACATAAAATTAGCGTAAGTGTCCTTCTTGGATTTGATAATCATAACTTTTGTTTTTTCAGTGTTAATAGACATACCCATGGTAGAGCAGAAATCCTTAAGAATTCTAAGTTGCTTATCAAGATTAGATGGGCACCTTGCGAGAAGAACAATATCGTCAGCATAGAGAAGAAGGATGATGACTATCCCAGCTAAGATCATGCCAGCACATCCTGCTTCCTCTAAACAACCTTCTAGCTTGTCGATGTAAATTCCAAATAGGGTAGGGGAGAGGGGGAAACCTTGTTTAACTCCGATATTACACTTAATATCTTTCGACCACCCCTCATTGCTCTTTAACTTGGCAATTACATTCTCATATAACCTTATAGCGGCCGCTCTTAGCTCGAAAGGAACATTTAGCTCTTCTAATCTATTCCATAGGTTGTTTCTAGGAACCGTATCGAAAGCCTTTCTAAAGTCCACAAAGCAACAGAAGAGATTGGATTTATCATTGCGACATTCCTCCACAAGATCCTAAGCGTAACGAGGTGGTCCGTTGTTGAGTGTTGCCTTCTAAAACCCGCTTGGCCTTTAGCCTGCTTACCTTCACTTTCAAGCCAAATTCTCAACTTCTTTTCCAAAATAATACCATATAACTTGGCCAAGAGAGGGTTGATCATAATTGTCTGATAATTAGAGGGGTTATTTGTATCCCCACTTTTAAAAATAGGGATAATGAGGCTCTAAGTCCAAGGTTTAGGGAACCCTTGCTTGACCGCTTGGTTGAAAAGCTTGTGGATGTGGGGGATGAGGACAAGACCTCCAATTTTTAAGATTTCCGCCTCGTAACCTTCAATGTCTTTAGCTTTCCCATTTTCCAGGCGTTATTTAAAATCAATGTCCTAATGAAGGCTTTAGTTGTGAGTTGATCCAGATGGATATCATTGGCCTCACCTATTCCATTTGGACCCGCACCATCAATTCTTTCAATTTTAACTTTCAGCACAGTTTACTATTTTTTAACAGGTTTTCAGGTCTTGCACTCCCGAAGACATTTTGGCGCCCTAATGATCTAGGTGGATATTGGTGGCCACCCACCTATTCCATCTGAACCCCCACCATCGATTTTTTTCAGGTTTTAAGTTTCAGCACAACACTTTTAACGATTTTGGTCTGGGCTTAGGAGGCGGGTTTGGAGCTAAACGACGCTTTTTGGGAAAACGGAGAGCAACATGGGTCTATAGATTGATGTTGCTCGTTCAAAAATTGAATTCCTCGGATAGATCTTTCTAACGAGCTATTGAGCGCGTCAAACGGAGATCGGATGCCAAAGTTACGCCCCTGGGAAGTTGAACCACCAATTTACCCAAACGGGACCCACAGTTTTGGCGCTTCATCTCCTACGGTTAGGGTTTTGGACGTTTCGAATTCTACATTGTTTCTCAACAATAAATAGGCCCTCGAGCCTCATTGTAACACAGTTCAGGGGGCTGGGAGCCAATACATCTCTTCTCAGAGATAAGCGCTGCAGTTTCAGCTGCACTCCACATCTATCATGTTTGCATGTAATACAATTCGAAGCTGAGGACGGGTACATCTCTTCTTGGGGATCCTTTGCGAGTACCTAGCTCATCTGTTTCCAGTATATGAACTAATGAGCTGCGAGCCTCAATGTCTGGATTAGGAGGGCTGCGTACGCATCTCTTCTCGGGAGATACCCGGCGCCCTAGCTTATTTCCATTATGTTTGTGGTGAGTTACGGTCATTCTTTTATTAATAAAATGAAAGCAGTGGCTTCTGTTGCATCTACATATCTTTGGTTATGTTGTATTATTGCATTCTTGCATAAAATGCGGATCGGTGGTATGGAGCGGAGTGCAATCTTTCTCTTGTTTTCTCTTCATGTCACCCGAAGCGGCGGTATAAGAGTTCAACACCATAACCCGACGACCCCATCGTGGAAGGAAGAAGAAAGGCAGGGAAGCGAGGAGATCTTTTGTCAAAATATGGCTCGAGGATGCCCTTGAGAAACCGAGGAACGCGATGATGGACAATTTTTTTTTCAGATCCTTAAATGGCTGCCCACCGGTGGCACATCTACATCCAGCAAGTCTACCAATAGGTCCGCGACATCCTGGACAAATCCAACACCAAGTTCAGCAAAATTTTCCCCCCCATGGAGGAACTTAACGAAATGGAGACCATTGCTTCCTGAGGAGGGAGGAATGATCCAAGTGGATATCGGTGGCCTCCCACCTATTCCATTTGGACCCGCAGCATCAATTCTTTCAGTTTTTCAGCTTCAGCACAACTTACTATTTATAGCAGGTTTTCGGGTCCTGCACACCCGGAGCCGGTTTGGGGCATTAATAATCCAGGTGGATATTGGTGGCCACCCATCGAGTCCATTTGAACCCCCACCATCAGTTATTTCAGTTTGTAAGTTTCGGCACAACTTACTATTTTTAGCAGTTTTTCGGGTCTTAAACTTCCGGAGCCGTTTTGAGGCCCTAAACGACATTTTTTGGGAAAACGGAGAGCAACATGGGTCCATGGACCGATGTTGCTCATTCAAAAATTGAAGTCCTCGGATAGATCTTTCTAACGAGCTATTGAGCGCGTCAAACGGAGATCGGGTGCCAAAGTTATGCCCCCGGGAAGTTGAACCACCAATTTACCCAAACGGGCGCCCACAGTTTTGGCGCCTCATCTCCTACGGTTAGGTTTTTGGACGTTTCAGATTCTACATTGTTTCTCAGCAATAAATAGGCCCTCGAGCCTCATTGTAAGACGATTCAAGGGGGTGGGAGCGCCCATCTCTTCTCGAGATAAGCACTACCGTGCCCTGGCCTAGCCACATCTCGATCATACGCATTGTAACACGATTGGGAGAGAGCTGTGGCGCACATCTCTTCCTCGAGGAGAATGGCTACAGTGACCTAGCTAGTTTTATTTCCATTTTGTCTGTAAGCAAATTTCGGTTCTTTAATATTAATGAAATGAAGTATTATTTCCATTGCATCTGCGATACCTTTGATCACAGTTTTGTACGGGAGCATGAAATTTCCCCCCCCCATGGAGGAACTTAACGCAATGGAGACCATTGCTTCCTAAGGAGGGAGGAATGATCCAGGTGGATATCAGTGGCCTCCCACCTATTCCATTTGGACCCGCAGCATCAATTCTTTCAGTTTTTCAGCTTCAGCACAACTTACTATTTATAGCAGGTTTTCGGGTCCTGCACACCCGGAGCCGTTTTGGGGCATTAATAATCTAGGTGGATATTGGTGGCCACCCATCGAGTCCATTTGAACCCCCACCATCAGTTATTTCAGTTTGTAAGTTTTGGCACAACTTACTATTTTTAGCATTTTTTCGGGTCTTAAACTTCCGGAGCCGTTTTGAGGCCCTAAACGACGTTTTTTGGGAAAACGGAGAGCAACATGGGTCCATGGACCGATGTTGCTCGTTCAAAAATTGTACTCCTCGGATAGATCTTTCTAACGAGCTATTGAGCGTGTCAAACGGAGATCGGATGCCAAAGTTACGTCCCCGGGAAGTTGAACCACCAATTTACCCAAACGGGGCCCACAGTTTTGGCGCTTCATCTCCTACGGTTAGGGTTTTGGACGTTTCGGATTCTTCATTGTTTCTCAACAATAAATAGGCCCTTGAGCCTCATTGTAAGATAGTTCAGGGGGCTGGGAGCCGACACATCTCTTCTCAGAGATAAGCGCGACCGTGCCTGGCTGCGGTTCTCTCTCGTGTTTGCATGTAATACGATTGGTGGACGATACATCTCTTCTTGGGGATACAATGTGGGTAACCTAGCTCATCTATTTCCATTATATCTTGTATTAAACTGTAAGCCTCAATATAACGCGATTCGAGAGGGCACTGAGTCGCTACATCTCTTCTGAGAGATTCGCTACCAACACCCTAGCTATTTTATTTCCATTATGCCTGTAAGCTTATTGCAGTCATTATTTTACTAATAAAATGAAGCATTATTTCCATTGCATCTCTATATCTGTGAATTGTAACGGCCCGTAGTCTGTTGCATTCTGCATAAAATGCGGATCGGTGGTATCGGAGAAGCGGGTATTCTTTCTCTGTTTTTCTCTTCATGTCCCCAACGCGGCCAGGGTATAAGGAGTTCAACCTCACAACCCCGACGACCCCCATGGCGGAAGGAAAGAAAGACGAGGGAGCAGGAGATCCTGTCAAAATCTTGCTCGAGGATGCCCTTGAGAAACAGAGGAACGCGATGATGGACAATTTTTTTCCAGATCCTTCAATGGCTGCCCACCGGTGGCACATCTAAATCCAACACCAAGTTCAGCAAAATTTCCCCCCCCATGGAGGAACTTAATGCAATGGAGACCATTGCTTCCTAAGGAGGGAGGAATGATCCAGGTGGATATCGGTGGCCTCCCACCTATTCCATTTGGACCCGCAACATCAATTCTTTCAGTTTTTCAGCTTCAGCACAACTTACTATTTATAGCAGGTTTTCGGGTCCTGCACACCCGGAGCCGTTTTGGGGCATTAATAATCCAAGTGGATATTGGTGGCCACCCATTGAGTCCATTTTAACCCCCACCATCAGTTATTTCAGTTTGTAAGTTTCGGCACAACTTACTATTTTTAGCAGTTTTTCGGGTCTTAAACTTCCGGAGCCGTTTTGAGGCCCTAAACGACGCTTTTTGGGAAAGCAGGCAACATCGTTCAAAAGTTGTACTCCTCGGACAGATCTTTCTAACGAGCTATTGAGCACATCAAACGGAGATCGGATGCCAAAGTTACGTCCCCGGGAAGTTGAACCACCAATTTACTCAAACGAGGCCCATAGTTTTGGCGCTTCATCTCCTACGGTTAGGGTTTTGGACGTTTTGGATTCTACATATTTTCTCAACAATAAATAGGCCCTCGAGCCTCATTGTAAGACAGTTCATGGGGCTGGGAGCCGATACATCTCTTCTCAGAGATAAGCGCTACCAGTGCCCTAGCTCGCCACATCTCCATCATATACTCATTGTAACACGGTTCGGAGGCACAGCAAGCGCCCACATCTCTTCTCGGAGATAGCTACCGAAGCGCCTAGCTAGTTTATTCCATTAATACCTTAAGCAAATTTAGGTTCACTAATATCGATAAATGAGTATTGATCCATTGCATCTGAAATTACCAGTCGGATTTTATGCGAGAATACAAAATTCCCCCCCCATTGAGAACTTAACGCAATGGAGACCATTGCTTCTAAGGAGGAGGAATGATCCAGGGGGATATCGGTGGCCTCCCACCTATTCCATTTGGACCCGCAGCATCAATTCTTTCAGTTTTTCAGCTTCAGCACAGCTTACTATTTATAGCAGGTTTTCGGGTCTTGCACACCCGGAGCCGTTTTGGGGCATTAATAATCTAGGTGGATATTGGTGGCCACCCATCGAGTCCATTTGAACCCCCACCATCAGTTATTTCAGTTTGTAAGTTTCGACACAACTTACTATTTTTAGCAGTTTTTCGGGTCTTAAACTTCCGGAGCCGTTTTGAGGCCCTAAACGACGTTTTTTGGGAAAACGGAGAGCAACATGGGTCCATGGACCGATGTTGCTCATTCAAAAATTGTACTCCTCAGACAGATCTTTCTAACGAGCTATTGAGCGCGTCAAACAGAGATCGGATGCCAAAGTTACGTCCTCGGGAAGTTGAACCACCAATTTACCCAAACGGGGCCCACAGTTTTGGCGCTTCATCTCCTACGGTTAGGGTTTTGGACGTTTCGGATTCTACATTGTTTCTCAACAATAAATAGGCCCTCGAGCCTCATTGTAAGACAGTTCAGGGGGCTGGGAGCTGATCCTTGTCTTCTTAGAGATAAGCGCTACTAGTGCCCTAGCTCGCCACATCTCTATCATGTTTGCATTGTAACACAGTTCAGGGTTTGGTAGCTTGCCACATCTCTTCTTAGAGATACACTGCCAGTACCCTAGCTCATCTATTTCCATTATGTCTATAATAGTCATGTGAGCCTCAATGTAACACAATTCATAGGCTTGCGTATGTTACATCTCTTCTCAGAGATATGCTACCAGCACCCTAGCTTGTTTCCATTATGTTTGTAGTGAGTTAGGTCATTCTTTTATTAATAAAATGAAGCATTATTTCCTTTGCATCTCTATATCTATAGTTATATTTGTGACCATTAGTTCTGCATAAGAAATTTGGATAGGTGGTATCGGGCGGGTCTATTCTTTCTACTGTTTTCTCTTCATGTCTGATGCGCGGGGGTATAAGAGTTCAACCTCGCAGCTTGACGACCCCCCATGGCGGAAGAGGAAAGAAAGACGAGGGAGCGGGGAGATCCTGTCAAAATCTTGCTCGAGGATGCCCTCGAGAAATAGAGGAACGCGATGATGGACAATTTTTTTTTTTTCAGATCCTTCAATGGCTGCCCACCGGTGGCACATCTACATCCAGTACGTCTGCCAACAGGTCCGCGACATCCTGGACAAATCCAACAACAAGTTCAGCAAAATTCCCCCTCCCATGGAGGAACTTAACGCAATGGAGACCATTGCTTCCTAAGGAGGGAGGAATGATCCAGGTGGATATCGGTGGCCTCCCACCTATTCCATTTGGACCCGCAGCATCAATTCTTTCATTTTTTCAGCTTCAGCACAACTTACTATTTATAGCAGGTTTTCGGGTCCTGCACACCCGGAGCCGTTTTGGGGCATTAATAATCCAGGTGGATATTGGTGGCCACCCATCAAGTCCATTTGAACCCCCACCATCAGTTATTTCAGTTTGTAAGTTTCGGCACAACTTACTATTTTTAGCAGTTTTTCGGGTCTTAAACTTTCGGAGCCGTTTTGAGGCCCTAAACGACGTTTTTTGGGAAAACGGAGAGCAACATGGGTCCATGGACCGATGTTGCTCGTTCAAAAGTTGTACTCCTCAGAAAAATATTTCTAATGAGCTATTGAAGGCGTCGACGGAATCGGATGTAGAATTCGGCCTCGGGAGTTGAACCACGATACCCAAATGGGGTCCACGGTTTTGGCGCTTCTGTCTCTACGGTTCCAGGGTTTGGACGTTTCGGATTCTACATTGTTTCTCGACAATAAATAGGCCCTCGAGCCTCATTGTAATACAGTTCAGGGGGCTGGGAGCCGATACATCTCTTCTCAGAGATAAGCGCTACCAGTGCCCTAGCTCGCCACATCTCCATCATGTATGCATTGTAACACAGTTCAAGGGCTGGTAGCCGCCACATCTCTTCTCGAGATAGCTACAGTGCCTAGCTGGTTTATTTGATTGCATACGCAACCAAATTTCGGTTCTTTAATATTAATGAAATGAAGTGTTATTTCCACTACATCTGCAGTACCTTAGTCCGAAGTTTTATGTGAGAGCATGAAATTTCCCCCCCATGGAGGAACTTAACCCAATGGAGACCATTGCTTCCTAAGGAGGGAGGAATGATCCAGGTGGATATCGGTGGCCTCCCACCTATTCCATTTGGACCCGCAGCATCAATTCTTTCAGTTTTTCAGCTTCAGCACAACTTACTATTTATAGCAGGTTTTCGGGTCCTGCACACCCGGAGCCGTTTTGGGGCATTAATAATCTGGGTGGATATTGGTAGCCACCCTTCGAGTCCATTTGAACCCCCACCATTAGTTATTTCAGTTTGTAAGTTTCGGCACAACTTACTATTTTTAGCAGTTTTTCGGGTCTTAAACTTCCGGAGCCGTTTTGAGGCCCTAAACGACGTTTTTTGGGAAAACGGAGAGCGACATGGGTGCATGGACCGATGTTGCTCGTTCAAAATTTGTACTCCTCGGACAGATGTTTCTAACGAGCTATTGAGCGCGTCAAACGAAGATCGGATGCCAAAGTTACGTCCTCGGGAAGTTGAACCACCAATTTACCCAAACGGGGCCCACAGTTTTGGCGCTTCATCTCCTACGGTTAGGGTTTTGGACGTTTCGGATTCTACATTGTTTATCAACAATAAATAGGCCCTCGAGCCTCATTGTAAGACAGTTGAGGGGGCTGGGAGCCGATACATCTCTTCTCAGAGATAAGCGCTACCAGTTCCCTAGCTCGCCGCATCTCCATCATGTCTGCATTGTAACACAGTTCAGGGGCTGGTAGCCGCCACATCTCTTCTTAGGGATACGCTGCCAGTACCCTAGCTCATCTATTTCCATTATGTCTGTAATAGGCCTGCGAGCCTCAATGTAACACAGTTCAGAGGCCTGTAGCCGCCACATCTCTTCTCAGAGATACGCTACCAGCGCCCTAGCTTGTTTCCATTATGTTTGTAAGCTTATTGCAGTCATTCTTTTATTAATAAAATGAAGCATTATTTCCGCTGCATCTCTATATCTATGGTTATATCTATATTCTGTTGCGTTCCTGCATAAATCCGGATCAGTGGTATCAGAGCGGGTCTGCTCTTTCTCTGTTTTTCTCTTCATGTCCCCAACGCGGCCAGGGTATAAGGAGTTCAACCTCGCAACCCCAACGACCCCCCATGGCGGAAGGAAAGAAAGACGAGGGAGCAGGAGATCCTATCAAAATATTGCTCGAGGATGCCCTCGAGAAACAGAGGAACGCGATGATGGACAATTTTTTTTTCAGATCCTTCAACGGCTGCCCACCGGTGGCACATCTAAATCCAACACCAAGTTCAGCAAAATTCCCCCCCCCCCCCATGGAGGAACTCAACGCAATGGAGACCATTGCTTCCTAAGGAGGGAGGAATGATCCAGGTGGATATCGGTGGCCTCCCACCTATTCCATTTGGACATGAGCATCTTTTTGATTCGAGTTTTCGCTCAATATAGTCCACTCTTCCTGTGTTTAGGTCTGCACCGGGCGTTTGGGGCATTAATAATCTAGGTGGATATTGGTGGCCACCCATCAAGTCCATTTGAACCCCCACCATCAGTTATTTCAGTTTTTAAGTTTCGGCACAACTTACTATTTTTAGCAGTTTTTCGGGTCTTAAACTTCCGGAGCCATTTTGAGGCCCTAAACGACGTTTTTTGGGAAAACGGAGAGCAACATGGGTCAATGGACCGATGTTGCTCGTTCAAAAATTGTACTCCTCGGATAGATCTTTCTAACGAGCAAATCGGTCGAAACGGAGATCGGATGCCAAAGTTACGTCCCCGGGAAGTTGAACCACCAATTTACCCAAACGGGGCCCACAGTTTTGGCGCTTCATCTCCTACGGTTAGGGTTTTGGACGTTTCGGATTCTACATTGTTTCTCAACAATAAATAGGCCCTCGAGCCTCATTGTAAGACAGTTGAGGGGGCTGGGAGCCGATACATCTCTTCTCAGAGATAAGCGCTACCAGTGCCCTAGCTCGCTACATCTCCATCATGTCTGCATTGTAACACAGTTCAAGGGCTGGTAGCCGCCACATCACTTCTCAGGGATACGCTGCCAGTACCATAGCTCTTTTATCTCCATTATGTACGCAAGCCAAATTTCGGTTCTTTAATATTAATGAAATGAAGTGTTATTTAGATTGCATCTACGTATCTATGGTTATATCTCGTATTGATTTGCATTCCTGTAAAATCAGGATCAAGAGCAGAGTTTCGAAATCCCTAGCATTTGGAGATTCATAAAGCTTTTTAAGATAGGAATTCGAGTTGTGTAAAGCAATATAATCATTTTAAATATCCTAAATATGTCTGAGATTAACCTCATCATCTTAATTTTAAATTTTCTTAGTTACCTGAGTTTGTTGAGATGATAAATTTTGTTAATAACTTTAATGATGAAAATTTAATGATGAAAAATGATGAAATAAAAATTTTGAACCCAAAGTGACAATAATAGTATCGAATGATAGAAAATGTGAATAATAAGAATATAGTAAATTACAAATAGTCTTCATTCTAATCAATCTCAAACTATTTTCTTCTACTAATCTTATATTGTCACGCTTTTAGATTCGTCATATTTTCATATTAGTAATTTTAATGATGAAAAATGATGAAATAAAAATTTTGAACCCAAAATGACAATAATAGTGTTGAAAGATAGCAAATGTGAATAATAAGAATATAGTCAATTACAAATAGTCTTCATTCTGATCAATCTCAAACTATTTTCTTCTACTATTCTTATATTTTCACGCTTTTAGATTCATCATATTTTCATTTTAATAATTTTAATGATGAAAAATGATGAAATAAAAATTTTGAACCCAAAGTGACAATAATAGTGTTGAATGATAGCAAATGTGAATAATAAGAATATAGTCAATTACAAATAGTCTTCATTCTTATCAATCTCAAACTATTTTCTTCTACTAATCTTATTGACACGCTTGTTAGATTCATCATATTTTCATCTATATTATATGAAAAGGATAGTTGAAATCGTAAATCATTTAAATCTTTAGCTCGAGTAGTAGTAGTAGTAAACATCACACCTTGTCTCTCTTTCTCTCCTATATTAATAGGTTGAATTACTATAACACAAAAATCAATGTACATTGTCAAGAATTTTTTATGCTTACACTGAAAATCAATGCACAGTTTTAATCCAATCACTTTAAAATTAATGTACCATCAGACATGCAATTACATCAAATCAAAAATCAGCAACTACATTGAAATCAATGCATCTAATGCAAGCAATCAACTAAGATTAGAAAACAAATTCTACACTGAAATCAATGCATATAATGCAAGCAATCAAATAGGATTAGAAATCAACAAAAATCAACATTTACACTAAAATCAGTGAATCTAGTGCAAACAATCAAATAGGATTACAAATCACCATGTATGCTGAAACCAATGCATTTAGTGTAAGCAATCAAATATGATTAGAAATAAACTACATTGAAATCAATGCATCTACTGAAACAAAATCAAATATCATTAGAAATCAATACATACACTAAAATCAATGCATCTAGTGCAAGAAATCAAATATGACTAGAAATCACCATCTCTATTGAAATCATTGCATCTAGTGCAAGCAATCAAATAGTATTAGAAATCACCATTTACACTGAAATCAATGCATCTAGTGCAATAAATCTTCTTCCCTCTCTCCCCCTACATATTTATCTATATCTCCCTCCATCTCTTCTTCTTTGTCTCTCTATATCACCCCCGCACCCCCCACCCCAAAAAAAAAACACATGCTCTGTCACTCCATATCTGTCAATCTCTTTGTCCCTCCCTCCCTCTCTCCATCTCTCTCTTCTTCCCTCTCTTCACCTTCCATCTACATCTCTATCTGCCCCTTCTCTCCCTCTTCCTCGCTCCTATCTCTCTTTCCTCTTGTTGACCTATCTCTCTCTCTCTCCATCTTCCTTATCACTCCCTCTCTCTCTCCACCTTTCTCTATCTATGTCTTTCTTCTTACCTCCCTCTCTCTTCCCCTATAACTCCATCTCTCTTTCCCTCCCTCTCTCCACTTTCTCACATCCTCTCTCTCCCTTTCTCTCCTGGCTCTCTCTCTCTCTCTCTCTGCACCCCCCAACTTTGTTACTATATCCCTCACTCTCTCCTTCTCTCCCCCCTTATCTCCATCTCTCCTTCTTTGTCTCTTTATCTCATCCCCAAACTTAAATACTCTCTCTCCATCTCTCCCTTGTCACTCCTTCTCTCTCTCCAGTTCTCACTCTCTATGTATTTCTTCTTCCAACCCTCTCTCCCCCTCCAACTCCATCTCTCTATCCATCCCTCTTTCCTTCCATCTCTCCTCCTCTCTCTCGTCCTTCCTCTCTCTCCCTTTCTATCCTACCTCCCTCTCTCTTCTCGTAACACTCTCCTCCTCTCTCTCAAGTCCTATCTATTTTCCTTCCTCTCTCTCCCCTTCTCTCCTACCACACTCTCTCTCCCCCCATCTCTCTCTCTCTCTCTCTATCTCCAACTATGTTACTATATCCTTCCCTATCTCCTTCTCTCCCCTCTTCTCTCCATCTATCCTTCTGTGTCTCTTTATCTCACCCCTAAACATACACAGACTCTCTCTCCATCTCTCCCTTCACTCCCTCTCTCTCTTCACTTCTTAGTCTCTATGTCTTTCTTCTTCCCTCCCTCTCTCCCCCTTCAACTCCATCTCTCTATCCCTCCCTCTCTCCTCCTCTCTTTGAATTCCTCTCTCTCGTCCTCCTTCTCTCTCTCTTTTTCTCTTACCTCGCTCTCTCTTCCCCCATCTCTCTCTCTCTCTCTCTCTTCCATCCAACTCTCTTATTATCTCCCCCCTCTCTCTTTCTCTCTCTCCCCCCTCCATCTTAGGGTCTCCCTCTCCCTCTCTTACTCTTCTCTATCTCACTCACTCCTCTCCCTCTCTCTCTTCATTTCTCCTCTCCTGTCTCCTTCAGTTTATCCCCATCTCTCCCTTTTCACTCCCCTTATCTCTCCACCTATATCACTCTATGTCTTTTTTCTTCCCTCCCATATATATCTAGAGTTAATATATATCATGATGTATTAAGATATATTATAATATACAAAATTTAATATTGTATCAATCTAAAGTTATGAAATTTGATAATATTAATATTATAATATATTAATATGAATATTAGATTTAATAATAATAATCATCTTTAATATTAATATTATGGTTAATATAAATAAGATGATAGAGTAAATATAAAAAGAGTTTTTTTTTTTTTTTAACGATACTAGTGGTTTATTTATATTTATATTTATTTATCTTACCTCTTTTATTTATCAAGGTATTTGACCTGTAGACTTCGTATATACTTAGATGTTGATTTCTAATCTTATTTGATATATATTTTTATGTATTTACTGCTCTAAATCTCTTTTATATTTGGCCTATGGTATTTAGCCCATTGTATTAATAATAATTTGTCCCATGGTAGTTGATCCATAGACTTCACCTAAATAAAACTTCTTTTTTGAGCTTTCGTAAATATAAAGAGAGTTATTGAGTAAATATTAAAAAAAAAAGTTTTATTTATTTACCATACTTCTAATTTATTTGTATTTTTATTTATTTTCCATAGCCTCTACTAACTATAAAAAAAAATTATTTATTTACCATATATATTTTTATTTATTTATCATACCTCTAAAATAAATATATATATATATTTTTTTAATTTCTTTACTAAATTCCATAATTTTCTATGGATGAAATTTATTTGAACCTTCTTTTACTAGACTCAATAATTTTTTATACATCAAATTCATTTGAACCTTCAACTTAAATATACAAGTTTGAGCCATTGAATTTTTCATTATTATTTGTACCATATTTCATAATGTCACTAAGTTGATCTCTTCGCTTTCCAACCGTAATGTCATCCACGCAGCCCCAAAATAGTGTATGACATCTGATGAGAATACACAGATCTTCATATGGCTTCTCCAATCATTTGCCTTGATCACAAATACACATCACTTGAATGGCCATATATCATGGATTCCTTGATGAGGAACTATTGCTCAAAAATGTTGGAGAAACTCCATAAAATTTATGAGACGCAACAGCTAAAGGTTGTATAGGTGACAACTGTAAGTGAAGAGACAGAATCACGCTAGCCTTGTGAAATTGACATGAGGATACCTGATGACAGGTGTTGATCAACCTTTTCGAAGTCTACGTAACCGAAGTTTGGCACTAGCTTAAGGGATTAAACTCCACATAGAAAAATATTCTGCCTTCCTAAATCGATGACCTTCGGATGATTAATGCTCTTTAAAATTCATTGGAGCACATCAAAAATTAAAAATTAAATTCACTCCTAGAGGTCCATTCTACGTCTTGAGGGTTTGATCAAATTGACTCCTCTTACATTTTCTTGGGCTCCCCTTAAGGAGTCAACCTAGAGCTGGTAGCTTTGATATAAAAAAAAAATCAGAAATATACTACACATACAATTATTTGTCTACCACATAATTACATCAATTATATATTATGTTTATGAGATCTAACTATTTTTAAACTAAAAAATTGATTGTTGAGAAAATATCTAGAACAAACCAACCACTCAACAAACCATATCTACTTAGTACTAAAATAAAAGTTATTTCCCAATAACTTATATATAACTAACCCGTTTTAAAACATCACTAACATATTTAATCTGGCCGCAATAATTTTAAATTATTAAAATATTACCATTATTATTTTGTAATTTAAAATATTTCAAGTTTTAAATATTTTTAAAAATATATTGTTTATGAAATAAGTTAAAAATAGATAGGTGTAGTTCTTATTTGACCAAATTGTTTTTCCTCAAATTAATATACTTATGGTTGAAGATATAATCTCATCTCATTAATGGGAATTCGATTTTTTGGATTTTTAATACATTTTAAAAAGTTAAATGCACTATTGAAATTTCAAAAATGAGCCTTTTGCCTTTATCTAAATAATAAAGGTGTAAGATGTCTATATTGTTACTATTTTAAAGTTGATATGTTTTAAAGAATTTTATTTCTTTATAAATTAAAAATTGTTTGGACGGTAGAGATTTCATATAGTTTGAATATTCTTGGTCTAAATCACAATCTAATAAATTAAAGGTTTGGGAAATGAAAGATCACACTTTTAAGTTTCAAAATTAAAAATACGAAATTAAAAATAGATTGTCAAAATTCTAATATTAAATTTACGTGTGAAAAATACGAAATTAAAAATAGATTGTCAAAATTCTAATATTAAATTTACGTGTGTCTATCAAGATTAGTGAACATGAAATAAAAAAATAAAAAATAAATATTATGAAATGTTTTAGTTTCGAGTCCTATGAATGTGTTACATTGCATTATGGTGTGTTGCATTTCAAAATGTTTACCTTTCAAAAATTGTATTTTTTTGAAATTTCTCTACATTTCTCATGAGTTATATGCAAATGGTAGAGTAATCAATATGGAATGTTTCTATCATTTGATTTCAGGTAACACTTATTTAGTATTTTATGGCATAGCTAGGTTCTTATTGTTTGATTACCTTATAGAGTTTGGAGAAAAGTTTCCATGATAGGTGGTGGAAAACATTTGCTATTTATTTTCTCTACATGTTTACATTTTTTATATTCTTTATGCATTTTAATGGAATTCCTTCTTGAATTTTTTTTTATAGAGTTCTGAATCGATAATATGTATCATAGGGTTTTGTTTTTTCTACTCTTAAGGGTTTTGACTCCTAATATTTAGCCTAGGGTTTTGTTTTCCCTAGTGAATGTTGTTCATGTTATTTTTCAATTTCATGACTAGTTTTTGTAATTGTGCAAATGATGTGTTAAGGCTAAGATCTAGGATAAGGAGCAAATCCCTCAAGACCAACATTGCTCATCTTTTCTAGCAAGCAATTGTAAGATGGGCACACTCTTTCCCACTAAAAAATACAAAAAGAATCCACTCTCCACCTCGTCCTCTGCCTCAGAGGTGGCATGCATATTTTCATCAAAACCTTGATCCTTCATCTCAAATGTGGCATGCATATTTAATGCAAGTGCATGCAGGTTGCTACATACATTATGAGAGCATTGGTGTTGTTCAAATGAGTTATTCATTATTGTCCATCACTATTTATTCTCAAAAATTACATCCTTTGCAAAATTTGAAAATGTATTTCATTTCACGAATAATTTAAATTTAATTTAAGAAAAATAGTTTAATTCACAATAATGTATCAAAAATTTCATTAGCAAGAGAACTTAGATTTCAAGTTTATGTCCAATTATGATCCAAAGTTCCTTTATTCACATCTACATTAAAATAAAAATAAAATTTGCATGTCGATGTAATATCCCAAACAGAAAAATCTGAAGAGGTCTACAATACTATAATATTCTGTTTTAAATTCTCATTAGGAAAGTATCACAATTTCACCACATATTAGAATGTGACACAGAACATAAATAATATGAGAACCGAAGCCACTTATTTCTATTAATAATTAGAGAAATGATACATGCCAAAAAAATAATAATGAAGCCCCTGCCAATGCCATGAATGGTCACTCATACTAAGAAAAAATACTAAAGTACACTTATGAGCACTAGAAAAATCCACCAAACAAATTTCACTGTGGGGTTTTCGTCTCGAGATCAAGATGGAACTGGCCACACCAAGTTCTTATCAAATACATAATAAGATAAACAGATCCAGGATTATCAAAATTCCTTTCTCCTCTCCCCTTTTATAGGCTTGATGGACTCTCTAGAAGTATTTATTTTATTACTTTTCTCTAAAAGGGAGGGTAAATACCATGAGTAAATACCATAGGAAAACACCATTATAAATATCATGGGAAATACCATTCTTGTAACTTGGATGCCACCAACGCTAGAGGTCCATCTTGAACGCATAAGAAAAGGGGAATATTACAAATCCTCATGCCCTGAGATTGCTTGTCCTGAAGAAATTCACAATTTTCTACCAGTATGGATGTACAAAGCAGTTGAGTACCAATATCGGGGTCCCATATGAACCATTGAATCATCGCAATATGCCACGGTATCACCAAATCAAGGATAGATCTCCCAATGTTTGGATCTCAGATCAACCTTCGAGTCCACTACCCATTAATTGATCCACTGGCATGTGAACCACCCCTGGATCCCAATCCAAATATTAATTCCACTTGCCATCAATAGATCCTTCTATATCCTAATGCCATCAGAACCCAACTTCATAGCTCATGCGCCATGGCTCTAATTGTATTATGTCACTGGATAAGAATCTCATCCCAAGATTCATCTCATCAAGCAGGTACCAACTCATAATCTCTTGGGTGTACATAATAATATGAGGAAAAATCCCACCATGTTGATGCTGCACTAATTTGATTTTAATTGGGATGTCCCTAATGTTTTGGGTAATTCCTCGGTCCTCCCTCACCTTTAAAAACCATATGGAGGGCTCCCATAAGATCCATATGAAAAAATATGCCCATTTTTCTCCAATGCACGAAGGTGTGTTGATTGAGCTACTAGCTATGTCAATGTATCCCTAAAGAGGGTTGCTCTGTGACTCCCAAGTATATTCCTTTTATTGTCTTGTGAGGGACTTGAGTCGTTCCGCAACATTAGAAAACTTGGTCGTTGACTCAACACATACCCCTGTGAGCTCCTCAATTTTCATTTTCTCTTGTAGGAAAGTGCCCCAGACTATCCAGATTCTCTTCTTCAACATCATAATATATGTCTTGAAATGCTTAATCTTTTATGAGGAGTCCTCTCTTGACAATTCTGGTACTCTGTTGAATTTCCCAATTATCGCAACTCGAACTTGAGCCTTTTACATGCTCCCAATAATCCCAAGAAATGGCTCGTCCTACACACTATGTTTTTCATGCTCCCCCTTATGTTCACGCTCATCATGTTGGTTCATTATTGTTGGCTCCTCACTCAAGTCTCCCTGGTCTTCTCCACCTATGGAGATAATATCTTGTTCATCCTCTTTAGTTTTCAAACATGGATGCACTGGTACACTTTTCCACTCATATTCTTCATGAATGTTCTCTTGGAAATCTACGGACTTAGTTGTACAAGAGTCTAGACCATCAATACTATTAGGAACAATTTCCTCCTTCCTTTCTCCATGCACTTCTAAGTGCTTGTCATGCTGGCTGATTTTTATTAGCTTATCCTGCAAGCCTCTCTAAATAACATCATGATTTTTATCAAAATCTAGACTTGACTACTTATATTATTCATGTGTGCTTTCCTGAAGATCAATCAACCCAAGTATAGACTAATCCCCATGGTTGGAAGGAATCTCTTCTTGCCCTGACTCTATTGCTTCCTTCCAATTACCTCGGCATGAACGGTTAGGTGCCCAAGGTCCCTTGGAAATAAGGCATAGTCCTTTTCTTCTTAGATCATTCTTGGTATTGGTTTTACTCCCTTTGTTCATGCTTCCTCCATCAATCCTCGTTAACTCCTTCTTGCTTAGCTCCCATCTAAGAAATTTTATGTTTTTTGTGATTAATTTCTCAACTAGATGATAGGAAACTGATGATACAATTAGTTTCTTTCTCCAAATGGCCAAAAATTTAGATCTGAATGTTTTGCAGATGTCAACATCTCCACCAAATAATAGGAACACAATCTTTTTCATGCTTATTTTGACATTGTCTAGATGAGTTGTTGCAATGTTGGTGCAGAAGCACTGGAGCATTTGAAGAATTAAATCGTCACATTACAGATTAAGCATTAATGTGCCAAATTCGAACTCTACCATGAGTTCTAAAATTTTGCGCCTCTTCTCAAGGTAGGAAGCATGAATTTTTCCAACTCTCGAAGGGTTTATACCATTAGTCACAATATCTTCGTCATGATATCGTTATTGTAAGGTGGTAGTGGTGATGTAATAGCTATGATATTACTGAGAAATGAGGTGACTATGAGCTGAGCCTCTTCACAAGGATGCTCCCTCAATTTGGATTGTATTAGAGCAAGCATGCACGGCTTGAGAGCTCAATTGAGTTTCTTCCATTCCAATGGTCCCACCTTGGATATACATGTGTCTAATTCCTCCAAATTATGAAGGAAAATTATTGACTTTGTTCGTTGCAACTCAGATCCAAGTGTGAAGAGGTTAGTCCCTCTTCCATGTCTTTTCATATCCCATGGGTGCTTCTGTTGCAAAATAACATGGAATTTTTTCGAGAAGGGTCTACTACTCTGACTTTTTCTTTGTTCCAAGGAGATCGTGCTGCCTAAAGGACTCCATATTTTCTCTAGTTCATCAACAAGGTTCTTAAAATTTTCTAGGGACTCTTCAAAACCCATATTTCCACATCCCAAAGTAGGAAAATATGCAAGAATTCACTAATTCTTCATAAGGATATTACATCAAACATTTTCCACATTTTGTCGAATAGTTATAATATAATATCTAATATTTTAATATTAAACTTATTCTCCTTCAAATTTGACTATTGTAAATTCATTCCCAAAAAAAAGATGCATAATTCACTCCAATAGTATATCTTCGCCTTCCCTCCAGATACAATGTTAGCCATTAAACTTTTGAATAGAGAAATTCATTCCTGTGATCTGGGACTCACTCCACTGCAAGATGATAAGGCATAAATAGGTAAAATTACACTAAAATTTTTCGAACACCATTGAATCATCCATCAACAATTAAAGTATGGTGAGAAGTATGTCAAATTATATTAGATCTCCGTTCAACAAAATAAAAAGCCTGTGCCAATATATAGTTTGTTGTGCAGGTAATTTATTTCAAAACAAATATAGGACAAAAAATATAGAAGCACGTCCTCATCCTAAGAGATTTCTTCCACCAAGCATATGCATGGAACTATATGTGGTCTCCCTCAATATTGAACTCCTCTTATGTTAAATCACAATTGCAAGATTGTTCTCTCTATTTTGCAGTTTAAATGCTGAATTTTTTTTTTTTTTTTCCTCTCACAGAGGGGAAAAAACATTGTTTTCTATTATGAAAGTAAAACAATACATAATAGCATATATTGTGCTTCAATGGAACCAAAATCGTAGAGAAAAAAAGAAATGTGACAACCATTGTCCCACAGGAAAGAAGATATTTCACCATCTACATACAAATCCATCATACTGTGTTCAGAAACTATGCATGCAAAGAGAGCCATATTGAAAACCAGAGGGCCAACAAAATGGATATCTGCATGAAGGATGGAAACGAGAAACGATCAACAAAAAAACATACCCCCACCGAGAGGCATAATGAGAGGACTCCCAAATGCCAAAAATGATGTTAGGGAATCAGGAGAGAGAAGGAAACCATTTGAGTATTGTCCCGAACGTGTTGCATATGGACAAGTCCGAAAGGTATTGTGAGTCTCTGCTTGGAGATCTTGTTAGTGCGCATATTTTCTTCCCTCTATATATGTTGGAGAGGAGGGAAGTGAAGTCGTTGAAGGATATAGGAGACCCTATTGATCCAGCGGAGAAGTCCCTGAGGCTAAAAATCACTTAGGCCATTGACCTCGTTAATTACGGTCTTGGCATCACCATAAATAGATAAATAATGCAGTTGTAAGTTGCAAGAAATCCAGAGTAAGCTCGAGAGATCAAGGACTTCCGCCTTTGTGTTTGTTCCAAGATCACTGTTCCAAAAAATGGAAAAGAGTTCTCCTTTATCCAATTTAATCCATGCACCACATCCACATGCCCCCTGATGTTCAACCCCATCAAAGTAGCCAGCAGGTAGATTCACCAGGTGAGGACGTAGTCAATAAGAGAGGTCTGAGGGGGGTAGGTTGTGTGTCCTGAGTGTTCAACCATGCCATAATCAAGAGATAGATCCTATGGGGAGAAATATGGATTCCTTCAAATATGAGCTTATTATTTGCAAACCAGAACTCCCAAAAGAGGAAGAAAGGAATAGATTTTTACTTTTGTTCCATATGCAACCAACTATGAATGCAATGTAAAATTCCCATAGGCATCCAACTGTGATCTTGCAAAACATTAGAAAACAAAGGCTAGATATGTAGAATGATAGAGCATTCTAAGAAGAGATGGGTAATTAATTCAGCTTCCTACTTGCAAAAAAGGCAGATCCCCGGCCCCTGGAAACCCCTCTTAGCCAGATTGTTCCAGGTGAGGATCTGGTTCTTCCATGATAGTCAAGTAAAGAGGATGATCTTCAAGGGGATGTCTCGCTTCCAAAAATATAAAAAGAAAGATTTAGCATCACACTGTGGGGAGGAGGATATAAGGCTATTGTATAGCTCTGCCACATCAATGGCACCCTTTTTTACCCGCCCAGCCCAAACAATCCGATCCCCTAAGGGGTTGAGAAATAGACATGCTTGTTTGGAAGAGGTTGCTACAGGAATCTCGGAGGTAAAATATATGCCTTCCTTACCGCTGATGCAAACTAGAACTATGGATATTCATAGATAAGAACTCAAGTAAAATATTGTATTACATTGCATCGATATATATAGATAACATCCTCCATACATCTGAAAAATCCGAGGAAAACAATTTTTCATAGTAACATTCTCAGTTGTCCAAAAGAAAGGTATAATTGTAGTCCCATTTATGTTTGGAAGCTACTACCAAAAAAATGAAACCTATAGGAATTTTTGATGTTTTTTTATTTCAAGTGCCAATACAGGGGTGACCCCCCATTTCGATCTATAACTTATCCAAAAATCCTCGAACTAGTGTGCTCCCTTATTGCTAGTAACGAGCTACATGAGAGACGTTTGAAGAGGGAAAAAAAAGTTTCATGAAAACATCAACAAGTCCCTCTTCCCCATAATTTGTGCATGTGTAAGTATGAAAATCTGAATATAATTGTTGTTGACCACTTCCAGAGTCAAAACTTGAATCTATAACCTGGGTTTTGACTAGTTCTAGCACATCAAACTTAACTCGATTACAGGTTACTTGGGTTTGTGTAAGTGGCCAACAAGGCCCTCTTCCATCTCAATTCCATCTTTGTTTGCACAGACAGACTGACCCCATGATGCAGTCGGAAAACTCTGAAGCAAATTGCAATCGAGAAACTTGGATTGTCTTTTCGTTGTACTTTGCACAACTTGTTTTTGTAGGGTGAAGGGGATCGGGGCTCGAGACTCATTTTACAATTACAGGTTACCATTCCCCAGTCCGCCCTTCCTCCCAATTCCCCATTACCCGCAGAGCTCACCCATTTAATACCTAGTTCACACAAAACTGCAGCTAGAGACAAAGCCAAATGAAGCTATTCAAATTATGATCGTTGTGTATCATTGCCCTTCTTCGCAATTGCCCCATTTGCGCATAGATTTCCCAATTTGCACATGGAAATACTCAACTCATAATTATGAAAGATCTGTTTGATTTGGCATGGGATGGAACCAACAAAACAAAGCTAAATGCCAGAGGAAATTGTAGTCCATCATTTCTGTTTGTTTATTACAATGGAATACACAATATTTTGGTATGGATCGCATTTAGTTGTGTGGCTTTATGTATTTTTTATTCAAATTACGGTTATTTTTAACCAAGTATTCTTCTTATCTACGTACCTTCTACAACCTTCAAGGTTCAGCCCGGTGATGTGAAGTTCATTGTAGCATGGTATGAGGGAATAAAGAATACAGTAAGAAGCAAAGGAGTTTTCGGTTTGTCTATCATTTAGTGGAACTGTTTTAGTGTGAGCCTTCTTTAAGGTTATTGGTTTGTCCGTCATTTAGAGGAACCGTATCAGTGTGAGCAGTTTTTAAGAATGTGTAACATGGCGTGGGAATGATATTACACACTAGTCCCTTTAACAAGCCACCACTCACGATGAATTGGGAGGTTACGAGAGAAATCCTTCACTTCCTTTTGCTGGCCTTCATCTCTCTTCTCATCATTTACCAGATAATCTTAACACACTATCAGTTGGCTAGTTGCCCACATGTCTAAATACTTTTTCTCATAGACAATCCTGGGTTCGGACAAAGACTCTGACTCGTATGACTCCATAAACAAGTCAAAATGGTGCCTCCTCTGGAACAAATGGGTGGACTCTTTCATAATTTCCAGACCCTGTAATGATTTCAGCCTCAACTGTTGCAGCCACTGGTGGAACTTTATGGGGTGTTGCTGCTATCACCTATAACCGGGGTTCTTTCCACTAACTTCCTTCTGTGACACCAATTGCTCTTTTTGCCACCACCTTCTTCCGCTGCAATTCCTGGCACCGCCTACCTCCATCAACTCCACTCCTGCGCTGGTTTATAGCGAACTTTGTTGGAGTAATCCACCGGCGGAAAACATTAAACAATTAACACACGGCAAGAAAACACACGCGGCATGGAAGGCACGGTGATTTAAAATCAGTGGTTCGTTCAACCAATGCGGGCTACGTCTACGCAACGTGAGCATCGGCAATTCTTTGCGTAATCAAACAGGAGATTACAAACTCTCACACCCTCACACACTCCAAACAATCCGTATGGATACCTGTTATATAGCAAAGAGAATCTAACTGCCTCATAAATCCTCTCACATCAAATTTAGGATGCATTAACTCTCTCCCAACAACCTGGAGTTAATCTAGCAACAAATTCCTATTGTTGTCACACATTGAGATTTTTGCCTATTTTATTTAAAACAGAAAATCTCAACAATCTCCACCTTGACAACAATTAGCCTGATGCCCTGTTTGTTTATTATTTTATCTTTTCTGCAAGCCAAGAGAAGCCAAACACCAGCGTAGCTTCTCTAACAAAACTGGTTTCGTGAACATGTCTGCACAATTCTCCTTTGTATGCACCTTTTCAAGAGAGACTCCCCTTTCAGTGATAACTTGTCTTACAAAATGGTACTTGATCGGTATATGCTTTGATTTACTATGATAGGCCGGATTCTTAGCCAAATGTATTGCACTTTGACTATCACAAAGTAACTTGATGTTGTCCTGTAACCTACCAAACTCACCAAGCAAACCTTTCAGCCAAACCGCCTCTTTGCAAGCATGCGAAGCAGCAATGTATTCTGCTTCAGTAGTGGATAAAGAAACAATGTTTTGTAGCTTTGACATCCAGCTAATAGCTCCACCTGCAAGAGTAAAGACGTACCCTGAAGTTGACCTTCTCTTATCCAAATCACCTGCAAAATCGGAATCAACATATCCGCAAACAAATTCACTACTCTTATTGTAAGTGATACAATAACTACTTGTGCCTCTCAAGTACCGAAGCACCCATTTCACTGCTGACCAGTGTTCTTTACCCGGATTTTCCATGTACCTGCTGACAACCCCAACTGCATGTGAAATATCTGGTCGAGTACAAAACATCGCATACATCAAACATCCTACTACATTGGCATATGGAATTCGAGACATATAATCCTTTTCTTCATCTGTATTAGGACATAAACTGGAAGAAAGCTTAAAATGGGAAGCTAAGGGGACTGACACAGGCTTCACATTGTTCATACCAAACCTCAAAAGTATCTTCTAAACATACTTCTGTTGTGATAGCCACAGCTTACCATTACTCCTGTCTCTGAAAATCTCCATGCCCAAAATCTGTCTTGCTGCTCCTAGATCTTTCATATCAAATGTCCTTGCCATCTGAGTCTTCAACCTGTTGATTTATTCAATGCTTTTGCTTGCTAAAAGAATATCGTCAACATACGACACTAAGATAATGAACATGCCATTACTTAACTGCTTAAAGTAAACACAATGATCATATTCACTTCTTATATATTTTTGACTCAACATGAAAGAATCAAATTTCTTGTACCACTGTCGAGGCGACTGCTTCAGACCATACAATGACTTCTTGAGCCTGCAGACAAATTTCTCATTGCGATGCTGAACAAACCCTTCTGGTTGTTCCATATATATTTCCTCATCTAAGTCTCCATGTAGAAATGCAGTCTTAACATCTAGTTGCTGTAACTCTAAATCAAACAAAGCAACTAAAGCTAACACAATTCGAATTGAAACTATTTTAACAACTGGTGAAAAAATCTCATGAAAGTCAATGCCTACTTTCTGAGAAAACCCTTTTGCAACCAGTCGCGCTTTGTACCTGTCCTCCGTATCATTCACACCCCGTTTCAGCTTGAAAACCCATTTACACCCCACATTTTTCCTGTCTTTCGGAAGCTCAACCAGATCCCATGTGCCGTTCTTACTCAAGGCCATCATTTCGTCCTTCATGGCTACTTTCCACTTGTCACTATTCGAACCTTCTATTGCTTCCTGATAGCACAGAGGTTCATTGTCATTAGCAGTAAATGCAACTGAAGTAACATAATCATCATACCTTCTCGGTGGCCGTTTGATTCTTGTCGACCTCCTTAAGGATGTTTCTGGTGCTTCCTCGATTTGCTGACTGCCCTCTGCAGGAACTTCTTCATGACCAGCATCTGAGACCTGTTCACGCTCTATATCTGAACCCTGTTCATAATCTGATTCTGAAACCTGTTCATGACTAGTATCTGAACGATGGTCATCATAGCTATCATTAGAGGAGATTTCAAACTGAATTTGTTGTAAATCAGATACATCATCCTGTTTCAATCTACTATCTACATCTAACTGTACAAGAGAGGATTCATTAAACTTTACATCTCTGTTGATGATGATTTTGTGGGTAGTAGGATCCCACAATCTATATCCCTTTGTTCCAACACCATACCCAACAAAGATATACCTTTTAGACTTTGGATCTAATTTAGTTCGCTGATGTTTAGGCACTAGAGCATATGCATCACAACCAAACACTCTGAGTTTAGAATAGTCACAAGGATGTCCTTTCCATACCTCTTGCGGAATCTTGCAGTCTATTGTCGTCGATGGAGATCGGTTTATCACATAACAAGCTGTTGCCACCGCTTCCGTCCACAACTCCTTTTGCAACCCGGCGTTACTCAGCATACTCCTTGCTCTCTCTAGAAGAGTCTTGTTCATGCGTTCAACAACTCCATTTTGCTGAGGAGTATAAATCGTGGTCTTATGTCTCTCGATCCCTGCATCCTTGCAATAGCTGTCAAACTCCTTGGAAGTAAACTCACCACCATTGTCAGTTCTTAAACATTTTATTGTTCTACCAGTGCTGTTTTCTACCAATGCTCTAAACTACTTGAAAACTGAAAAAACATCATACTTCCTTTTCAACATGTAGACCCATACTTTCCTAGAAAAGTCATCAATAAATGATACAAAATACGACGAACCACCATATGAGGTTGTAGGCGCTGGTCCCCAAACATCTGAATGGATATAATCAAGTATGCCTTTACTAGTATGTTTGCCTGTTTTAAATTTTTGTTTACTTTGTTTTCCAAACAAGCAATGCTTACAGAAATCTAACTTTCCAGACCTTAGATTAGGAAGTAATTTGCGATCAACCAAAATCTTTAACCCTCTTTCGCTCATATGGCCCAACCTTTGATGCCATAGGCGAATGGAACTACTGTCATGTTCAGACACCGTAGACACATGAACTGACCCTGTTCTTCCTTCTAACTGAAACAAATTTCCTACTTTCTTAGCTTTCATTACTAGTAAAATACCTTTATAGATTTTCAGAACTCCACCTTGAATTACAGTTTTATATCCATTTGTATCAAGTGCTCCCAGTGAAATTAGATTTTTCCTTAAATCTGGAACATGTCTCACATCTGTTAACAATTTAGTTGTGCCATCAAACATTTGCAGTTGTATACTTCCTATCCCAACAATATGAGATGTGACATCATTACCCATGTACATGACTCCATCATTAACTGATCTATACGTCTTAAACCATTCTCTATGAATACACATGTGGTTTGATGCACCGGAATCTAACAACCAATGTTGATCATGATTTGACATATTAACAGACAATACCTCATCACTCATACCTGAACCAGATGTCGAACCTGTATCTGTCGCATTTGCCTCCTTCTTCTCTGTCGAAGAATCTTCTTTTGAAGTTTGTTGTTGTTGCTTCCAACAATGCTTCTTTAAATGCCTCGATTTGCCACAAAACCGGCACTTTACTTTGCTCTTCTTCCCTTTCGACTTTGAACGAGAGTTGCTATGCTTACCCCCGGAGTGTCTCTCTCTTGAGCGACCTCTGGCCATCATTGCCTCTGATGTAGAGGTGTCAGCATTTGACCGCTTCCTGGTCTCCTCGGACAACAAAGCTCCAACCACATCGTCAAACTCAAGGATGTCTGCAGTACTAAAGCTTATGGAAGTAACAAAGTGATCCCACGATTCGGGCAATGAACACAATAGAGTTATTGCCTTATCCTCTGAATCAAATTTTACATCTAGACTTTGTAATTGTACCACTAGAGTATTGAAAACATTCATATGGTTAGTAATCGAGGTACCTTCCTTCATCCGCAAACCATAAAGCTGTCGCTTCAGGAAAATCCGATTTGTCAAGGATTTCGTCATGTAGAGCTTTTCAAGCTTGATCCACAAGCCTGCAGCGGTCTTCTCTGACACAATGTTGAAAAGAACGTCATCCGCCAGACATAACCGAATTGCGCTCAAAGCTCTGTCATCCAACTCATCTCATTCATCCTCCGTCATGGAAGAAGGCCTTTTGCTTTTCCCCAACAGCGCTTTCGCCATCTTGTATCAGCAAAAAACACAATAATCTCCAAAAAACCAACTTTTAAATAAAGAATTTTGATTTAAAAAAAAAATTGCCCTTGCCTTCCTTTAAGTGCCTCTCACTTCCTTTTAAAAAAAAATATAACCTTCACCTTCCTTTAAAGTGCCTCTCACTTCCTTTAAAAAAATATATATATCCTTCACCTTTCTTTCATACCATATCCAAATGGTATTCAACAAAAATTTACAAATCGATTTTTTTTTTTTTAAAGAACCACCACTTCGATTTATTCTTTTGAAACACCACTTCAAAATACCATATAAAAATGGAAATTTAATAACATCGATTTCATACCATATGGAAATGGTATTAGCATTTTAAAAAAGTTAAATCGATTTATAAATGGCATTTAATATACCATAACATCGACTTATGGAACTTCATATACAACATATTTTCTCTTTTAAAAGGAAAGGTTTTAAACTTTGACCCATTTCAAATAGTTTGTCGACCCATTTCAAAAAACAAACGTTCAAACGAAATATTGATTTATATTCCTTACTCCGATACCAATTGTTGGAGTAATCACTGACAGTATTACAACAATTAACACACACAGCAGAAAGCATGAGACAAGCAGAGTTTAACATGGTTCACCCAACCATTCTGGGCTATGTCCACACAACATAGGCATCGGCAATTCTTTATTAATCAAACAAGATATTACAAACTCTCACACCCCCAAACCATTCGTATCGATACCTGTTTTATAGCAAGGAGAATCTAACTGCCTTATAAATCCTCTCACGTCAAATTTAGGATGCATTAACTCTCTCCCAACAACCTGGAGCTAATCTAGCAACAAATTCCTATTGTTGTCACACATTGAGATTTTTGCCTATTTTATTTACAACAGAAAATCTCAACAAAACTTTCGGCCACCACCTTTTCTCCGTGGTATATTTTCCAAGCGCGCGAATTTTGAACTCACCCACCTCCCTTGACGTCGGGCATCGGGCTACCATCTATCCATCCTTGTCATTGACATTCCTTTTAGATGACACTTTCCTAATGCACATAGGATCAAGTGATACATTCTCGGGGGATTTCTCATAAATGATTTGCACAACATCCGATATTTGACGAATACCCATAACCATCACTCTTTCGTGGCCGACTCGTTCCACTGTATATCTATCTAAGGCAATACCCTCTATCGTCCCTCTTTGAATGCGTTTAGTTGGTCATCGACATCCTGCGCACGGGTGATCCCGCAGGTGCACTAGCTTCCATTTTCCCATTATGTTTCATCGGTTATCTCACTTAATTTGGCAGTGTTGACTCACACCTACATCACTCTCGATCTCCATATGCTGACTGGACTCCGGTCCCAATATGGCTATCCATGGAGTGAACTATGTATCCTCTTGGGTTGGACACATATACCCACGAGGCGTTCATCTGTGCTACGGTTGAGGCGGAACAATTATACGGGTCGGGACTAACTAATCTCTCTGCTCCTCCAGATGCTCCTCATTCTGTAATTGAGTTTAATTCCTCTCACACACAGGCGGACTGCTCAAAGGGACGTTTTCACGGAAAAGGTAACTACAGGCTTCGCGAGAGGGCCTCGCTCTCTACGAATAAACGGCTACAACCTGCTCAGGATATAAAATTACTTAGTTTCGACTTCGAAGAGATCTAGGGCAGGGTTATAAGTCTTCAGAAGTGCACATTGATTGGACGTTGGGTTTTCACTGCGATGGAGGAAAATGAAATGCTCGATTGGGTGAAATCTGTGTGGGGTAAGTTGGTTGGATACCCTCCCAAGGTAAGCCGAATGATGAACTCATGGTACTCCATACATTTTTTGTATGAGGAGGACGTCGCAAAGGTCTTAAGAAGCACTTAGGTTCGAGGGTGTGGCTTTCTCCAGCTGCACCCATGGTACAGAGGCTACAATGTAATCATGGAACCCCTCCAAACAACGTAGTTTGGGTTAAACTTCCGGGTTTACCCCTCGAATACTGGACAAAACTGGCCCTCTCTGTCATTGGCAATTCGATTGGCAAGCTTAGATATCCGAACCCTGGTTCTATGGGGGCGCGGGGTAAGCGCGTTGCTTGGCTTCTTGTCGAAGTTAAATTTTTCGGAGGTTTGCCTGGTTGTGTGGATCTCGAATGGGAGGGGGCTCGCCAGAGACAACGCATATACTACTGGGATATACCTTTTCGGTGCCTCCAATTCCGCGAGACCAGACATTTGATGAAAATATGCCCTTGTCGCCGAATTCCTACGGGGAGAACAAGGGTTGAATCGACAATCCGCAGCAATGTTGGCGCTCCACAATACGACGTGGTGGTGGTTTGCAACTCTGATTCATATCCATAGCGGCCTGATGGGATGGCTCATAACTCTCCTCTGCATGTTGTTTCAAAGCCTCGGGTCATGAGTATGGTTTCTTGGTCCCATCCTCTTATTGCACATCCTCTGCTATATATCGAAATACTTCCTCGACCAACACACCGCCACACTCTTCTCTGCACCTGCCTCTCACCCCCACTTCGAATTCCTCTGACCCCTTTGATGGTCCCCAATCCTCTCATAAACCTCGCCCATCCAGTGCCAGCACACATTAGTATGTAAGCTCGAGACCTCTGAATACCCATCCCTTACTCACTTCATCCCCAACCTTACTCAATGTGCCTCCACCCTTACTCACCTCGACTAAGCTCAATATGGTAGCCTCCTTTCCAGCCCCGCCCATACCACCTCTGGAAAGTGCCCCCCGGCCCCCCCTCAGACGCTGCTGATCCCACCATGCCTCCTCTGGAAGATGCCTCTCCTCTGATCATAGGAACCCCTTATGCACATCCATCTCCCGATGCACATCTGTCTCTTGATGCACATCCGTCCCCTGATTTCCCACACAATTCTTTTAGGAGCGATTATGATTTCCTTTTTATGAATCCTGAATTGGACATGACCTCCCTCACAGTCCACGATGGCTGAGCTATAACAGCCCCTCCCAAAATCTCCCCCGACTCTGCATTGAACATCATTGTTCGTAAGCGGGGGAGAAACAATAGTCGACATTTTACGGGGAGACAAAAAACCTGCTATTTGTTATCTGTAAATTCGGAAGGCCTTTGCGACATTCCTATCATTTCCACCTATGATCCATGGGCATTGAGAGCATGCACACCCACCCCCCCTGAATCATGAATAAAATTCTAGCTCTTAACCGTCGCGTACTTGGCGATCACGACAAGTTCCTCCGCCTCAGGAACATTCTTTCGACAAATTCTCCATCTATTGTTTTTTTACAAGAAACCATGTGCTCTGTTACTAAGGCCATTCCATATTTACTCTCCATCAGGTCGGGATGGCATATTGTTGGCATTGACTCATCAGGGTTATCCGACGGCCTAATTGTCATGTGGGATCCCTCTTTCGCCACTTTTCATGCTTACAGTTTCTTTTCCAGCATACTGGTATCTAGTAGAATCCATGGCTACTATCTTCGTTTCCACCTAATTAACATGTACGCCCCCTGCCGCAACCGTGTCAATTTTTGGGCTCGGATCCAATCTAGAAATATTCTTAGTATTCCAAACTTGATCCTGCTTGGGGATCTTAATGCCACTATGTTGATTTCTGAATGCTGGGGTGCACACAGTCGATTGGATCCTATGGCTGAAAGAATTTCCAGCATTTTCTCTGAGCACCACCTGGTGGATATTCACCCCTCTCCTCTTCTTTTGACCTGGACTAACCATAGCTTGGGCTCTGACTACATTGGCAAGCGTCTGGATCGATGTCTTGTCCAGGAAGTTGTTCCGGAGATCCTCGGGGACTTGAGCTCTACAACACTATCCTCTAATATCTCTGATCACCAACCTATTTGTCTATTTTGGCGATCGGTACCACTATACAAAGAAATCTCGTTTAAATTTAATCGGCTTTGGCTCTATGACCCTATTTTTATGAACAAGGTTAAGGAAATTTGGACTCTCTGCCAGGTAGTTTTGGGACAATGTCTCCTCACTATAAGACTTCACGAGCTGAAGCGATGGACTAAGACTTGGGAGAAACAAAAAAAGGCTTTCATGGTTTTGGAGCTCAGGAGCATTGCGCAGAAAATCAGGAATATTTATGAATCAATGACTATTGGGCCACCTGATGGGCAAGTGAATGCTACGCTTTAGACACTTGAAGACAAAAAATTTTCCATTCTAAAAGCCCAGGAGCTCACTTGGAAGCTTAAGAGCCGAGCGGTATGGATATCGGAGGGAGACCATAATACTAAATATTTTCATCACTTTGAAAATGGACGTAAGAATCGTAACACTATCTGGTAGATAGAAGGAGAGGATGGATCTATTCTCCACTTCCCGCAGGAAATCAGAAAAGCGGCTTTTAGATATTTCTTTGAACATTACAGTCGCAGAGAAGGGGTCAACTTTGGGGATCAAATATGGACCCTCGACAAGTACCCTTATATGTTTGACGTGGATGACAGTCTGAGATTGAATGCTCCAGTAAACAAGCAGGAATTACTGGCGGTCCTCAAGTCGTTGGCAGCTGATAAAAGCGCCGGTCCAAACAGCTAGCCGGTGGAACTTTTTACACATTGTTTCAACATCGTGGCTGATGATCTTCTTCAAGTGGAGGAAGAGTATAGAATTTTGGGCAAGATTCAGGGTGATATAAATTCTACATTCATTGTGTTAATTGCAAAAAAAATTGATCCTAAATCCTTCATTGATTTTCGTCCCATTTCACTTTGTAATGTGATCTATAAGCTTATTTCAAAGGTCATCACTAATCGTACTATCGGCTCTCTATCGAAGCACATATCTCATGAGAAGTATGGCTTCCTCCGGGCCGACTCATACATGATGCTATAGCTTTGGCTCAGGAAGGTTTACATTCAATCCACACCAAGAAATTAAATGCAGTTATCATGAAGATTGATCTGCACAAGGCCTATCACTGCATTGATTGGTCCCTTGTTCGTCGTGTTTTGCACAAAGTCGGGTTAGAGCCTCAGAATTTTAGCTGGATACTTGCTTGTATTTCTCTGATATGGTGCTTTGTCATAGTCAACGATATGCCATCCGAATTTTTTAGGGCTGGGCGGGGACTGTGACAGGGTTGCTCCCTCTCCCCGCTGCTTTTCATAGTCATTATGGATGGTCTGAATCTACATATTCAGGATCTGAAACGCAGAGGTTTGTTCTCAGGCATTAACATCTCTAGAAACATTTCCATTTCGCACTCTTTCTTCGTACATGACATTTTAATATTTGGAATCATAGCTTGTGCTCATTGGTCTGCTCTTCATTATACTCTACTGCGTTTTGGTGTCGCCTCGAGCCTAATGATCATTGGCTCAAAATCCCTCATTCTCGCTGGTCCGAGGAATCAGGGCGAGATATAGACCATAGTTGGGATTTTTCATGTGCCTCTTTCAGAGGGGTTCACATACCTGGGTTTCCGCCTCAAACCCAGCAAATATTGCATCAAGGACTGGTAGTCGTTATCGGAAAATTTCTAGAAAAGATTGGGATTATGGTCCAACAGGTGGCTATCTTTAGGAGGTCAATTTATTCCAATGCATTCGGTCCTTCAACAATTTATTGTATAATGGGCGCATCTCTTCCATATCCTGACCTCTATCATTTCTCTAATCTGGAGGATCATGGTTGGATTCATTTCGTCTGGGGCGAAAGGGCCTGCCAAATTTCACCTTTGTAGGCTTGACCAGATCTCACTTCCTAAGTGGATGGGGGATGGGGATTATTAGACATCATAGTTTTCACTCAGTCCCTTCTTGCCAAATCTTTATGGAGGGCACTTTCAGGACATGGCATCTGCCCTCTTCTCTTTAGGAGTAAGTACAGTATCCACTACAACCTATAGTATTCTTTTCGTGAGGGTCTCCCTTACGTTTCGGGCTGCTCCATCATCACCTGTATTTTTTGTCGTATCTCTTTAATTGTCCGAGATAAACTCCTATGGATGTTCGGGAATAGGCACAACATCATTTTGGGAGTTGGTGGAATTTCGGGGCTTCCTCCGGATCTACATATCCCTCAACTTCTCAGACACGCATTGGTGCAGAATGGGCTATTTTTTCTTTCCTGGTTCATATCATGCTGGCAACAAGGGTGCCCTGTCTAGAATGACGCACATCAGCTTGGAATTATTGGACCAGCACGAGCATAGTGAAATCAGGTAATAATGGTTTTAAAGCAAGCAGGCCTCTGCCACAATCCCGCGGGAGATCATATATATTGGGTTGGAAAAACAAAAAAATGGGGTTATCGATGTATCAACATTGTACAAGGCCTTGATCTTCTCCTCCTCGTTGTACGACAATCAACCTTTTTTCACAACATTTTGGAAGAGAAATATCCCCTTGAAGATCATTCTTTTCACTGGGCTGACTTGGAAAAACAATATCCTCACCTGGGACAATTTGGCCAAGAGAGGGTTCCAGGGCCCTGGGATATGCCTTATTTGCAAACAGGATACTGAATTTGTTTCTCATCTATTTCTAAATTGTTCTGTTGTTCTGGATATTTGGACTATGTTTGCTAACATCTTGCAGGAACACAGCTGGAGGCTGGTTGGCATAGTACAATGCATCAACAGGTGGACACAATTGGACCAGAGATATAGTTCTCTGCCTTTTTTTCCTCTTTTGGGATGTCTGGCTGGCCAGGAATAAGCTCATTTTTTTAAGGGATCTAGTTGACACCTCACAGAAATTTTCACTCCATCATGGCTTGGATAAACACTCAAGAGAACCCTCCCTCTTCTCCTACAAATCTATCCTACAGATTACGCCCTCACCCGGTTAGCATCCCAGCTGGCTACTTCGATGGAGGTGAACAACAGGGGAACTGTGGATGTGGCACTTGGATCAAGTTGGAGCAGGGAGAACACTGCTACATTTATTGGAACGGGCACGGGTACCAACACAAAGGCTGAACTGCTTGCACTATGAAGCCTACTTTGGTTCGCTTATAACTCTCAAATCCAGAATCTTTCCATATATGGCGATGCCAAGACTGTTAACTTCAATCTTTCAGCCTCCAAGTCTGCTCAGCTGGACAAACAGAATACAACATCTTCGGGGGTGTATGAACTCACCTCCTCTACATCACATCTACAAGGAGGCGAACACACGTGCAAACAATTTATCGAAACAAGGCTTGGACATCCCTTTCGGGCACCTAAACATCCAACATTGGCGTGGTCACAGCTTGATGAATTCCTGCCATAGTTTCAGTTTTTTCTGTGATTGATTTTGCTCTGTCATATTGTGGATTTGATGTTTCTGTTTACAATATCTTTTAATTTTTCTGTTCTCTATATATATCCTAGTGACTTATTAACAATGATCTACATTAAGCCTCGCGATGTGGCACTCCTTACAGTTTTCTGGTAAAGATAACATCATAACTATGCAAGCTGTCAAATTGTGCATACAGGCATGTCCAATATTTTTGAAAATGTATTGTTCTTTTCATTAAAAAATGCTTTTTCTCCTCTCCATTTTTATTTTTTATTTTTGCTTATTATGTAATTGTTTCAATGAGGATTTATTATGTTGAATAAATTATGGTTTTAGGGATTGATTTCGCTGAAGTTGCTAGTGTAACTCTCAACTCTAAATTCACCTGATTAATGTGAATTTGAAATATACAACAATAACGCCTGCTTGGAAGCATTTTGTGCATACCAGCTCAATGAGGAAGAGAAATGGAAAATGATTAGAAAAATTATTTCATTGGTATTTCAATGTCTCCTGTGGCCTTATCTTAGCGAACAGTTTTTCTGTTCGTAGAGAAGAATATAAATTGGGATCAAAATTCCTTATCCTCACGGTGGCCGTGGGTATCACGTTTTTTTACTGTGGAACTTTATTGTAGACACAAGGTTATTGCAGGGTTGCTCACATTGTAATATGAGTTATAAGAAAAAGAAAGTGAAAATATGCTTTTGATACGAGTTAGTAAAGCATATTGAATTCATTATGGCGCACAAATAATTTTCAGGAAATTGTAGAATTTTATGCTAAAGAGGATTATTTTATATGTTATTATTGTTATTTCAAAAAAATATATAAAAAAGAAAGGGATTAATAGATTCTCAATTTTATTCTATTCTAAAATCAAATCAATTTATGCATAAACAAATAACTTGATATCTAATTTCTTGTAACTATATATTAGTTTTGTGGACTTTGCATAAGAGTATACTAATCCACAAGAAAAGGTTAATCCAAATTTATAGAAAGTTTGCACAGTATTACCAGCAGAGGAAACATAGCTTATATTAAGGATGATACAAGTAGATGAAACAGAGCATATTAAGGATGGTGTCCATTTGGTTTTTTTTCCTTCATCTTTGAAATAAAGATGATAAAGTAGAGGAAACAAAGCTTATGTTAAGGATGGTGTCCATTTGGTTTTCTTGCTTCATCTTTGAAATAGTTGCAGAACATGGAGCGTATCTTTCTTCATAAAACAAGGTAGCACCCTGGATAGAAACATTGGATTCACATTTCCAGATCTCCGAAGCTTATCCATTGGCCATTATGTTTCCAGATCCTGAGCTTTGTATCGCAGCCCTTTCCCCTCTTTGTGGGTTTGTTCTCGTAAACTATATATGACCGTTGACTTTTACATAGGAAAGGATATATATGACCGTTGACCGGTATAAGAATAATAGGAAAGGAACGAGAATACATTATTTGAAGGATTGTGATTGGCATATTCTTTACTGTTCTGAGCATGTTGAATGCAATTCTAGCAGAAAAGAAGATAATACATGTAGCCAAAAACTGGAGGCTTATTTGATAGTCCTTACAAATCTTCTAACCTTAACTCCACAATTTGCCATTCTAAGTGAAAAGAAGATAATACATGTAGCCAAAAACAAATGGCTTATTTGATAGTCCCAAAATTACAAATCTTCTGAGGTTAACAGCCGAGTTATTTACTATAAAAGGATTGGAAGCATATTTCTATAATCAAATCCTTGATAGATATTTCTATAATCAAATTTTTGATTGAATGAGAAGCTTGGAGATAGCCTTCTATCTTAGTACTCTCGTTAGTGTTTTCATATCAATTTTTGAAAAAGTAAGCAACGGTATCAAGATGGTTGGATAACACTTTAATTTAAATAGTAGTAAATGTGGGTAATAATTTAAACAAGAGTGGCTGCAAGGCAGCTAGTTCCTCCCTTGAGCCAAGACAAGTGTGAACCACATGGGCTTTCAAGTTACATCGTTACTTTATTTAACTAATATCTTCACGTGAGAGACAACATTATACCTTGTAGTCGCAACTCATAGGGCGGCAACTCATAATATGTGTTGATTGTTGTGAAACATAAAGCTTGTTCAAACATAGTCTTCCAGCCTTGGTTCTATATTTCACCTGACAGACATGTCCGGCTGCTACAGTGAGTGAACAGAGTAACATATGGCCTAACAAAAATATGATTTTGATAAGCAGAGTAACATATGGCCTAACAAAAATATGATTTTGAAATTTGAAACAGATTGTCAAAACAGATCTTGACGGAAATTACTTCCCCTTGAAATCTACCATCTTTAGCTTTGTTGAAAGCTGAATAATAAAATATACACAGCTTTGTTGAAAGCTGAATAATAAAATATACACAATCCTTTCACTCGCAGTCCCCATCCCTTCGACCAGAAATAGAAGGTGAAGAAGATAACCGGTAACAAAATACCATAACCTGTTCAGAATGAACAATCACTCCCTTGGCTAGCACTCATATTTGAATTATCTGGGTTGCTTGAAGATCCAACGGGACCAGGAAGAGAAGTATATGAGGTTTGGAGAACTTCATTTCGATTCGTTTGCTTCCCTAGAGGTTGTTGACTATATTGGACTTGGTGATGTTGCTGCTGTTGCAGCATTTGATAAAGAGGATGATGTGGACCCTGCTGTTGAAGTTGAAATAATGGTGAATTCATGGACATTTGCAGTGCCAGATTGACCAGCACCTAGCTGTCCTATGGCCAATTTCAACTGTTGGACCTCCTCCCCAAGTGCCTCATTCAATGCTATATACAAAACACAAAGTCGCCCATTGTTAGACACACGCCAGTTCTTCGGTGTTATCCCAAACAAACATCACTTTATTTAATATTTGAAAACATTTATGCAGAAAAAATCTTTCCAGGGCATAGAAACTACAGTAGAAGTGTCTTGATAAAGTCAAAGCCAGATGAGATTCCTCATTTTTTTCTCTGATTTGTAATGAATTCCAAAAATTTAGTCATTTGAAAAGTTTAAAGCAAAGAAACGACAAAAGGCCTTGAACTGCCCCTTGTTGACGTGGAAGGAAGAGATATATTGTGCTAGCCTCTAGCCTCTAGAAAATCATTCCAGCGAAAGTGCCATGGATCAATTGTGTCTAAAGATTCTAACTAGATATTAAGAAACCATTCTTTCAAATGTGATCTGCAATCCATATTTCCATTTCCTATACTTTAGAAAAGTAGATACCATGAATACAAAATGAGACCAAGATCATTACCATCATGAAGTTGTGCTTGTTGTTCCATGGCCTGTAGGCGTAACTTGAGCTCATGGTTCTGACTGCCCAGTACAGCTGAATCCCTCTGCACGGAAAAATTTTCTGCCCAGTGTAAGCAACTCACCTGCAAAAGAGTAAAGTTGTTGCCTCAGTTTGCAAGGTCTAGACTTTGCGTTCCAGCTCTGAGATATACCGCATCTTTCTTTCCTTGGAGCGTGCAGCCGACTGGCAATTGGCCAATATACTGCATCATGCAGCGAAAGTTAATTTCAATCGATGCAACATAAGAACATTGAGAAACAAAAAGAAAAAATATCGGGCAGTTGCTACAGCTAAATATGAGAAATCTTCCCATTGTATACTGCCCAGTTTGAGAAGAATGTTAGCGATTTGAATCTCAGCTTTACAATAACTATTCCAGATATAAGAATGCTAAGAAAGTCTAAGAAAAAACAGTTTTTTCAAGTAATGATGCCTGAGTTACAGCCTGATTTCAAGAGACTGAAATAAGTAATGATACCTGAGTTACATCCTGATTTCCAAGACACTGAAATACTTATGCAAAAAAACAATTGTAATAATTTAAATGTTTCCAGAACTTCGTTGACTGGGTTCATATAAAATAAAAAATTTAAAGTAAAACTCGATGACCATGTGGGCCCTGCATTGAGGGCAAGGTGTCTCACTTCCTTCTGAGCCAGTGCATGGATGCAGGGCGATAAACCAAGCCACCTAACACTGTATCATGCTAGAAAAGACACAGTGGATTAACAAAAAATGAAAACATTCTGAAAACTTATTGTTGGAATATTGAAAATTCCAGAATAATAAATGGAGAATAAAACTCCCCTCTTCAACACAGAGAAAATATTAAAATTTCACTCAAATGAGACAGAGTTCAACACTGAAAAATTCTATTTCATTCACTGTAAAAATCTATTACAATAAAAAAAAACTTCTTCCTCTAAGAGGGATTACAAAATGCTGGACTGTTACAAATTCTATTTCATTCACTGTAAAAATCTATTACAATAAAAAAAAACTTCTTCCTCTAAGAGGGATTACAAAATGCTGGACTGTTACAAGAGACAGTGCCAAACAAAACTCTTCTCTGTCTCACACAGAAAATACTATGTTCATTCTTTAAAAAATAAACGCACTGTTGTGCAATTCAAACTTTTACACTCTGTTGTGTGTAAAAACTTAAAAACTTACAATCTATCTTTCACCTTTTTATACACTGCTGTTGTGTTTTTTTAATAAAAAAAATTACACAGTAATAAAAAAATTACGTTCACGGCCCTTTTTTTTGTTTTGGCTTTCGGGCCTTTTAAAACTTTCTAGAACACAACTATTTAAAAAATAAAACACTACTTATATATATATATATATATATATATTAAAAATATTTATAATATATATTAATCTTAGTAAATAAAAAACTTTTACTGAAGGTTTTAAAAACTTCATGAATTTTTTCACGGACTTCAACTATAAATAAAACTCTATTACAAAGGCTCTTCGCGTTCCAAAATGGGATGCTGACATAGGCCCAAAGTGTTATGCGAAATTCTCCATAGAATTTGACCTATAAAAATTCGGGTCTGGATTTTGGTAATGCAACCAGCCCAACAAAACAATGCAATCCAATATATTTACTCCACGTGGCCCTTTTAGACAAATAAAAATCTAGCAGTGAATTTCTGAGCTTTGAATGTGGTGGTTGCAGGAATTAAGAGGCGATAAGGATAGCATTTAAGTTTTTTTGGTTGCGTGGTTTGGAACCACAATTTATTCAATGCTCAGGCGGCTGTTGCAGAGCCATTAAACAACAACTTGCAGATTTAATTAAATGCATATTTTAATTTCTGGATGGCGTGCTCCAGACAAATTCCTGTAGCATTTGTCCTTCTCTGCGTTGCTGCAGTTGATGTTAAAATTCAACACTTATCAAGTCTGTGATGTGTTAATATTCCATGGCACAAAGTTGCTATGCACAGTAATGGTCATCATTGAATGCACACACCAGTGTCTTGGAAGGGTGTTGAGAGCAGTCGCTGCAGCTACGTGATTTTCCACTTGAATTAATAACCAACGACAAGGAAGCAAGTATCCAAGCAAGGTTGCGGTGTTGTCCGGTGAACTTGAAAGGTTAGTTGCAAAATTTTCATATTTAGACAAAAGTACCCAAGCCTGGAGTGGAAACACGGTGTTGGCGTTACTGCTTCCAAGGTGAACTTGAGAGGTTAGTTGCAAAATTTTCATATTTAGACAAAAGTACCCAGCCTGGAGTGGAAACATGGTGTTGGCGTTACTGCTTCCCGGAATTTGGGATTTTACCTAAACCCAATTCTCCTTTTTAAAAGAAATTCCAATATTGTAATAAACTGGCCATTTCAGGAAAAAAAGTCCAATGTTTTTGTACAAATTGAGAGCGTATTAACGCTGATAAAGATCACTGTTGTAACTAGTTTTAATATGTATAAAAGAATTACTTTCCTATGCAAAGCTTTAGATCTACAGCCTCTGTATGGCATGTTAAAGTGTTAAATGCAACATGAAGCATACATTATAGTATAGATCTGTAATAATGCATGGATATTTGTACTGCTGTAGCTTATTTTGCGAAAAACAATCATCTTAATTGTGACCGAAAATTGTCTTTAAAAACGCTGGCAAATGTTCTTCAATAATTTCATTAGTCTAGTATTTTTTAAGTTTTTGACAGTAAAGCGTGAATTTTTAATGTCTAGAAACGCACTGCGCAACTTACCAGCTACACTTGACATTCTCAAGAGTAGCGACCTCGACGGTATGGAATTATCAGAGCTTGGTATGCCATCTGTGACGGTAAAGCTCAACACTTTTGGCAGTCCTGCTATCCATTGCATAACTTCTCATTTTCTAGAAAAGAAAAACGACATAGCAAGCTGCACACCTCTTCAAGTTCTGGAAAAGCGTGGAGCATGTGTTTGTTCCATTGCAGTCTTCACAAAAATTATGATAATTCCCCGGCTTCTGCTACTCATTCTCAGCTGAATGCGAGGAGGTCTTCCATGGCCATGGCGAATTCGCTGGTAAGAATTGGCGGTGTAAAAAGAGAATGGGCTAGAAGAGCCCCTACTGCTGCTCTCATACCGCTCTCTTATACATGTGAAGGAGAAACTCTTTCCAGCCGACGAGAAGCACCGTTCAGAACCTGCACGCTCCTGTCAGTTCATGCACGATGACTACTCGACCCTCAATGGATTGATAGTGAAGAAACGAAGGAGCTGTTTAGAACTTGCACGCTCCCATCGGTGACTACTCGACCTTCAATGGATGCATTTAATTTAACCCTACTACTGATACCTCGCAGGATACCTCCCAGGGCGCCGGTGTACCTGACACTATGTGCATGGTGGGGTGTATGTGGCAGTTTTACACTATGTGCATGGCGGGGTGTATGTGGCAGTTTTACAAAGCATTCTCTCAAAAGCACTCTTTCAAACATTGATGCCACTCGCATGTATAAACATTTAATGTTTTCCAATAATGCTAGCATTAAGTGAGCTAGCTTTTACCTATTCGAAAATATGAAACAAATTTATAATTTTAATCTATGCTTCCGCCTCCTCGCCTCGGGAAGAGGCCAAATAAGATGGTAAATGAGTGTCGATTTAAGAACTTTGGTTATAATTGATCAACACTCGACTTATATTTAAAAACTTTGATTATACCTGAGCTAGACTTATTTTTATAAAATTTTATCCATATCCAATGCCATCAATCCATGTTTCATATGAGTTTGAGTTTGATGTAACAAATTAGAGATAAGTTTATGTTTAGAGCATAAATATTTACATGTTTCATTTTAGAAACATAAATATACTAATATGTATATTTTATCTCAAAAGTTTTCATTTCTTTCATTTAAGAGATTAAAGTATATATATATATATAAAATAAAGTGAGAGACATAGTTTTTGTTGTTCATTAAATGAAGTGTTCATTTTGTATGAGTTGTTTTAGACTATTGAATAATAGTAGATTGTAAATATTATATAATTATATAGATAGGTATGTCTATTTTAAAATAAGGACTTTAGAAATTTAATTTAATTATCAATAATTAGTAGATTAATGGTAGGAATTTAACCTCCACAAAATATTCTATAATATTCTCTGTAGTAGTTACAAATAGCAAAGATTGAGATTCATATAAAAAATTATGAGCTTTCTATCTTTTCAATTAAATTGATTAATTAATAAAAATCCATATGAACATGTGTCATGCAAATATGAGTTATGGTTTTTTAATAATGTGGTATTAGTAAAACATGGTATTGTAACAAAGTTTATTTCCAAGTTAGAAATCCTCATAGTAAAGTGAAAGTGAATTTCCATAGTTATATATATATATATATATATATATATATATATATATATATATTGAAATAAAGTTATAATTTAGTTGATTTTTATGTTTTTTTCTACAATGTGTATGTATTATAAGGAAATTGTCCATATGAAATATATATAATTATTATTTATTATTATTTGAAATAAAGTTATAATTTAGTTGATTTTTATGTTTTTTTCTACAATGTGTATGTATTATAAGGAAATTGTCCATATGAAATATATATAATTATTAATTATTATTATTTGAAATAAAGTTATAATTTAGTTGATTTTTATCTTTTTTTTCTACAATGTGTATGTATCATAAGGAAAGTGTCCATATAAATTTCTCTTCACCAATTTTCTAGACCCCTATGGCTTAAGAACTCTTAACTATTAATTTTCCCCACAATCAGACTCACTCAACTTCCTACGGAGTTTACAAACCTTGAAAATATTATGCCATATAAACCACTCATAAAGTCAATTTTCAATTTTTATTAAACTAAATTAAAAATAAATCAATTTTCAACATTCACTTATATATTTGATCATGAATATAAACAATATTCCAATTCATGTATATATATATATGAGAATATATACATAATCCTCTTTTATATTTGACCATGAATATAAACCACATTATAATTTATAAATATGACAAAATGACAGTTAAATAAACTATATATATATTTTCATCATTCATTTATATAATTGATTATGAATATAAATACTATCCTATTTCATAAATATTATAAAGTAATAATTTATAGTTTCTTTATATTTGACAATTCATTTACATCTAGTTTTGGATGAGATTGAAAATTATTTTATTTTATATTTAATTTTATATTATATAGATTATATGTGAGTTGAATTTGTATTTAATTTTGAATTAAATTAAAAATGATAGAATATTGTAAATTACCATATGCTTTTTTTTAATAATTTTTAAAATAATATATTATTTTAACTTGTGGTAAGTGGAAGGGATTTTTAATCTTAAGGGAAATCAAAAGTTATGAGGTTGTAGAATATTTCTAAATATTGAAACTCCACACTTCAAGACATATTAAAAGTATATTGGTTATTAGGATTCAGTTGTAAGAATCAAGTTGATAGTTCCTTCTCTCTAAATGATGGCAAACTTATAGGGATTATAAAAATTTCATATTTCTCTACTTATTAGTACACTTTCATAAAAACTAAGCGGGGTGGGTGATTATTTCCTCCTCTTTGAATAGTAGTAAAGTTGTATGGATTACAAGGATTTAATTTTTTTCTATTCCTTAACTTTTCAATTCATAGGTATGGGTAAGGTTTGCATGAAAATCTTATTGACAATTTAAGTGGCAAGGAACAAGGGATTTCATATTTATGGTTGGATATTGAAGTGGAGTAATTAATTAAGAAGTGAAACACACTTATGGTTGGATATTGAAGTGGAGTAATTAATTAAGAAGTGAATTGAGTTCTCCAGCATTTGGCATAATTTCTTTTTTTGGATTATCCTAGAATTCTTGTAGAGGAGGCTCTATGGTTTCCTACACTGTGGTGTATTTCTCTATTTCAAAATCATTTGAATTGGATTTTTTTTACCTTATGGCCTTGAAGGATCAACAAGGCTATGCTTTTGGGAGCTCAATTCATGTGCGAGACTCATTTGTGGCTTGTTGAACCTTGTGTTGTTTACCTATTGGACATGTGTATGTTTCTTTTGAAGACCTTATTAAACGCCCCTCTCTTCGCACAGAAAACATAAAGTTGGTGTCTATGTTGAAAAAACATAAAGCCAACATACTAAACAAAAAGGTTTGACTGACTCATGTTTGTAAACACAACAATGTCGAGCATGACAATTTGGCATGCATCCACAATTTTCCAAAGGCAGGCATCATCTACTCCTCTACAAATAAACTATAGTGTCCACCTTTTGTAGACGGGGAGACTAAAACTCTAGAGAAAAATTGTGCTATCCAGACTTGATACATAGTACTCAGTGACCATTATAACAAAACTAAGCCATAAATTTTTCCTTGGAGTCGTGACACTACCATGCTTAGTATCAATTTTTCCCCTGCTTACATACTTTACTGCCCACCACAGAATATCAACTTAAGGGACTGTTGTGATGAGATCAAGACCGATATTTGGTATTGAGGCCACGTCCATGTCCTGTCTAGTAACATTTTATTTTCTGCTTGGATGCTAATAGGTCTATTGTTGAAACACTGAAAAAGCTATAGTGCTGATGACTATTCCTGATTTCTTAGGAGGAAACACATGTTCTTAATCATTGAGGCGACTCAAGAATTAATCGTACTATACATTCTACCATGATTACCTCTGCCATTTGACTGCTAATTCCAAAAAGTTCCATGTTGTACTTAACATAATGGCATGATACAGGAAGGTCACCCACCATGAAGAATGTTAATGTTAATATTAATATTAATAAAATTATTGAACCTTATTTATAATTTTATTTTGAAATTTTGAAATTTCAATATTAATGTGATTAAATTTAATTCAAATATAATTATAGAATTAATAAGTCAATCCATTAAAACATAAATATGTGATATTTTGTATTACGAAAATATGAGTCATATGTATAAACTATATTCATATATTTTAAAATTAAAATGTCTGAACTTTATTTTTAATGTTATATATATGTTTTAATATTAATTTTTTTTTAATAAGATTCGTAATTATTTTATTAAGTAAACCTGGTTGGAAGGCCAGAACTTTTTCATAATTCAAATAATCAGTTACATCTCTCCAAAATTTCAAAAATATACTATATTTGATATCCCCAATTTACATTTAGCTATATTAAACTAATGGATTCCATGTGTCCTCCAAAAAACACAGCTAAAAAAAACATATCTGCATAACATAGGGTAACACTAAGAAAAGAAAGACTACATGTTTTCCATAACCTTGGCATCTTGAACACCTCGACCTCCTCTTCTTAACCACCTACACCGTTGTTGATTACATCTTCGCGGTCGTTGTTGGTGTCTCAATTGAGCATTGCAAATTCAAGCTACTCCACTCTGTTGTTTGTAAAGTGATGCTCATCACCAATGCCCCTTTCTGCTACCATCTGTTGGATCGAAGGAGCCCAACAGAGCCCAGACACATTCAGAAACAAATAGACTGGAGAAACTAAATAAACACATACAAACTGTGGAGAAAATAATCACATACTTCTATTACAAGAGAGGCCTAGCCTTGTTGGGCTTGCTCAAGCAAAGGCATGAAACACAAATTTATAGATCAAGGAAGAAGATCTAGAATTTCCTAATCCTCCATGTGGATTACATGGATGCATACGAAAATTAATGTGATGGTTGCTTCGAGTGGTTGGGCAGCGTGGTAGGTTTGGCGCCATTGTCTGTCAGAGAGTCGACAAGGTCGGTGGCAGAAGGCATGGGCGGCGAGGTTGTTGGTTCAGTGTCAACGTCTTAATGCGGTTTCGCATTAACATTATCCCACTTGAAGCTGAATGAAGAATCTTGAATCAAGTCACATTGAAGCCTACCATTCCTCTACATAACTCATACTTATTTCTTGGCATAATCTTAGTGAGCATATCAGTAGGGTTCTTATCTGTATGGATCTTTTCCAAATATAATTTCCCTTCCTCCAACACATGTTAGATCCAATGGTACCTTAAGTCAATGTGCTTGGTTTTTGAGTGAAATGCTGGATTTTTCGCCATGTGAATGGTACTCTGACTAACATAATACAACACATACTTGTCTTGTTTTATTCCTATATCTTTTAGGAATCGTTTCATCCACAAGATATTTTTACAAGCCTTTGTTGCAGCTATGTACTCTGCTTCTATTGTAGATAGAGCTACTATTCTTTGTAGCCTTGACACCCAAGATACAATTGCATCTGCAAATGTGTAAAAATAACTTGTAGTGGATTTTCTTGTGTCGATATGCCCAACCATATCTGCATATGTAAAACCTTCAAGCACATTCTCATTATGACCAAAACATAAACAATAATGACTAGTACCCTTAAGATACCTGCAAATCCATTTTACTGCCTGCCAATGTTTTTTTCCTGGATTGGCAAGGAATCTGCTCACAACTCTCATTGAATATGCAATGTTTGGTCATGTGCATACCATGGCATACATCAAGCTAACAACTGCTGAAGCATAAGGAATCTTGCTCATTTATTCCTTATCCTTGTCATTACTGGGACATAACTCAACACTCAACTTGAAGTGGGCTGCAAGGGGTGTACCAACTGGTTTGGCATCCTTCATATTAAACCTATCAAGCACCTTCTTGGTATACTTTTCTTATGAAAGCCACAACCTTTTTTTTTCCCCTGTCATGTATGACCCTCATGCCCAATATCTATTGTGCTGGACCCAAATCCTTCATTACAAACTTGCTACCTCAATGCTTCTTTAACCTATTGTTCATATTCTTACCATGCCCAACAATCAACATGTCATCCACATATAACAAAAATATGATGTACTTTCCTTGATCATACCTCTTGATATAGACACAATGGCCAGCTTCAAACCTATGAAAACCATGTTCTAACATGAATGAATACAATTTCTTGTACCATTGTTGAGGTGTCTATTTCAACCCATAGAGACTTTTCTTCAACCTCTAAACAAGGTCTTCTTTGCCTTTTTCTATGAAGCCTTCTGGGTGCCTCATATAAATTTCTTCCTCTAATTCTCCATGAAGGAAAGCAGATTTTACATCTAACTGTTCACATTCTAAGTATAAAGCGGCAACAAGACCAAGTATGACTCTAAGGGATGACATTTTGACAATAGGTGAGAAAATTCCAGTGAAGTCAATACCTTCCTTTTGGGCAAATCCTTTCACCACCAACCTTGCTTTATACCTCTCCTTCTTTTTGCCACCTTCATGCTTAATTCTATACACCCATTTGTTCTACAAAGGAGATTTTCCAACTTCCAAGTTTTATTTTCCAACAAAGTGTTCATTTCTTCCTCAATTTCATTCTTCCATTTTTTACTATGCTTAACTTTACAATCCCCTTGAAAACAATTATGTTCAGCTTCATCAATTAATATGATATAGTTTGAATGAGGATACCTTCGTGAAGGCTTATGTGGCCTACAAGATTTGGGAACCAATTGTGGTGGTGCATTATCCGGTTGAATCTCTTGTAAAGTTTCCTGCAAGATTCCTTTTTCTTGGTGTTCATCACTTTCCCTTTGTTGTCCTTCCTGCTCTTGAATTTGCTGCCCATTTTCCTATAGTGGTGGGATGTCTTCATGCTTCTCTTCAAACTTGTCAATAACTTTCTTGACTTCCACCTCACCTACATTTGGTAGGTCCCTCTATTACTAGTATAGTCCCTTATTATTGTTAGTGTAACCCCCTTATTGTTATCATTGTACCCCTGTAACCGCCATATTGTTATTATTGTGCCCTTAAATTATTATTTTTAGGTCGGCTAGGATTACATTGTGGCCCCACTAGGATTACATTGTGGCCCTATGGACTCCTATATATAGAAAGAAGGTTTTGTAATTTGAATCATCCAAGAATTGTTCATTTATGTAATGTATTGGAGGTTGCCCCCTCGAAGTGGCATATTTATAAGGCGTTGATATCTCTTTTCTTCTATTTTTGGAGCTGGTTTCACAACATTTGGTATCAGAGCTTTGGATTCTAGGGTTTCGCTGCTCCAAAAAGGTCATAGTGGCATTTTCGGTATAATGTTTTTTCTACGAAGGTTCAGAAGCTGAAATTTTTAGGGTGCGAAGCTGAAATCATGAGGAACATCGTCGCAAAATTTCAGAGCTTTTTTCGCAATATTTTCTGATATATGATCTGTGGAAGGTAGGGCTTTTTGCAGGCTCCTGAATTTCACTTAAACAGGTCTTCGCGGAATTTTTGCTATAAATATTTTTCTACAAAGATTCAGAAGCGGAAATTTTTAGAGCGCGAAGCCGAGATCCTGAGGAACATCGTCACAAAATTTTAGAGCTTGGTTCGCAATATTTTGGGAGATATGATCTGTGGAAGTTAGGTCTTTTTCAGGCTCCCTAATTTCATCTCAAAGATGTGATCGTGGGAAAATCTTCATAACTCTCTCTCTGAGCATCGGATTGGAATTCTGTAAAAGTGGCTAGAATTACACAGACTGTAGTTTCCTATCTATAAATTTCAAAACCAAAGGAGCAAACAGTGACACGTGGCAAGTCGTACACGTTCGCTCTACTCAACCAGTCCATAATTAGGTCATTGTGGGACATTGGACATAATTTTGCCTTGAAGAATCCAAATCAAGTTGAACCTATGGCATTTGAAAGAAGCTTCAAAGGACTACTACAGGGCCAAATTTCAGATATTGAGGATATTCAATTATAGAGATAATTCAATTTCAATATAGAGCTCTGAAAAAGTAAGTAAAAGGTGTGTATTTTTTTCCAAATTGCGTAAGTCTTGTTTGAAGAATCAAGTTGAATTGATTCCAAGGGCATATTGTAGAATAGATATTAGTATTGGTTTCTAAAATTTCCCCTAAAAATAATTCAACACTCATTAAGCCTTTAGAAGGCTCTACTATGACTCATGAAGATGAAGAATGGCAACATGACATATCAAAATTACAAGAGCAAGTGCAACAAATTTCACTCTCGCAAAGAGCAACAAAAAATGACATGGAAGTTTTGAAGAAAGGTGTGGAAACTAAGATGGATGGTTTTAAGAAAGGCATGGAATCTAAGATAGATGGCATGGAATTTGGCACGGAATCTAATATGGATGACGTGGAAGCTAAGATCGATGAAAAAATGGAAAACATGAAGAATGATGTAAAAGAAGACATGGAAGGTTTGACAAAGTTGATACAAGAAATGTTTCCTAATGGTGGAAAGATAGTAGAGGAAACTCATTATGAGAAAAAAATAAATGTTAATCGTGATTTCATAAACTCTAATGTTGGATGGAAGAACCACCATATTCCAAAGATGGATATGAGGAAGTTTGATGGCAAGGATCCCGTAACATGGATACTACAAATGGAGCAATATTTTGGTCTCAATAATGTGCAAAACACACAAAAGGTACGTATTGCAACTTTACATTTAGAACAAAATACATTTGTATGGTATCGATGGCTTTGCTCCTGTAAAAAAATTGTCACTTGGTTAGTTTTTATGGAGGAAATGATAGCACATTATGATGATACAAAGAGCAACACCTTCTTTAGCCAATTGATTTTTCTCAAACAAAAAAATTTAGTGGGGGAGCAATTTGAGGAATTCCAAAAATTGAATATAAGGGTAATTGATATTCCAGAGGAACACAGGATTGATCTCTTCATAGGTACTTTAAAGGATAACATCCGACATGAAGTTCATGTTTTGGAACCTAATTCATTGGAGAAGGCATTCAGGTTGGCAAGAAAAATTGAATGTAAAATTATGGCAACAATGAAGCCTACCACTCACTTCTATAAAGAAGGAAGTGTTGCTATGCCTAGATTTCCACAACCTACAAGGTTGACACCACAAAAATTGAAAGAAAAAAGAGCAAAAGGGCTTTGCTACAGTTGTGATAGAAAATACACTAAAGGTCATAAGTGTGATGAGAATAAATTATTTTACATAGATTGTGAAGAGGAAGAAAATGAACAAGAAGATGATATACACCAGGAACCAACCCTAGAAGAGGAAGAAATGAGTCTGACCATATCGTGTAATGCATTGGCAGGAATTACCACTCCTAAAACTCTCAATATATAAGGGCATATCAAGAAGAAAAAGGTAATAGTGTTTATTGATTCAAGTAGTACCCATAATTTTATTCATTATAAGGTAGCCAAGGAGTTGAATTGTTTCCTATACCCAGCACCAGAATGTCAAGTGATGGTTGCAAATGGAGGAACTATAAATTGCTCTGGAAAATGCCATAATATCAAGCTAACCATGCGGGAATATGTATTGAATAGTCCAATGCTTTCCATTCCTATGGGAGGTGTTGATGTTGTATTAGGAGCATAATGGTTACAATATTTGGGGATGGTAGCTTTTAATTTTTAAGAACTTTTCTTGAAATTTTTTTCAGAAGGAAAGGAATTCGAATTACAGGGTATTGTAGGGAAGCCGGGAAAGATAATAAGCTCTAATGTTATTACAAAGCTTCTAAAGAAAGAACAACGAGGCTTAATTGCACAATTATGCTCACTAGAAGTTCCAACATCAAAATCATCTATTTTTGCAGATCTCCAAAAAGTCTTGGACAATCATTCCAAGGTGTTTGAAACTCCCAAATAACTCCCACCTATTCTTGATCATGATCATGCTATTCATTTGATTCCAGGAAGTGTTCCTCCAAACATCATGCCTTATAGATATCCTTATGTCTAAAAGAGCGAAATTGAACTTATGATTGCAAAAATGTTAGAGTCGGGTATAGTTCAACCTAATCAAAGTTCTTTCTCTGCTCCTGTAGTATTGGTACACAAGAAGGATAGATCATGGCACATGTGTCCGGATTATAGGGAGCTCAATAAGCTCACCATTAAAGATAAATTTCCCATTCCCGTGATTGATGAATTATTGGATGAATTACATGGAGCAATTTATTTTACCAATTTGGATCTTCGTTCAAGATATCATCAAATTAGAATGAAGACTGAAGATATTCTGAAAACAAAATTTCAAACTCATGAGGGTCATTATGAATTTTTGGTCATGCCTTTTGGCCTTACCAATGCACCTTCTACATTTCAAGGGTTGATGAATTTCATTTTCAAACCCTTCTTAGAAAATTTGTGCTAGTATTTTTTGATGATATACTAATCTATAGCAAGTCTTGGAAGGATCATCTTCAACATGTTGATAGGGTGCTCAAACTATTGCAGGAGAAACAACTATATGCAAAAACATCCAAATGTTTCTTTGGAGTACAACAAGTGGAATATCTGGGTCATATTGTATCTCACGAGGGTGTTAAGGTAGACCCTAACCAAATTAAAGCCATTAAAGAATGGAAAGTCCCCACAACCATAAAGCAGTTGCAAGGATTTCTCGGGTTAACAGGGTATTATCGCAAGTTTGTTAATAATTATGGGAGAATAGCAGCACCTCTAACAACATTTTTGAAGAAAGATGCATTTTCATGGACCCATGAAGCAACTAAGGCCTTTGAACATCTTCAAGAGGCAATGTGCCTAGCACCAGTCTTAGCTACGCCAGACTTCACAAAAACCTTTATTGTGCAATGTGATGCCTCAGGAAATGGAATTGGTGTTGTTTTAATGCAAGAAGGAAAACCCATTGCTTTTGAAAGTCGTCCAATAAAAGGAAAGTATTTATAGAAACCTATTTATGAGAAGGAAATGTTAGCAATACTGCATGCACTAAAGAAATGGAAAACTTACCTAATGGGAAGACACTTCAAGGTAAAAACTAATCATGATAGTCTAAAACACTTTTTGGAACAAAAACTATCTTCAGAAGAGAAACAAAAATGGGTCACAAAGATGTTGGGTTATGACTTTGAAATAATCTACAAAAAAGGAAAGCTTAATGTTGTTGCAGATGCACTCTCAAGAAAGAATGAAGAGGTGGAAGTATTGCTTTGTGCCATTTCTATTATCCAACCAGATTGGATAACTGAAGCAAGAGATGAATGGAAGAAGGACAAAGATGTATGGATACTCATTCAAAAGTTGCAGCAAGATCCTAGTACATCTGATACATTTAGTTGGAAAATGATTCCTTATGGTACAAAGATCGCTTATATCTTTGTAAGAATTCCCAACTAAAACAAAAGATTCTTCTGGAATTGCACACTTCTCCTTTAGGAAGACACTCAGGATTTTTAAAAACTTACCACAGGGTGAAGAAAGAATTTTTTTGGGATGGCCTTAAATCTGATATTCAAAAGTTTGTGGCGGAATGTTTGGTTTGCCAGCAGAATAAAGTGGAAACAATTAAGACCCCGGGACTTCTACAACCTTTATCCATTCCAAGTCAACGATGGGAGGAAATTTCAGTGGATTTTATCACAGGTTTACCTAAGTCCGAAAAAAAGAGTGTCATCATGGTGGTAGTTGATAGACTTACCAAGCATGCACACTTTTGTCCATTATCTCATCCATTTAAATCAAGTACAGTTTCTACTACATTTATGGACACAATTCAAAAGCTACATGGAAGCCCAAGGGTTATTGTGAGCGACAGAGATCCCATTTTTAATGGAAATTTTTGGACGGAGTTATTTTCTTGTTTGGGTACTCAATTAGCTCATAGCTCATCTTATCATCCTCAATCTGATGGTCAAACTGAGATAGTAAATAAATGTTTAGAAGGATATCTTCATTGTTTTGTATCTGATAAACAAACACAATGGGTCAAGTGGTTACCTCTCGCTGAATGGTGGTATAACACTTCCTTCCATACTGCAGCAAAAATGACCCCATTTATGGCACTTTATGGATATCATACACCATCCATCACATCATCTTTAAGGGAAAATTCGAAGGTTCAAGCAGTGGAAGATCACATCGAGCATCAGCAAGAAGTTCTCCAACTCTTAAAGGATAATCTGAATTTGGCACAAAATCGAATGAAACAACAGGCAGATCAACATCGCAGCGAGAGAAGTTTTGATGTAGGAGATTGGGTATTTTTACGGCTACAACCATACAAACAAATGTCCCTCAAGCAAGCTAAGAAGGATAATCAATTATCACCAAAGTACTATGGTCCTTATAAGGTGTTGCAAAAGATTGGTTCTATGGCATACAAATTGGAGCTTCCTGCTTCTTCGCGAGTACATCCAGTTTTCCATGTTTCATGCTTAAAGAAGGTTATAGGTGAAAATCTTCCAGTTCAAACAATATTGCCAGAATTTGATGAGGAAGGAAAAATCATATTGGAACCCGAAGCGGTCACGGAAACCAGAACTTGACAGCTACATAATCGATCAATTTCAGAGTATCTCATCAAGTGGAAGAACTTACCCACTGAAGATTCTACATGGGAGGATGAGAATTTTATACAGAAGCACCCAGAGCTACTCAAGTTTTGAGGACAACACTTTTTTGAAGGAGAGGGGCATGTTAGGTCCCTATATTACTAATATAGTCCCTTATTGTTGTTAGTGTAACCCCCTTATTGTTATTATTGTACCCCTGTAACCCCCATATTGTTCTTATTGTGCCCTTAAATTATTATTGTTAGATTGGCTAGGATTACATTGTGGCTCCACTAGGATTACATTGTGGCCCCATGGACTCCTATATATAGAAAGGAGATTTTGTAATTTGAATCATCCAATAATTGTTCATTTATGTAATATATTGGAGGTTTCCCCTTCGAAGTGGCTTATTTCTAAGGCGTTGATATCTCTTTTCTTCTATTTTTGGCGCTGGTTTCACAACAACATTCCTCTTAAACATTTCCTACACATTAAATATAACATCCCTGCTTCTAATAATTTTATGTTTGACTAGATCCCATAGACGATGACCAAATTCTTCATCCGCATATGCCATAAAAATGCATTTCATTGATTTATCATCTATCTTAGTTCTATTTTCTTTTGGAATATGTATAAATGCTTTACATCCAAATATTTTCAAATGAGAATAATTAAACTTCTTATCAGTCCAAAATTCTTCAGGGATGCCTGCATCGAAGGCAGTAGATGGAGATCTATTTATGAGGTAGCAAGTTGTCCTCACAGCCTCTGCCCAAAAATGCCTCTCCAAACTAGAATTGGACAACATGCTCTTTACCTTTTCCATAATGGTGCGATTAGTTCATTCTGCAACACCATTCGGTTGAGGTGTACCAGGCATAGTTTTCTCATGCTTTATGCCAAACCTGTTACAATATTCTTTGAATGCATTTGAGAAATATTCTCCACCATTATCTGTTCTTAGGAACTTGAGCAATTTGTTCGTCTCTCTTTCAACAACAACATGGAATTTTTGAAATATTTCAAACACTTCACTTTTTATTTTCATAGGATAGGCCCAAACCTTCCTGGATGCATCATCTATAAATGTTACAAAATATGATGCTCCTCCTAATGACTTGATGTTAACGGGTCCAAACACATCTCAGAATATCAATTCTAATACATTTTGCTTTATGTCATGACCACCTCTAAGAAATGAAACCATTCTTTGTCTACCATATATACAATGATCACAAAGATCAAGATTGTAAGATCTCAAACCTGGTAGTAAATTTTTACCAATAAGGATTTTTAAACCCTTCTCGCTCATGTGACCCAAGCGCTTATGCCACAGATCTGCTGAATTTTGTTCTCTTGTGACAGAAACCAAATATGATTTTCCTATCATTGCCTTCAATGTATATAGTGTTCCTATATTGGGTCCTTTGGCCACAACCAATGCTCCTTTGCTAATTTTCCAGCCTCTTTTTCCAAAGCTTATGGAATAGCCTTCATCATCCATTTGTCCCACATAGATCAAATTCATGCACATTTCTGGTACATGCCTGACCTGTTTCAGGAATATATCTTGTCCATCCTTCATCTTGATCTGGGCATCTCCCACTCCAACAATACTGCAAAAATGGTTATTCCCCAAATGCACTCTACCATAATCCCTAGGATTATATGCAACAAAACTATCTTTTCATGGGGTTACAAGGTGAGATGCCCCAGAGTCAAGGATCCAATCAAAGATACCGCTATATGTATATAAACATGCATCCTCTACTGAAATATTAAACAAGACATCACCATCTGTGACTACAACGGTAGTCTCACCTTCATTTGTAATGCATGACTTGTGAGTTGTACTAGCCAGTGTTTGATCCTTTTTTCCTTCCTTCAAGGCTTGACATTCTTTCTTCATGTGCCTGGGTTTGCCACAATGAAAGTAGATGATCCTTCCCCTCCTTGATTTTGATCGGCCTCTCAATCTTGATCGCCCTTGTCAGCCACAATCAATTCTCCTAGTATGACCAGCTAGAGCTAAAGCTTCTCCTCCTTGGTTTTCCATAATTGAATTGTGTCGCAGGTCCTCATTCATTAAAATGTTGTTGAAATCATCAAAATTCAAGGTCCCTGCAAGTGCTGAAGTACTCATAGTCACATTTTAATTTTCCTAGTTGTCTAGCATAGAACACATTAACAAAATAGCTCTAATTTCATCATCTAGAGTTATTTTAACATAGAAAAGTTGACTACTTATAATATTGAATTCATTCAAGTGCTCGATAACTGAAGCACCCTCCTTCATCTTGACATTGTAAAGCTTCTTCATCAAGAAAATTTTGTTTGATGTCGTGTTCTTCTCATATAGATCATGGAGCTTCTTCCATAATCCTTTTGTCGTCTTTTCTCCGAACACATGAAATACACATTCTTTGCTAGATATTGGCATATTATCGCAATCGTCTTTCTCTCTAACATTTCCCATTCCTCATCTGTCATCAATGAGGGTTTCTTTGTTACACCCTCAATCGGCAAATACTGATATTTTAAAATCAGTGTGTCCTTCATTTGTGATTTCCATAGGGAAAAATTATCCCCGCTCAACTTCTCCATATCAGTTACTGTTGTCTCCATTCTTAATAAAATTCACACCCCAAAAATTTCAGTTATAAAATAAGACCTTTAAAAAATCAAGGGCCAAAAATCAACCTCCTTTAAAAATTATTATTTTAAACCATAATTCCCTTACTTTGATGACCTTCCTTTTTCTTTTCTAGAGTGAAACTTAAATTAATCATTATAAAACATATATAATGTTATAAGCTATATAAGAGCCCATCTCTCTTATCAAGATGTTAAGCGCAAAACTTAAAGTGACTTCTTAAATAAGACACCAAGCACAAAACTTAAAATGAAATGTGCTAATATATCACCATTTCTGTATGGTTTTATGAAAAGCCCAATTTTTTCTGCAAACGCTGTGAGACTGCCTTGGGCTGTTAACCAAATAAAGTACTTACTAAGTCCATGGCTTCCACTGCGCTACGACAACATCAAACACACTTCTCAGGAGTTCAAACACGGGTCTTGCCTATGCATCTATGCATGCAAGGATTTCATCTCTCTGTGCAAATCGACAATTTTAGTTCACAGGGGTCCACAAAGTGTGAGACTCTAACAATTTCTCAGCGTCTTCAATGTTCACACTAGCAGTCTACACCTCCCATTAAGAAGCAATATTACTCGCAGCTCACTCATTGTCTCTGACCAACAACTCCATGTTTAATACCAGCTCCACGACAGTGTTCACACTCACAACTTGGCTCAACGTTGGTCTCCACGACTCGGCTTTGATACCAGTTGTTGGATTGAAGGAGCCCAGAAGAGCCCAAACACATTCAAAAATATACAGACTGGAGAAACTAAAATAAACACACAGACCGTGGACAAAATAATCACAGAATTCTATTACAAGAGAGGCTTGGCCTTACTTGGCTTGCTCAGGTAGAGGTAGGAAACACAAATTTATAGATCAAGGAAGAAGAACTAGAATTTCCTAATCCTCCATGTGGATTACATGGATGCATAAGAAAATTAATGTGGTGGTTTCTTCGAGTGGCTGGGTGGCATGTTAGGTTCAACGTTGTCATCTGTCAGAGAATCAGCAAGGTCGTTGGCAAATGGTGTGGGTGGTGAGGTTGTTGGTTCAATGCCGACGTCTGAATGCGGCTTCACATTAACACCATCCTCGTGTTGCCCAACCAAAGTTCTAAAATATATTTTGCTACCTTAAGTCGATCTAACAACTGAACATAAAATTAGCCATATTATAATGTCATAATGCCATTTTATATATTAATATATAGTTATGTTAGTTATTATTAGATTTTTTTTTCCTAGGAAAAAAATCATAATTTTTCATTAGCTAATAAAAAATTACATGTTTCATTTTACAATAATTTTGATCATAGATCCATATTCACTATTCCTCATCAAGGAGGAAAAATAGTCTACAATCTGTACCTGTATGCTGCAAGTTCTAACTACCTACTATGAACATAAGCATAAATTATAACATATATAAATAAATACAGCCAGTAAGCATGCTGATTGCATATCAGCATATAAGTCCACAAAATAAACATCAGTCTGTCAAAATGCAGTCATGGAGTCACTGCTCCCATATCCCGAAAATCCTCTATGAAGGGTCTATGATAATATCTGTATATATGATACCCTTTATATCCAATAACGTGCTAGCTGCCCCATGCTAGATCCACGGCTTCTTTGGAAAGTTGGTCTGCTATTTGGTTCCTCTACCTATATATGTGAGTAATAGTTATTGTGTCAAATTATGATTTCAAATAATGAACTTTCCTCAATAATGATGTAAGTGTGTGTGAATGACATTGTGCATGTGAATTGAACCAATTAATGACAATTTGTGAATCTCCAAAAATCTACAGTCTGTTGCATCCTTTTTCTTGGGCGAAAACTAGGAGAAGTCGAAGGCTAGGTAGTTCAGCAAAATTGTTTGTACCCGGCCCTCATCCCATCTTGAGTTGGAAGTAGTGTGTATCAGATGTATGAAGAACTGCTCCACCCCCACACCCATTATTGTTATATGCCCCATAAAAATATGCCCAGGGGTAAGAGTTATCAATGCATTCAGGAATAATGACTCTGTTACAGGTAGGTTGATTCTCATCCGGAATGAGATGATAGGTGGATATGATGGTAGAGAAAATATGTTCCCACATGACCATCTTGTCGTCAAAGATACATTTGTTCCTCCCAGTCCATATGCCCCAAACTATTAGCAGCAGGAGGTTTCTCAGTTTAGTACAGGAGACATCATTCCACCAATTAGACCAGGCTTTAGCTAAAGATCCACCATGCCAAGTAATGGTACAACCCAATGTACTAGTAGCTAAATGTTATAGTTCATGGATAGATGAGTAGTCGAGGAAGATATGTTGTGCTTCTTCCTCATGGGAAAAGTAGAAGTAACACCTAGATGGTCACTGTGTAGCGTGTTTCCTGATGTTATCCATGGTCGGTATGCAATTTTAGAGGATACACCACATCAGTGATCTAGTCTTATGAGGCACCTTCAGTTTCCATATCGTATGCCACCACAAATATTTTTCAGGAGGTTCCTTGGGTGCACAAAGGGTGATGTATCCAAACTTTGGGGAGTATCTTCCACTGGGCGTGAGTGCCCATAATATCTCATCATCCTGATCCCTAAGTCTATGCGAGAGGCATGAAGTGCTCTGATATATCTAATCCAATCAGGTTGACCCTCGAGTGGTATCCCGAGGTCCCCAACTGATAACCAACCCTGACCATGCCAATCAGTCCTTCTAAAATCGACCACCTGTGACAGGTACTTGATCCCTGCCAAAGCAAGGTGGTTAATAATAAATTGTGGCAGTTTGAAGTGTCTTCCGCTACCCGACCAAGAATTCATTCCCACCCTAACCATAGTACCTGCACCAATTTTCCATGTCAGACCTTGCTGGATCAGATTCGCCGATTTAGTAATGGCCTTCCAAATAATGGATGAGCTCGATTGGTGCAGGATAATACCACGGATCCAATCTATTGTATTCTGTGGGGAAATGTATTTAGCAAGAGTCACCTCCCTCCAAAGACTATGCCCAGTGATAAGGTGCCAACCCATTTTGGCAACTAGCGCGGAAGCGAAGGTGGACAGATCTTTGATGCCCCAACCGCCCCAATCCTTTGGTCGACTAATTTGTTTCCATGTGACCCAAGCATAAGTGCACTCCCGACGAGAGTTCCTCTATAGAAACTGTCTGCAAATTAGTTGAATGCGATTAGTCACTCCTTTCAGGAGCCATGCCAAAGACATCCAATACACAGGAATAGCCTCTAGGACAGATTTGATTAAAATCAATCTCCCAGTGCGAGAGAGCCATCGATGGTACTAGATATTGATTCTGCACTCTATGTTAGCAATCAGCCAGTTCCAGTATTTAATCTGGTAGTCATTCGGCTTTAGGTGGAAACCGAGGTATTTCAGCCCATCTCCAATGTTTCTGTGCTCATAAGGAAAATGCATATTGGCGTGCCCCTGTTCCTGTGCTGAGCATATTGTTTGTATAATGGTGGATTTGCTTTGATTAGGAGCCATGCCAGTTGCTCTGCAGAATATCTGCAGTAATTTGTTAAATTGTGTAACATCCTAACAAGAGCCATCCAAAAATATTATCACATCATCCACAAATAATAAATGAGTCAACCGCAGGAAATCATTTAATAAAATTCCATGCAAGTCACCAGATTCCTTAGCCCTTTTAATGAGTGACAAGAGGCCCTCCATGACTAGTACAAATAGAAGAGGTGATAATGGGCAACCCTGCCGAAGACCCCTACCAGCATGAAAGAAATCAGTGGCAGCTCCATTAATAAGAATGCTGAAAGTAGCATTTCTGATACAACCCATAATCCAGTTTGTCAAAGAGTGGGGAAACCCTGTGTGCAGGAGTATAAGCTAAATGTAGTTCCAGTTGACGTGGTCAAAAGATTTGGTGTGATCTATTTTAAGGATGGTGCTTTTAAGATTTTTGGTCTTGATGGTATGGAGAACCTCCTGGGTAGTGTCAATGGCTTCATGAATCTGTCTGTGATGGAGGAAGGAAAATTTCTCCTTGGCAATGTGGATGGAGAGAAGAGGCTTTATATGATTTGCAATGATTTTAGAGATGATTTTGTAGATGCAGCTGCATAGGGATATAGGTATGTAATCATGGAAGGTATTGGGGTGTTCATATTTAAGTATAAGTGCTATGAAAGTAGAGTTAAAATCATCAAATATCATGCCAATTATTCTGCTATCTTCAATTACCTAGAGCAGATCATAGCCAATGAGTTCAAAAAAATGAAGATAGAATTCAATGGGCCAACCATCCGAGCCAGGACTTTTGTCCTTTTTGAACCATTTTAGAGCTCCTTCAATCTCACCCATGGTGACTTTTGTGTTGAGTTCCTCTGCCTGCTCCTCGTCAACAAACCTATTCAATGATCGAGAAATGTTCATGATGTCCGGCAGATTGATGTTGAGTGGAGCATGGTATTGAATAGTGAAATGTTGAATTCCCATGTCCGACAGCTGAGAATGAGTTTTGGCTGTGTATCCGAAGTTATCAGATAGTTTCCATATAGTGTTGATGATTCATCTGCCATTTGCACATTGCTGAAAAAATTTAGTATTTTCATCCCCAGCTTTCAGCTATATGGCCCTGCTTTTTAATCTCCAGTCTTCTTCTTTTTTCCTGAGGATCTTTGCCCTGTTGGTTTCAAGAGTAATCGGCTGCTCCTTGGATGAAAACGATCGGAATCCCACATTTTCTTAATCAGTTAAGTGCGAGATCTCCAAATCGATACGGTTTAATTCTTCCTCCTCGGTCATTCTTTTTCTTCGCGCCCATTTAATGGTATGCACCTTTAATAGTTTTAGGTTATCATTGAAAAATCTGGCCAGTTCTTTATCGGGGAAGAGATTACAATGCTACCAATCCTGATGGACAAGTACTTGAAATTCTGGGTCTAGTAGCCATCTGTTATTGAATTTGAAAGGTGATTTTGGTTTTTTAATATCCTCAGCCAGGAATTCAAAATATACTAGTGAGTGATCTGATACCCCCGACGTACCCACCCACTTTTCTAGTCCTAGCCATTTGATTAAGAAATTATTGCTTTCTATGAAACCTGTCAAGACACCTGGCCAGTGCAGCCCCCTCTGTGCGTCTATTCCGCCAAGTGGGTTGTTTCTTCCTCATATCAATTTCAATAAGATCAGCTTGCTCTAGTTGTAAAGCAAAGAAATCGGATAGCAAATCCGGGATAGCTTGTGGTCCCCAAGATTCTGAGGTCCCAATTGAAAAATTGAGATCTCTGCCCAAGATGGTATGATCATTTTGAAGGAGGGTGCATTGGAGTAGTGATTGCCAGTAAGTTTCTCTATGTACACATGGGTTGTACACATTAATCAGCATGAAGGGTTGCACAAATTCTCCAGAAGTTACCTCCATTCCAATGACCCCTTCACGCCCCCAACAATTCAGCATATAGGTAGTTCTATTGTTAATGCCTATGGCGCTCCCCCCAGATCTTCTGCACACATCATTTGCCACAAATGTCCAGTCCGGGAGCATAGTGCCTAAGATATGAGAAATGGATGCTCCATCCCACAGAGTCTCTTGAAGGAAAAGAACATCGATGGTGACAGTTTGAAGAAGTCGTCTAAGATCCAGTTTCTTATTAGGGTTGGCAAGACCCCTACAATTGAAAGTGAGATAGATCATTATAGAGACCCCTCTTTTAGTTTTCTTGCTCTAAGAACCCGAAATAGTGAAGATTGTGTGCCCGCCTCTACTTCCATATTGGCCCTCCTGATAGCCTTGGAAAGTGCAGAGGGTTTGCCCTGAGATTTTGAATGAGAGGGGCCTGGTCCCAAACCTATCCCAAGCTCAGTCAAGGTGGGCTGCTGTGTGGTAGATCTGAGGAAATAGTTATGGCCGACAGATGAGGAATCAATAGTCGGTTGGGGAGATAGACCAGAGTTCTTCGAAGAGGTGTGAGGGTCGGTGGGCAGGATTGTCGGGGGGGCCGATGCAATAGAGCAGCTAATGGATTTCAATGGACCTATAACTTGTTGAGAAGTACAATACAATGCAGGAAAAGAAAAAGAATTACATAAAGGAGATGAATGCAGAATAGTACCCATAATCGAGGTCGAGTATCCCTGAGATGAGCTGGGAGGCATGGAATGAGTACGCACTTGTTTCGTCTGCCAGCTTGGTAGAACAACGTCGGACTGAGTCGCAACAGCCTGCTGCAGACCAACAGATTCCGAAATAATGGTGACAGGGTCGGTTTGCATAGCCATATGAGATACCGACTTATAAGTAGGACAAGCTGCCCCCATGAGTGGTCATTCCTTATACAAGTGCCCAACCAAGTGACATCGCTTGCAGCGAAATGGGATTCCCTCATAATCTAACATCTGTTGCCAGACCATCCCCTCAAAGAACATGTTATAATTGTCATGTAATCCGTCTCGTGTATCCAAGAAAACTAGTATACGAGCAACCGAAAACATACCCCTCTCAAGAAATGATCGATCATGGTCCAGGTAGACACTGAAATCTTCTCCAATGTTGCGAAGAGTAGCATCATTCTATAATTGCATTGGTAGTCGAGGTAGGCGAATCCATATCGGGCCAGCACTAGAGTTTTCCTTATGGGGCTCAAAAAGGAGAACCATCTTTTTAATAATACTGGATGCATCTCAATGTGCCAGTAAGGACCCAGTCTACCAGTGTTGGTTGAGTAAATGAAAGAGAAACCATCCCCTGTTGATCAGCTGAACTTCTGGAAGTTTCTTTAGGATTCCACCCCAAATCTCAGCAGTCCAGGCCCTGAGCCTCACAGTGGTGTAATTCCTGCCATGGACCTTCCCCACAAGCATCATTGCAGCCGTCATTTGCAAATCTGCCATACCTCTATCCCGCCCAATTTTCGCACTTCAGCTGTGTCTATTTTTGGCCGCTTTCGATTTTTTTACCCTGTCGTTGTGATTGGTATGATCTACAAAATCCACCCCAGGAACCCCCAGACCCTCTGAATCGGATTCGGGCCTGGCTTCATCCGTCTGGATAGCAAAGGGTATGTTCTCGAAGCAGCCTGATGCCGCACACGGCCCAGTCGCGACCATGGAAGTAGTAGGCAAATGAACAGTCGAAACCCCTTCAATGCAGAGATTTGCAAAGGAAAGGGCTTCCACACCGTTGAGTTCTAGTACCTCAGAGGCACATATGACCTCCTCGGAGGGGTGTAATGGCAGATAGTTAGGTGTGTCCTGAGCCTAATGTTCCCAAAGCCGCAACACCGAGTGCGATGGATTAGTATACGCTTGTGAGTCCAAACCATACGCCAATGGCTCCGAGCAACCCGTAAGAGTGATTGGCAGCTGGGGTCCAAGCTGGTGTGAATCCTCGATAGGCACCATGTCCACCATGTCCTCCACCTCAACAGCATCCCTCTGTCCCCAGATCTCCACGCCCTCTAGAGGGTCTGCAGAATAATCCAGTTCTTCTTCATACACACCCATCACAAAAATGTGAAAAACCGCCGCAGTTAAGTGAAACCCTCGAGACCATCATCGGTGTATGTCTCCAGCTCCAAAACAGTAACTATCAGTCCCAATAGCTGAGATACTGACAATAATAGAGCTTCACCCTATTATCACAATGCATCCACCGCGCTTGGAGATAAGTGTTTGTGCCTCGAAAAATATATTGGGGTTTGGGACAGTTGGTCTGAGACCACCGTCAGGGCGCAACAGATGTCGAAAGTTACCCTCGAAACCCACAAGGCAATGCAGTTCCACCATCAGGGCACCTGCCCAAAACCGCTGAAAATTTCACGCCAAGCTCGTGACCGCTGATGCACTATAGGTCTCAGAAGTGGTCGGAGCAAAATGTGGAGCATAAAGCAGTGCCGATCAAAGAATTTAGGTTATTTACCCAAATGATAGAGGGAAATCGATTCCGGTAAGTGCTAGTAACAATGCCAAATCCATAAGAAGCGAGCAGTGCGCTCCGAGCCACACAGAAATCATATGCCCTGAGCCCCAAGTCACATCCCCAGTCGCGTATTCACTAAGCCACCATGGCTAGGGTTTCAAAGCACTGACCTCCAGATAGCTCCTCATCGCCGAATAGACCTTTGTTATTATTAGATTATTAATATTAACATTAACGTTATCATTAGCTTATTAATATTAATATTTTATTAATAATAAAAAAATTATTAAATTTTATTTATAATTTTGATTTTTAAATTATGCTATTTATAAATACAAATATTATTAATTAACTATAATTATAAAATTAATGAAAATATGTGAAATTTTCTATGGTAGAAAGATGAATCACATGAATAAACCATATTCATATATTTTGAAAGGAAAATGTGACTTTTAGTTTTTGCTAACATTATTTATTTTAAAGTTTATACCAAAATTCAACATAGGTTTCCTAACAGTGTGAAATAGCAAATATGAAAAAATAAAATAATCCAAACAGAACTGTGTAAAACACCGATGCATTATTTCTTCTTAACGATCTAGGTCTTAACATAACCTGCTAAAAAAAACTTTCACATATCACAGGACATCGTGTTAAATTAAAAAAGATGAGCCAATATAACCAAATAACAAAAGTGTTTCTTCAAATCCAGAATTCGCGCTGCCTAATTAGCCACTGCCTGTGTGCACGTGAAATAACCTAGTGTAGAGGCATTGCTAAAGAATTATTTTGGACTGCTTTGACTGCCAAAGGGCATCGAGAATCCGTAGTATCGATGCCGAAAAAGGATTCATCAAGAAAAAAATTTGAATTAGGAATTAGTAACACGATTAGGAATTTAAGCACTCCTTTCACCAAGATGAAAAACCAATAAAATGTATACATTAAATTTTTCAAGCCGTTAAATATTTAATAAACCAGCGAATATATATATATATATATTATAAAATATGAATGAATGTATTATAAAATATTTTATTAAAATTTAGTTTTATATTATTAATAATAAATTCTATATTTTATATACTATTAATGTAAATTTAGATTTATGGTAGTAATGGTAAATAGATTTTGTTTAACATTACTTTTATTATAATTTTAATTTATTATAACAATCAGCCTGCATTTATTTTAATTTTAAATCTATTAAGGGTAGAGAGATCAAAGCTCTTAAGGTGTAAACCATTTTTTTGAGTGCAAAATTCGAGGAAAGGTTTGCACCTCAAGAGATTTGATCTCTCTAGGGGCTTGATAGATGCAGAGTTAAGATGGATCTAGATTGGTTTCAGTAGTGTGCAACCAAGGAAAATCTATCGAAGATATGATTAATTTGATCAGTAATATGTAAATATATTTAATATTAATATAATCATTTTAAATATGTTAAATATGTCTAAGATTAACCTCATCATTTTAATTTTAAATTTTCTTAGTTACTTGAGTTTGTTGAGATGATAAATATTGTTAATAACTTCAATGATGAAAAATGATGAAATAAAAATTTTGAACTGAAAGTGACAATAATAGCGTTGAATGATAGAAATGTGAATAATAAGAATGTACTCAATTACAAATAGTCTTCATTCTAATCAATTTCAAACTCTTTTCTTCTACTATTCTTATTGTCACACTTGTTAGATTTGTCATAATTTCATATCGATTATATGAAAAGGATAGTTGAAATCATAAACCATTTAAATCTTTAGCTCGAGTTGTTGTAGTAAACATCTTCCCTTGTCTCCCTTTCTCTCCAATATTATTAGGTTGAATTACTATAACACACAAATCAATGTACATTGCAAATAATTTTTTATGCTTACATTGAAATCAATGCACATTGTTAAGCCAATCACTTTAAAATTAATGTACCATCATACATGCAATTACATCAAATCAGAAATCAACAACTACACTGAAATCAATGCATCTAATGCAAGCAATCAAATAAGATTAGAAAAAAAAATCTACACTAAAATCAATGCATCTAATGCAAGCAATCAAATAGGATTAGAAATCAATAGAAATCAACATCTACACTCAAATCAATGCATATAGTACAAGTAAGCATATAGGATTAGAAACCAACATCTACGCCGAAATCAATGCATCTAGTGCAAGCAATCGAATAGGATTAAAAATCACCATCTACTCTGAAATCAATGCATTTAGTGCAATCAATCAAATAGGATTAGAAATCATCTACATTAAAATCAGTGCATCTAGTGCGAGCAATCAAATATAATTAGAAATCAACATCTACATTGAAATCAATGAATCTAGTGCAAGAAATCAATTAGGATTAGAAATCACCATGTACACTGAAATCAATGCATTTAGTGAAAGCAATAAAATAGGATTAGAAATCATCTATATTGAAATCAATGCATCTAGTGAAAGCAATCAAATATCATTAGAAATCAATATATACACTAAAATCAATGCATTTAGTGAAAGAAATAAAATATGATTAGAAATCACCATCTACACTAGAATAAATGCATCTAGTGCAAACAATCGAATAGGATTAAAAATCACCATCTACTCTGAAATCAATGCATTTAGTGCAATCAATCAAATAGGATTAGAAATCATCTACATTAAAATCAGTGCATCTAGTGCGAGCAATCAAATATAATTAGAAATCAACATCTACATTGAAATCAATGAATCTAGTGCAAGAAATCAATTAAGATTAGAAATCACCATGTACACTGAAATCAATGCATTTAGTGAAAGCAATCAAATAGGATTAGAAATCATCTATATTGAAATCAATGCATCTAGTGAAAGCAATCAAATATCATTAGAAATCAATATATACACTAAAATCAATGCATTTAGTGAAAGAAATAAAATATGATTAGAAATCACCATCTACCCTAGAATAAATGCATCTAGGGCAAGCAATCGCCATCTACACTGAAATCAATGCATCTAGTGCAATAAATATTCTTCCCGCTCGACTCCCTCTATATATATCTATATCTATAAAAAATTACATGTTTCATTTTACAATAATTTCGATCATAGATCCATATTCACTGTTCCTCATCAAGGAGGAAAAATAGTCTACAATCTGTACCTATATGCTGCAAGTTCTAACTACCTACTATGAACATAAGCATAAATTATAACATATATAAATAAATACAACCAGTAAGCATGTTGATTGCATATCAGCATATAAGTCCACAAAATAAACATCAGTCTGTCAAAATGCAATCATGGAGTGACTGCTCCCATATCCCAAAAATCCTCTATGAAGGGTCTATGATAATATCTGTATATATGATCCCCTTTATATCCAACGACGTGCTAGCTGCCCCATGCTAGATCCGCGGCTTCTTTGGAAATTTGGTCTGCTATTTGGTTCCTCTACCTGTATATGTGAGTAATAGTTATTGTGTCAAATTCTGATTTCAAATAATGAACTTTCCTCAATAATGATGTAAGTGTGTGTGAATGACATTGTGCATGTGAATTGAACCAATTAATGACAATTTGTGAATCTCCAAAAATCTACAGTCTGTTGCATCCTTTTTCCCGGGTGAAAACTAGGAGAAGTCGAAGGCTAAGTAGTTCAACAAAATTGCTTGTACCTGGCCCTCATCCCATATTGAGTTAGAAGTAGTGTGTATCAGATGTATGAAGAACTGCTCCACACCCGCACCCATTATTGTTATATGCCCCATCAAAATATGCCCAGGGGTAAGAGTTATTAATGCATTCAGGAATAATGACTCTGTTAAGGTAGGTTGATTCTCATCCGGAATGAGATGATAGGTGGATATGATGGTAGAGAAAATATGTTCCCACATGACCATCTTGTCGTCAAAGATACATTTGTTCCTCCCAGTCCATATGCCCCAAACTATTAGCAACGGGAGGTTTCTCAGTTTAGTACAGGAGACATCATTCCACCAATTAGACCAGGCTTTAGCTAAAGATCCACCATGCCAAGTAATGGTACAACCCAATGTACTAGTAGCTAAATGCTATAGTTCATGGCTAGATGAGTAGTCGAGGAAGATATGTTGTGCTTCTTCCTCCTGGGAAAAGTTGTGCTTCTTCCTCCTGGGAAAAGTAGAAGCAACACCTAGACGGTCACTGTGTAGTATGTTTCCTGGTGTTATCCATGGTCGGTATGCAATTTTAGAGGATACACCACATCAGTAATATAGTCTTATGAGGTGCCTTCATTTTCCATATCGTATGCCACCACAAATATTTTTCAGGAGGTTCCTTGGGTGCACAAAGGGTGATGTATCCAAACTTTGGGGAGTATCTTCCACTAGGCGTGAGTGCCCATAATATCTCATCATCTTGATCCCTAAGTCTAATGCGAGAGGCATGAAGTGCTCTGATATATCTAATCCAATCAGGTTGACCCTCGAATGGTATCTCGAGGTCCCCAACTGATAACCAACCCTGACCATGCCAATCAGTCCTTCTAAAATCGACCACCTGTGATAGGTACTTGATCCCTGCCAAAGCAAGGTGGTTAATAATAAATTGTGGCAGTTTTAAGTGTCTTCCGCTGCCCGACCAAGAATTCATTCCCACCCTAACCATATTACCCGCGCCAATTTTCCATGTCAGACCTTGCTGGATCAGGTTCACTGATTTAGTAATGGCCTTCCAAATAATGGATGAGCCCGACTGGTGTAGGATAATACCATGGATCCAATCTATTGTATTCTGTGAGGAAATGTATTTAGAAAGAGTCACCTCCCTCCAAAGACTATGCCCAGTGATAAGGTCCCAACCCAGTTTGGCAACCAGCGCGGAAGTGAAGGTGGACAGATCTTTGATGCCCCAACCGCCCCAATCCTTTGGTCGACTAATTTGTTTCCATGTGACCCAAGCATAAGTGCACTCCCTACGAGAGTTACTCCATAGAAACTGTCTGCAGATTAGTTGAATGTGATTATTCACTCCTTTTGGGAGCCATGCCAAAGACATCCAATAAACAGGAATAGCCTCTAGGACAGATTTGATTAAAATCAATCTCCCAGTGCGAGAGAGCCATCGATGGTACTAGATATTGATTATGCACTCTATGTTAGCAATCAGCTAGTTCCAGTATTTAATCTGGTAGTCATTAAGCTTTAGGTGGAAACCGAGGTATTTCAGCCCATCTCCAATGTTTCTGTGCTCATAAGGAAAATGCATATTGGCGTGCCCCTGTTCCTATGCTAAACATCTTGTCTATATAATGGTGGATTTGCTTTGATTAGGAGCCATGCCAGTTGCTCTACATAATATCTGCAGTAATTTGTTAAATTGTGTAACATCCTAACAAGAGCCATCCAAAAATATTATCACATCATCCACAAATAATAAATGAGTCAACCACAGGAAATCATTTAATAAAATTCCATGCAAGTCACCAGATTCCTTAGCCCTTTTAATGAGTGACGAGAGGCCCTCCATGACCAGTACAAATAGAAGAGGTGATAGTGGGCAACCCTGCCGAAGACCCCTGAAAGAAATCAGTGGCAACTCCATTAATAATAATGTTGAAAGTAGCATTTCTGATACAACCCATAATCCAGTGTGTCAAAGAGTGGGGAAACCCTGTGTGCAGGAGTATAAGCTAAATGTAGTTCCAGTTGACGTGGTCAAAAGATTTGGTGAGATCTATTTTAAGGATGGTGCTTTTGAGATTTTTGGTCTTGATGGTATGGAGAACCTCCTGGGCAGTGTCAATGGCTTCATGAATCTGTCTGTGATGGAGGAAGGAAAATTTCTCCTTGGCAATGTGGGTGGAGAGAAGAGGCTTTATATGATTTGCAATAATTTTAGAGATGATTTTGTAGATGCAGCTACATAGGGATATAGGTCTGTAATCATGGAAGGTATTGGGGTGTTTAGATTTAGGTATAAGTGCTATGAAAGTAGAGTTAAAATCATCAAATATCATGCCAATTATTCTGCTGTCTTCAATTACCTAGAGCAGATCATAGCCAATGAGTTCAAAAAAATGAAGATAGAATTCAATGGGCCAACCATCCGAGCCAGGACTTTTGTCCTTTTTGAACCATTTTAGAACTCCTTCAATCTCACCCATGGTGACTGTTGTGTTGAGTTCCTCCACCTGCTCCTCGTCAACAAACCTATTCAATGATCGAGAAATGTTCATGATGTCCAGCAGATTGATGTTGAGTGGAGCACGGTATCAATTAGTGAAATGTTGAATTCCCATGTCCGAAATTTGAGAATGATTTTTGGCTGTGTATCTGAAGTTATCAGATAGTTTCCATATAGTGTTGATGATTCATCTGCCATTTGCACATTGCTGAAAAAAATTAGTATTTTCATCCCCAGATTTCAGCCACATGGCCCTGCTTTTTAATCTCCAGTCCTCTTCTTTTTTCCTGAGGATCTTTTCCCTATTGGTTTCAAGAGTAATCAGCTGCTCCTTGGATGAAAACGAACGGAATCCCACATTTTCTTAATCATTTAAGTGCGAGATCTCCAAATCGATACGGTTTAATTCTTCCACCTCGGTCATTCTTTTTCTTCGCGCCCATTTAATGGTATGCGCCTTTAATCGTTTTAGGTTATCATTGAAAAATCTGGCCTGTTCCTTATCAGGGAAGAGATTACAATGCTACCAATCCTGATGGACAAGTACTTGAAATTTTGGGTCTAGTAGCCATCTGTTATTGAATTTGAAAGGTGATTTCGATTTTTTAATATCCTCAGCCAGGAATTCAAAATATACTAGTGAGTGATCTGATACCCCCGACTTACCCACCCACTTTTCTAGTCCTAGCCATCTGATTAAGAAATTACTGCTTTCTATGAAACCTGTCAAGACACCTGGCCAGTGCAACCCCCCCTGTGCGTCTATTCTGCCAAGTGGGTTGTTTCTTCCTCATATCAATGTCAATAAGATCAGCGTGCTCTAGTTGAAAATCAAAGAACTCGGATAGCAGATCCGGGATAGCTTGTGGTCCCCAAGATTCTGAGGTCCCAATTGAAAAATTGAGATCTCTGCCCCAAGATGGTATGATCATTTTGAAGGAGGGTGCATTGGAGTAGTGATTGCGAGTAAGTTTCTCTATGTACACATGGGTTGTACACATTAATCAGCATGAAGGGTTGCACAAATTCTCCAGAAGCTACCTCCATTCCAATGACCCCTTCACGCCTCCAACAATTCAGCATATATGTAGTTCTATTGTTAATGCCTATGGCGCCCCCCCCAGATCTTCCGCACACATCATTTGCCACAAATGTCCAGTCTGGGAGCAGAGTGCCTAGGATATGAGAAATGAATGCTCCATCCCATAGAGTCTCTTGAAGGAAAAGAACATCGATGGTGATAGTTTGAAGAAGTCGTCTAAGATCCAGTTTCTTATTAGGGTTGGCAAGACCCCTACAATTGAAAGTGAGACAGATCATTATAGAGACCCCTATTTTGGTTTTCTTGCTCTAAGAACCCGAAATAGTGAAGATTGTGTGCCCGCCTCTACTTCCATATTGGCCCTCCTGATAGCCTTGGAAAGTGCACAGGGTTTGCCCTAATATTTTGAATGAGAGGGGCCTGGTCCCAAACCTATCCCAAGCTCAGTCAAGGTGGGCTGATGTGTGGTAGATCTGAAGAAATAGTTGTGGCCGACAGATGAGGAATTAATAGTCGGTTGGGGAGATATACCAAAGTTCTTCGAAGAGGTGTGAGGGTTGGTGGGCAGGATTTTCGGGGGGGGCGATGCAACAGAGCAGCTAATGGATTTCAATGGACCTATAACTTGTTGAGAAGTACAAGACAATGCAGGAAAAGAAAAATAATTGCATATAGGAGATGAAGGCAGAATGGTACCCAGAATCGAGGTCGAGTATCCCTGAGATGGGCTGGGAGGCATGGAATGAGTACACGCTTGTTTCGTCTGCCAGCTTGGTAGAACAAGGTCGGACTGAGTCGCAGCAGCCTGCTGCAGACCAACAGATTCCAAGATAATGGTGACAGGGTCGGTTTGCATAGCCATATGAGATACCGACTTATAAGTAGGACAAGCCGCCCCCATGAGTGGGCATTCCTTATACAAGTGCCCAACCAAGTGACATCGCTTGCAGCGAAATGGGATTCCCTCATAATCTAACATCTGTTGCCAGACCATCCCTCAAAGAACATGTTATAATTGTCATGTAATCCGTCTCGTGTATCCAAGAAAACTAGTATACGAGCAACCGAAAACATACCCCTCTCAAGAAATGATCGATCATGGTCCAGGTAGAGACCAAAATCTTCTCCAATGCTGCGAAGAGTAGCATCATTCTATAATTGCATTGGTAGTCCAGGTAGGCGAATCCATATCGGGCCAGCACTAGAGTTTTCCTTATGGGGCTCAAAAAGGGGGAACCATATTTTTAATAATACTGGATGCATCTCAATGTGCCTGTATTTAGTAAGGACCCAGTCTACCAGTGCTGGTTGAGTAAATGAAAGAGAAACCATCCCCTGTTGATCAGCTGAACTTCTGGAAGTTTCTATAGGATTCCACCCCAAATCTCAGCAGTCCAGGCCCTGAGCCTCACAGTGGTGTAATTCCTACCATGGACCTTCCCCCATAAGCATCATTGCAGCCGTCATTTGCAAATCTGCCATACCTCTATCCCACCCAATTTTCACACTTCAGCTGTATCTACTTTTGGCAGCTTTCAATTTTTTTACCATGTCGTTGTGATTAGTATGATCTACAGAATCCACCCCAGGAACCCCCAGACCCTTTGAATCGGATTCGGGCCTGGCTTCATCCGTCTGGGCAGCAAAGGGTATGTTCTCGAAGCAGCCTGATGCCACACACGGCCCAGTCGCGACCATGGAAGTAGTAGGAAAATGAACAGTCGAAACCCCTTCAATGCAGAGATTTGCAAAGGAAAGGGCTTCCACACCGTTGAGTTCTAGTACCTCAGAGGCACATATGACCTCCTCGGAGGGGTGTAATGGCGGATAGTTAGGTGTGTCCTGAGCTTAATGTTCCCAAAGCCGCAACACTGAGTGCGATGGATTAGTATACGCTTGTGAGTCCAAACCACGTGCCAATGGCTCCGAGCAACCCGCAAGAGTGATTGGCAGCTGGGGTCCAAGGAGGTGTGAATCCTCGATAGGCACCACGTCCACCATGTCCTCCACCTCAACAGCATCCCTCTGTCCCCAGATCTCCACGCCCTCTAGAGGGTCTGTAGAATAATCCAGTTCTTCTTCATACATACCCATGACAAAAATGTGAAAAACCGCCGTAGTTAAGTGAAACCCTCGAGACCGTCATCGGTGTATGTCTCCAGCTCCAAAACAGTAACTGTCAGTCCCAATAGCTGAGATACTGACAATAATAGAGCTTCACCCTATTATCACAATGCATCCACCGCGCTTGGAGATAAGTGTTTGTGCCTCGAAAAATATATTGAGGTTTGTGACAGTGGGTTTGAGACCACCGTCAGGGCGCAACAGATGTCGAAAGTTACCCTCGAAACCCGCAAGGCAATGCAGCTCCACCATCAGAGCACCTGCCCAAAACCGCTGAAAATTTCACGCGAAGCTCGTGACCGCTGATGCACTATAGGTCTCAGAAGTGGTCGGAGCGAAAGGTGGAGTATAAAGCAGTGTCGACCAAAGAATTTAGGTTATTTACCCAAATGATAGAGGGAAATCGATTCCGGTAAGTGCTAGTAACAATGCCAAATCCATAAGAAGCGAGCAATGCGCTCCGAGCCACACAGAAATCATATGCCCTGAGCCCCAAGTCATATCCCCAGTCGCGTATTCACTAAGCCACCATGGCTAGGGTTTCAAAGCACTGACCTCCAGATAGCTCCTCATCGCCGAATAGACCTTTGTTATTATTAGATTATTAATATTAACATTAACGTTATCATTAGCTTATTAATATTAATATTTTATTAATAATAAAAAATTATTAAATATTATTTATAATTTTGATTTTTAAATTATGATATTTATATTAATATAAATACAAATATTATTAATTAACTATAATTATAAAAATATGTGAAATTTTCTATTGTAGAAAGATGAATCACATAAATAAACCATATTCATATATTTTGAAAGGAAAATGTGACTTTTAGTTTTTCCTCACATTATTTATTTTAAAGTTTCTACCAAAATTCAACATAGGTTTCCAACAGTGTGAAATAGCAAATATGAAAATATAAAACAATCCAAACAGAACTGTGTAAAACACCGATGCATTATTTCTTCTTAACGATCTAGGTCTTAACATAACCTGCTAAAAAAACTTTCACATATCACAGGACATCGTGTTAAATTAAAAAAGATGAGCCAATATAACCAAATAACAAAAGTGTTTCTTCAAATCCAGAATTCGCGCTGCCTAATTAGCCACTGCCTGTGTGCATGTGAAAAAACCTAGTGTAGAGGCATTGCTAAAGAATTATTTTGGACTGCTTTGACTGCCAAAGGGCATCGAGAATCCATAGTATCGATGCCGAAAAAGGATTCATCTGTTGGAATTAATTTCCAACTGCCGAGCTATCGCAGCAGAATGGAGGCGGCATCACAGTGTTAAGACCGCAGCACATGGTTCAAGCGGCAAGACTGTCCGCGGGGGTCGATGAAGAGATTTGGGCGGAGGACCTTACCCCCTCGGATTGCTGACATCACCACAGCAGGGGCCCACATATATATTATATGGCCACATGTTATATGTTAACAAAAGATGGCGGGGTTTAATTTTATTTTCCATCGCATAGTTTTTAAAAACAATAGTTTTGTTTTATGTTTCAAAGTTATTTGTTTTGTTTTGTTTTTAATATATATGATATATATTAAAAATCCCGTGAAGCATATGTTGTATTATTTGTAATACACAGTAATTTTTATAAAGGCACAGCAGTGCAGAAATAAAAAGAAAGGAAAAGACAGTAGCACTGGAATGAAAAGATCTAGGCACCATCAATGCGTTCTAAACGGTGCTGACAGAGTTAATGCAGCCATAAAGATTTCTGAAGCGGTGATATTTTTGTGGTTGAATGTCAATGAATGGCATTAAACAGGGCTGGGATATTTGTTTTGTAAAACACAGAACAAAGTCATTTTTGTAATTGTAGTTTTTATATATATGCACAACAACGTATTTTTTATAAAGACAGAGAGCAGAGTTTGGAAATACACAGCAGAGTATTTTTCCAAACAGAGACAGAAAAACAGAGTGTTTTATATTTTACACAGCAGTGTGAAATATTTTGTAACAGCAGTGAATGATAGAGTGATATTTCTGAACTGTGTTTGCAGCAGTCAGATTTTGTTTTGAAATCCCTCTTTTGAGGAAGAATTGTAACAACAGTTTTTTTTTATATATGGAATATAAATTTTTTTTTTTTCTGAGTTGAAAACTCTGTCACTGTATGCAAATTTTATTTGTATTTCTCTGTGTTAAGGAAGGCAGTTTTATTATTTTGGAATTCAACAAAATTCCAACATGGTATCAGAGCCAATCCAGGCTATTTGAAGGTCAAATAAGCTGAAGGAAACGAATTCTTTGTTGCAGCAGCTTCTCCAGCAGTGTGAAGACTCAGCCATAAAGGATTTAAGGTATTTCTCTATACATTTTTGTGTCACTGTTGCAGAACAGTTTGTTAATTTATAAACACAAAGTCAAGTGTTTTTGAATCATAGTTAGGAGTGCAGAATGGCTGGAGCCAGCACTGGTGTGGGTATGGGAAATATCCATCTCCCAATGTTTAACGGGAAAAATTATGACTACTGGTCAATAACTATGAGGGCTTTATTTGTCTCCCAAGACTTATGGGAATTTTTTGAGGATGGCTTTGAAGAGCCAACAGATGAACTTGAGTTTAATATGTTAACTCAGGAAGAAAGAGAGATTCTGAAGAGCAATAAGAAGAAAGATGCCAAGGCTCTTTTCTTCTTGTATCAAGCCGTGCATGAGAGTGTGTTTCCGAGGATAGCAGCAGCTAAGAGATCCAAAGAAGCATGGGAAACTCTCAAGACAGCTTATCAGGGTATGGAGAGAGTGAAAACAGCAAAACTTCAGTTGCTGAGGAGAGACTTTGAGACTCTCTGTATGAAAGAGTCAGATAACATTGACTCATTCTTCACTCATGTGATTGGAATGGTCACACAAATCAGATCTCATGGAGAGACTCTTGAGGACAAGAGGATTGTTGAAAAACTCTTGAGAAGTTTACCCTCAAGATTCGATGTGATTGTCACCACCATAGAGGAGACTAGGGATCTCACAAAGTTTTCAGTGGATGAATTACATGCATCACTGATTACCCATGAACAGAGATTGGGTAGGAGTGAAAACTCATCTCTAGAACATGCTTTTAAGTCCCAGATGTCTTTCGGAAGAGGAAGAGGGCAAGGCAGAGGAAGAGGAAGAGGCAGAAGCCAAAACAGAGGTGGAAGGAATAGTCCAGCAAATGCTCAAGGAAGGGGCAGCAATCCAAATCAGCATCAAGGCCAAGGCAGCAGCCAGCAAAATGGTCAGCAGAATGCACAAGGACAAAGGTATGATAAGTCCAATGTCCAATGTTATAATTGTAAGAAATATGGTCATTATGCTAATGAATGTAGAAAGAAGAAGCATAATGATATGAGAAGTGAAACTAGTGCAAATTTCACAAAAGAAAACAACAGTCAAAGTAATTTGTTTTTAGCTTGTAATATGGCTGAAGAAAAGAGTGAAGATTTATGGTTTCTAGACTCTGGTTGTAGTAACCATATGACAGGAAACTTAGCAATGTTTTCTATGTTAGATGAAAGTGTGCAGTCACAAGTCACACTAGGAACTGATAGCAAAGTTTCGGTTATGGGAAAAGGAGATGTAAATGTTTTAACAAGATTAGGTGCAAGGAAAACCATAGCAAACGTTTATTATGTTCCAGGAATGAAGTGTAACCTCTTAAGTGTTGGACAGCTTGTCCATAAGGGGTATAATGTTTTCTTTGATAATGATGTTTGTACCATCATGGATAAACCACACAGCAAACTATGTATTGCTGAAGTGAAGATGACAAGGAACATGATGTTCCCTCTCAGAATGAGAGCAGATTTGAAGAATGGCGAAGAGAAAGCAGCAGTTGCACAGGAGACTTTCCAAAGCGAACCAAAGGATGATAATTGGTTATGGCACTTGAGATTTGGACATCTCAACTTTGGAGGTCTTAATTTGTTGAACATAAAAGGAATGGTAAGTGGTTTACCATTGATAGAGAAACTGGACAGCCTTTGTGAAGGTTGTATTCTTGAGAAACAACACAGAGAAAGTTTTCCTTCCGAGAAAAGCATAAGGGAAAAATCACCCTTAGAGATTGTCCACTCAGATGTATGTGGACCGATGCAAACTCCATCACTTGCAAGCAGCCACTATGTGTTAACATTTATAGATGATTTTACAAGAAAAACTTGGGTTTAATTTTTGAAAAACAAAAGTGAAGTGTTTGAAAAATTCCGCAATTTCAAAGCACTTGTTGAGAATCAGAGTGGGCTGCATATCAAAGTTCTTAGGACTGATAGAGGAGGTGAGTATATATCTAAATATTTTCTACGGTTTTGTAGAGAAAATGGTATTCAAAAACAGTTTACAACTAGATATACTCCGCAGCAAAATGGAGCAGCCGAAAGGAAGAACCGAACCATAATGGATATGGCGAGGAGTATGTTAAAGGCAAAGCATTTTCCGAATGATTATTGGGCTGAAGCTATACATTGTGCAGCGTATATTTTGAACAGGTGCCCTACAAAAGCAGTTATGAACAAAGTGCCAGAAGAGGCATGGAGTGGCGCAAAGCAAAGTGTCACACACATGAAGGTTTTCGGATGTGTGGCTTATGCACACATTCCGGATCAGCTAAGGAAGAAGTTGGACAGCAAAGGGGAGAAATGTATTTTCATTGGATACAGTGAGGAATCCAAGGCATACAGGTTATATAACCCATCCAGCAAGAAGTTTCTTGTGAGCAGGGACGTTCAGTTCATTGAAGAGGAAGCTTGGGATGGAAGCATAGAGAAAACAGTGAATGTTAAACATTGTTTATCTCATGATGAGAATGATGATGAGTTGGCTGAAATACATCCCCAAACAGCAACACCAACACCGCAAAGCAAACCCTTGAGGAGAAATGAAAGTGCTTCTCCAAGCACACCACAAGGAGGAAATTCAAGTGCTTCTTCAAGCACTTGTACACCTACTGAAAGAGGTAAGAAATTCAGAAGTTTGAAAGATATTTATGAACAAGATATAGCTAATGAAGGTATCAATTCTTTGTTTTCTTTATATTGTCATGTTGATGATCCTGTTCATTTTGAAGAAGCCATCAAGGATGAGAAATGGATAGAAGCTATGGATGAGGAAATAAATGCCATAGAGAGGAACAAAACTTGGGATTTGGTTGAACTCCCAAAAGGTAAAGATGTCATTGGTGTTAAATGGGTTTACAAGACCAAGAGTAACGCTGAAGGCAAGATAGAGAGACACAAGGCAAGGCTTGTTGTCAAAGGCTATAAACAGAAGCATGGCATAAATTATGAGGAAACTTTCGCACCAATTGCCAGAATGGAAACCGTGAGAGCAGTGTTGTCCATAGCAGCACAAAACAAATGGAAAGTTTACCAAATGGACGTGAAGTCAACATTTCTGAATGGTGTGTTAATGGAAGAGGTTTACATATATCAACCTCTCGGCTATGAAAAGAAAGGCCAAGAGCACAAAGTATGCAAGTTGAAGAAGGCTCTTTATGGGCTGAAGCAAGCGCCAAGAGCGTGGTACAGTAGGATAGATTCATATCTACTGGAAAATGGTTTTGAAAAGTGTGAGGGAGAACCCACCCTCTACATCAAAGAACAAGATGGTAAAATTTTGATTGTAGTCTTGTATGTCGATGATGTTATTTTTACAGGTAATGATGATTGCCTTATTGAACATTTTAAAACAGTCATGAAAGAAGAATTTGAAATGACTGATATGGGTTTGTTGAGATACTTCTTGGGAATAGAAGTAGAACAAGATAAAAATGGGATTTTTATCTCACAGGCAAAGTATGTTAATGAGGTGCTTGAAAGATTTAACATGCAGGAATGCAAAGCAGCGATCACTCCCACAGTGATGGGATTAAAGCTCAGCAGAGAGGACAACAGCAAGGATTTTGATCCTAGTTTATACAAGAGCATAGTTGGCAGCCTCATGTACTTGACTGCAACTAGGCCGAACATAATGCATGCTGTTAGTTTGATTTCCAGGTTCATGGAAAAGCCAAAGGATGCACATTGGCAAGCAGCAAAAAGGATTTTGAGGTATGTTAAAGGTACTAAAAGGTTTGGTATTTTTTATACTACTTCAGAATGTTCAGATTTAGTTGGATACACTGATAGTGATTGGGCTGGAAGTGTAGATGATCGGAAGAGCACTTCCGGTTATGTTTTTCATATGGGTTCAGGAGCCATTTCATGGGCTTCTAAGAAACAGCCCATTGTAGCGTTGTCTACAACAGAAGCAGAATATGTGGCAGCTACAGCAGCAGCGTGTCAAGCAGTTTGGATGAGAAAAATGTTGAGAAGCTTATGTCAAGAACAGGTAAAAGAGACAGTGATCTTTTGTGACAATAGCTCAGCTATTGCATTGTCTAAAAATTCTGTTTTTCATAAAAGGACAAAACACATTGACACCAAGTTTCATTTCATACGAGAATTAGTTAGCAATGGCGAGATTGTTTTGCAGCATTGCAGAACGGAGGATCAATTTGCAGATATCCTCACAAAGCCACTACAGCAGAAAAGCTTTGAACATTTCAGGAAATGCTTGGGTATGCAGGAAAACCCAGCAGTTGAAATTAAGGGGGAGTGTTGGAATTAATTTCCAACTGCCGAGCTATCGCAGCATAATGGAGGCGGCAGCACAGTGTTAAGACCGCAGCACATGGTTCAAGCGGCAAGACTGTCCGCGGGGGTCGATGAAGAGATTTGGGCGGAGGACCTTACCCCCTCGGATTGCTGACATCACCACAGCAGGGGCCCACATATATATTATATGGCCACATGTTATATGTTAACAAAAGATGGCGAGGTTTAATTTAATTTGCCATCGCATAGTTTTTAAAAACAATAGTTTTGTTTTATGTTTCAAAGTTATTTGTTTTGTTTTGTTTTTAATATATATGATATATATTAAAAAGCCCGTGAAGCATATGTTGTATTATTTGTAATACACAGTAATTTTTATAAAGGCACAGCAGTGCAGAAATAAAAAGAAAGGAAAAGACAGCAGCACTGGAATGAAAAGATCTAGGCGCCATCAATGCGTTCTAAACGGTGCTGACAGAGTTAATGCAGCCATAAAGATTTCTGAAGCGGTGATATTTTTGTGGTTGAATGTCAATGAATGGCATTAAACAGGGCTGGGATATTTGTTTTGTAAAACACAGAACAGAGTCATTTTTGTAATTGTAGTTTTTATATATATGCACAACAGCGTATTTTTTATAAAGACAGAGAGCAGAGTTTGGAAATACACAGCAGAGTATTTTTCCAAACAGAGACAGAAAAACAGAGTGTTTTATATTTTACACAGCAGTGTGAAATATTTTGTAACAGCAGTGAATGATAGAGTGATATTTCTGAACTGTGTTTGCAGCAGTCAAATTTTGTTTTGAAATCCCTCTTTTGAGGAAGAATTGTAACAGCAGTTTTTTTTATATATGGAATATAAATTTTTTTTCTGAGTTGAAAACTCTGTCACTGTATGCAAATTTTATTTGTATTTCTCTGTGTTAAGGAAGGCATTTTTATTATTTTGGAATTCAGCAAAATTCCAACATCATCAAGAAAAAAATTTGAATTAGGAATTAGTAACACGATTAGGAATTTAAACACTCCTTTCACCAAGATGAAAAACCAATAAAATGTATACATTAAATTTTTCAAGCCATTAAATATTTAATAAACTAGCGACAAAATATATATATATATATATATTATAAAATATGAATGAATGTATTATAAAATATTTTATTAAAATTTAGTTTTATATTATTAATAATAAATTCTATATTTTATATATTATTAATGTAAATTTAGATTTATGTTATTAATGGTAAATAGATTTTGTTTAACATTACTTTTATTATAATTTTAATTTATTATAACAATCAGCGTGCATTTATTTTAATTTTAAATCTATTAAGGGTAGAGAGATCAAAGCTCTTAAGGTGTAAACCATTTTTTTGAGTGCAAAATTCGAGGAAAGGTTTGCACCTCAAGAGATTTGATCTCTCTAGGGGCTTAATAGATGCAGAGTTAAGATGGATCTAGATTGGTTTCAGTAGTGTGCAACCAAGGAAAATCTATCGAAGATATGATTAATTTTATCAGTAATATGTAAATATATTTAATATTAATATAATCATTTTAAATATGTTAAATATGTCTAAGATTAACCTCATCATTTTAATTTTAAATTTTCTTAGTTACTTGAGTTTGTTGAGATGATAAATATTGTTAATAACTTCAATGATGAAAAATGATGAAATAAAAATTTTGAACTGAAAGTGACAATAATAGCGTTGAATGATAGAAATGTGAATAATAAGAATGTACTCAATTACAAATAGTCTTCATTCTAATCAATTTCAAACTCTTTTCTTCTACTATTCTTATTGTCACACTTGTTATATTTGTCATAATTTCATATCGATTATATGAAAAGGATAGTTGAAATCATAAACCATTTAAATCTTTAGCTCGAGTTGTTGTAGTAAACATCTTCCCTTGTCTCCCTTTCTCTCCAATATTATTAGGTTGAATTACTATAACACACAAATCAATGTACATTGTCAATAATTTTTTATGCTTACATTGAAATCAATGCACATTGTTAAGCCAATCACTTTAAAATTAATGTACCATCATACATGCAATTACATCAAATCAGAAATCAACAACTACACTGAAATCAATGCATCTAATGCAAGCAATCAAATAAGATTAGAAAAAAAATCTTCACTAAAATCAATGCATCTAATGCAAGCAATCAATAGGATTAGAAATCAATAGAAATCGACATCTACACTCAAATCAATGCATATAGTACAAGTAAGCATATAGGATTAGAAACCAACATCTACGCCGAAATCAATGCATCTAGTGCAAGCAATCGAATAGGATTAAAAATCACCATCTACTCTGAAATCAATGCATTTAGTGCAATCAATCAAATAGGGTTAGAAATCATCTACATTAAAATCAAGGCATCTAGTGCGAGCAATCAAATATAATTAGAAATCAACATCTACATTGAAATCAATGAATCTAGTGCAAGAAATCAATTAGGATTAGAAATCACCATGTACAATGAAATCACTGCATTTAGTGAAAGCAATAAAATAGGATTAGAAATCATCTATATTGAAATCAATGCATCTAGTGAAAGCAATAAAATATCATTAGAAATCAATATATATACTAAAATCAATGCATTTAGTGAAAGAAATAAAATATGATTAGAAATCACCATCTACACTAGAATAAATGCATCTAGTGCAAGCAATCGCCATCTACACTGAAATCAATGCATCTAGTGCAATAAATATTCTTCCTACTCGACCCCCTCCATATATATCTATATCTGCCTCCATCTCTCCTTGAGTGTCTCTCTATCTCATCCCATTAACTCCATCTCTCCTTCTCTGTCTCTTTATCTCATCCCAAAACTTAAATACGCTCTCTCCACTTCTCACTCTCTGTCTTTCTTCTTCCAACCCTCTCTCCCACTCCAACTCCATGTCTCTATCCATCCCTCTTTCCTCCTCTCTCCCTCCATCTCTCCTCCCATCTTGCAATTCATCTCTATCGTCCTTCCTGTATGTCCCTTTATCTCCTACCTCCCTCTCTCCTCTCGCATCACTCTCATCCTCTCTCTCAAGTCCTCTCTCTCGTCCTTCCTCTCTCCCCCTCTCTCTCCTACATCCCGATCTCCTCACCCATCACTCACTCACTCACTCTCTCTCTCTCTCTCTCTTTGCCCTCCAATCCTCTCTCTTCCCCCATCACTCTCTTACTCTCTCTCTCCCTTTCTATCTCCAACTATGTTACTCTATCCCTCCCTCTCTCCTTCTCTCCCCTCTTCTCTCCATCTCTCCTTCTTTGTCTCTTTATCTCACCCCTAAAAATACCCACTCTCTTTCTCCATCTCTCCCTTCACTCCCTCTCTCTCTTCACTTATCACTCTATATTTCTTTCTTTTTCCCTCTCTCTCTCCCCCTTCAACTCCATCTCTATATCACTCCCTCTCTCCTCCTCTCTTTGAAGTCCTCTCGCTCGTCCTTCCTCTCCCTGCCTTTCTATCTTACCTCGCTCTCTCTTCCCCCATCTCCCTCTCTCTCTCTCTCCCCCCAATCCTCTCATTATATTCCTCCCTCTCTCTTTCTCTCTCTTCCCCCTCCATCTTTAGGTCTCCCTCTCCCTCTCTTACTCTTCTCTACCTCACTCACTCCTCTCCCCCTCTCTCTTCATTTCTCCTCTCCTCTCTCCTTCAGTTTATCCTCATTTCTCCCTTTGTCACTCCCCTTATCTCTCCACCTATATCACTCTATGTCTTTAATAATAATAATAATAATACTATTGTTAATAATATTTTGTTTGGCATTGTATTAATAATAATTTGGATGAACAGATTGGATGACAAAGTAGCCCGCATGGAAAAACAATTACAGCAGCTGCAACAAGTGGATATGCTCGGGTCTACTTTTAAAGATCCTGCTCCTGTTTCAAGTTCAGATGGTTAAATACTCTTTTACTGTTGTTGAATGTTTTTAGGATTACTGTATATAATTAAGGACCAAAGTCAGCAGTTAGGTAGTAATATTTTGGAACAGTTAGCGAATGCAGGATATAGAACAATGAAACTCTTTCAGTTTTGGAACGCATTTCATGCATTCAGATGGCCAACAGACCTGGTTTCCTTCGGGCAGGTTGAGGCTAGATCTGAAATATCTAATTTTGTAACCTGCTTTTTAAAGATAAATAGTCAATAGAATGGGCCTACCATATTTACAACAAAAAAAAAAAAAAAAATTTGGCCCATTGTATTTACGCTTCACCTAAATAAAACATCTCTTTTGAGTGTTTGTAAATATAAATAAGATTATGGAGTAAATATAAAAATCGGTTTTATTTTTTACCATACTTCTGATTTTTTTATATTTATATTTGTTAGAACTATACCTCTCTATACATATATAATATTTATTTGTTTATCATACCTCTTTTATTTGGCCCATGGTATTTAGCCCATTCTATTAATAATAATTTGTCCAACGGTGTTTTCCCTATAGGCTTCACCTAAATAAAACCTCCTTTTTTTAGCTTTATTTATAAATAAAGAGGGTTATGGCCATACTTCTAGTTTATTTGTATTTTTTTTATTTACCATAGCAGTGCAGTAATATAAAAAGAGGTTTTATTTTTTATTTATATCACAAATATATTAATTATTACATATATATTGATTACAATTGAGTCGACATTAAAAATGTTTACATACAATCATACAATCTTTCTTACATTACATCTAACGCCTACACGTTTCTTCAATACTAGGCCGTAGAGTGCCTCTCGGGCATAATAAATTTTAAATAGTGTAAATTTAGTTTTATATTATTAATAGTAAATGTATTTTTAATATGATTATAGTGAGGTTTTGTTTAATAATATTTTTATTATAATTTTAAATTATTATAATAATAAATTTTAAATGTTGTGAATTTAATTTATTAATATTAAATATAAATGCATTTTCAATATTACTAAGAGATTTTGTTTGACAATATTTTTTCTTATTTACCAAGTGTTTACCAAGTGTTTAGACTAATTTTTAATTTTAATATATATAATTATTATTTTTTAATTTTAATGTTCGTTGAGCCCACATAACATTACATTACAAAACATGTTATACATAATTACCATTTTACATTACAGCTACAGTACTAACATCTGGGCTCAATAATTTTAAGTTATTAAAATATTAAGATTAGAAAGAAATTAGAAGTACCCAAACACACAATTATTTGTCTATTACACCCTAAATCACTATTTATTACACCATAAATCACTATATATTATTACATCAAGTATATATGGTGCTTATGAAATCCAACAATTTATAAAGTGAGAGATTGGTTGTTGAGAAAATATCTCAACAACCCAACCATTCAAGAAACAATATATACTTAACCCAACCATTCAACAAACCATATCTACTTAGTTAATAGAGTAAGCATTATTTCCAAGTCCCATATTTAACGCTTCCATTATTACATAAATTACAAACTATATATAAATCATATATGTCTAATTGGTCTTCATCAACATGTACATCCACTTTAGAATCTCGTAGAAAATTCTCTTTCTTCACCACCTCTTGAGCTACCACTTGACTTCCAATTAAAACATGACTATCGCTGAGCATCATTGATGAAATTTGTATAATTGATGCTTCTCGATATTCCAAAAGACAATCTATGGACAAACTCTCATCCATCAAAATGTAGTGAACTAAATTTTTTATAGTCATATAGTTGAGGTGTGTGGGTATTGAGTATATCCAATAGTTAATTATGTAACTGACCTTTCTCACACATAGCGATCTCATAAAGTAACATGTAATTGATGCTCTTGAACCCCAAATCATAACAAAACCCATCAAAATATAACATGTTCATACACTGAAATTAGCGATATGTTCTCTCGACACCGAAAAATGTCGAGAACCACTAGCTTAATTATATCCCTTTGTCCATTAGTTGGTTCTTCACCTTTTACAAAAAAGAAAGGCATATATAAATAACTGAAACATACATGACTGATCGTTGCTTAAGAGAAGGCTGAGAGGCTCCTTATCAACATTTTTGTCATAATCTAAGAAAACTTCAAAGTAGACCTCTGGTGAATCTTCAAAAGTAGCAACGTTTGTTGATTCTCTTAATTTTCCATTTAAGAAAGATTTTGCATGAGTTTTACAATTGAATGTCGTATTCCCATGTCTTCAATAATAAAATCATTTGAATTAGTTCTTGTTTTTATTGACTCTACCGATGGAGAATAGTTTCATCCCAACACACGAATTGTCCTTTGAAAGGATACATGACGACAGTTGGGCCCTCTCTTTACAATCGTCCGCAAAAGAACCAAATATTGACTTGATTAACCTTATCTAAGTCTACGTAACCGAAGTTTGGCACTAGCTCAAGGGATTAACCTCCCTATAGAAAAATATTGTACCTTCCTATATCAATGACGTTCAGATGATTAATGCTCTTTAAAATTCATTGCTCCATGGAGCACATCAAAAATTAAAAATTAAATTCACTCTTACAGGCTCCATTCTACGTCTTGAGCGTGCGATCAAATTCACTCCTCTTACATTTTCTTGGGCTCTCTCGTAAGGAGCTAACTTAGAGCTGGTAGATCTGATATCAGAAAAGAAAACAGAAATATGCCCACACAATTATTTGTCTATTACACCCTAAATCACATAATTACATCAACTATATATTGTGATTATGAGATTAAACCATTTTTAAACTGAAAGTATTGGTTGTTGAGAAAATATGTATAACAACCCAACCACTCAAAAAAACCATATCTACCTAGTTACTAAAATAAGAGTTATTTCCAAGTACCTAATATATAATTAATGTTTTATAACATCACGACCATATTTAATCTGGCGACAATAATTTTAAATTATTAAAATATTAAAATTAATATTTTGTAATTTAAAATATTTTAAGCTTTTAATTTTAATATATTGTTTATAAAATAAGTTAAAAATAGATAGATTTAATTATTATTTGTCCAAATTATTTTTCCGTTGAAGATATAATCTTATCTGATTAATGAGAATTGGACCTTTTGGATTTTTAATATATTTTAAAAAACTAAATGCATCATTGAAATTTCAAAAAAATGCTTTTGCCTTATAGCAAAAAAAACTGACTAATTTTACTATTCTACTAATTTTCTTTATTTAAATAAATCTGTAGACTACTTAAAGTTGATAAGTTTTAAGGAATTTTATTTCTTTATAAATTAAAAATTGTTTGGATGGTGAGGATTTCATAAACGTTGAATATTCTTTGTCTAAGTACCAATGCAACAAATTAAATTAAATGTTCGGGAAATGAAATATCACGGTTTTCAGTTTGAAGCCTAAGAATAAGAAATTAAGAATAGATTGTCAAAATTGTAATATTAAATTTACATGTGGCTTCAACATTAATATGTGCCAAAAACAAAAAATAAACTAACTATTCTACTAACTATCATGTATTAAGATCATAGAACATGCAATAAAAAATAAATATTAGCAATTGCATTGAAAGGTGTAAAGTAACATTGGAGGAAGAGAGGGGATATAAACATAGCACTTGAAATGATGTAAGTCCCAGGTATCAAGGAGCTAGGTTTTTGTAATTCAAGAGGACTACTCACTCTCACTTCAATAGATCTTTCTCTCTCTTTTGCTTGGCTTTTCTCCAATTCAAAGGAATTATTTGAAATTAAAATTTCTAATGCTACAGAGTGGAGTCTTAGGTTATATGGTAGGAGAAAGCCCTAATAAGATGTATATTTGTTGTAAAGCCTCAATTTTCAAGTAGTCATTATCAATAAATATCATATCACTACCTTTTTTAACTAATAATTAGTTGTGGCATAATTTCACATGATCAAATAAATTTATATAATTTAAAAAAAATGATTTATTGTGATTTAAAAATGGAAAAATAAAAATGATTTATTATGATTTAAAAAGGAAAAAATGAAAATGATTTATTATGATTTAAAAATGAAAAGGGAAAATAAATTGTAAATATATTTGAAATTTGTGTTTTGGATTATGTTTATTATTATTTTTATTTTATTTTTAAGATATAATAGGTTTATATATATATATATATATATATATATAATTTTTAAAATTTAATAAAAGGTTTGTAAAAATTAATAATGTTTTAATAATAGATGAAAAGTTGATTTTTAAATTTTAAGAAAATTTTAATAAAGGTGACAAAATAGTTTTTTTGGCATGGGTTTCTCAATTCAATTTTTAAGGAGATTCTAATTTCTTGTTATTTAAAATACACTTTTTAATGCATAAATAGATTCATATCTTTGCAAATTAAATATTTTCTATTTTAGAAAAATTGTACTAGATTTTGGAAATTTTGATTAGAAAAAATGCTCTAAAATGACCATTTCATCTATTATTTAGACTACACGCCTTAAAAATAAAATATTTCATATTACTCGAATTTAAAAAATTGAATTAATAAATACCAAGATTCATATTATAAGATTTTTTGCATACAAAAAAATATGACACATTAGAAAATTATACATAGATTTTTTTTTGTCAAGTAATGTGAGTAGTGAGATGACCAACACACCTAACTCTTGTTTTACTTATAAACCCATCAAAATCACCCCAGAATTTCTCCCAACCTACACCTCACGACCCTTAAGGGCTGAATAGGGCTGAATTTATGCCTACAGAATTTCAAACACCACAAAATGTCTTTTAACAAAACACCATGTCACCATTTATTCTATTTATATAATAAAAAAAATATTTTTAATTCCTTATATTTAATATTGTAAAAAATTAAAATCAAATATTGTTTTTTAAATTAAACATTTTAAATTTAAATTTTATAGGGAAGAACTATTATTTTTTTATAAAATTAATATTTTTGTTTTTTAAAAATTAATTTTATTTAGTTTTCAAAGTTTTAATAAATTATTTGATTAATTATATTAAAGACATTCTATAATGGAAATAATATTTATCAAATATGTAGACATAAATGTGAAAAATGACGAACTAATATTTTTAAAACTATAATATATTTATAAAACTAGAATTATAACAATATATTTCACTAATTAAATTTCGTACTTGCTAAAATTCAAATAAATGTGTAGTTTTAAAAACTCAGAAAGTAACTTAAAAATTCTGATGAGATTATGAAAAAATCTGGTAGAAATTTTTAAAAATTTAGATTACATTGGTCAATCTTCAGGATTTGGGTGTCTCATGGCTTTTTGAGGATGTGACAGCACAGTAAACTAGGATGGTGGAAGGTGCATTGATGGGAGAACATTTTTCGTTCGTTCCAGCACGCATAATAATGTGCCACGTCTTCTTTTACTAAAACTGAGTAGCTTCCTTGAAAATTTATTAGAACTGGGGAGATGCCTTGAAAATTTATGTTCATCGGTCTCCATCATCTGCGTAGGTTCCAATACAGGGCATGTGCTATTCTTCTTTTCAATCAATTCCAGCTCTTCCATGCGATTTTGTGTAAAATAAAATGAAAGGTCTTCCTAAAAACTGTTACGTGCATGAAAAGATTTATTCGTTCTAAGAGATTCTCGGTATCCTACTTTGGATTACAATACATTTTAGATTTCTGCCTAGTAAATTTTCTCAACCATTTCTACGATTTCTAATTATTTAATTTTGATAATAAAATGTAGTTATAAGGGGCGGCCAATATTTCCAATCTCAGCGTCAATATTCTTGTCCACTTTCTGATCCAGCTCCCATATGCTACCTTGACCACTCGCCATAGCTGCAATAACCTCCCTCCACAAACAAGTACTATCTTGTTCCGCTATCACTTTATTGCATAAACGTTTTAGCGTTTTCTTTTGGCGTCAGAAAAAAAGATCAGGTACCTGTTGCTGCTTTGCCAAAATTACAGTACTGGTTACATTTCCTGAACAATTCGCATAATGTAGACGGTGAAGATATCTTCTGACTTGAAATTATATAATGCATTTTCAATGCCCAAATGCTTTACTTTCATTGTTGAAACCAAACATACACATGGCCGAAGGTCCCTCTTCCCAACTGTCTCCCCTTTTTCCATCGCTGCTTGCGGGGTTATCTTTACCACCAGGACTTCGTAGACCTCCCGAAGATGTGGCAGAGTTGGTGAAGGATCGCTGCCCAGGGCTTGCGGGGTTATCTTTACCAGCAGGACTTCGTGGACCTCCTCAAGAGGTGAAGGGTGAAGAAGTAGAAGGGGAGCGTGGCGGTAGCAGCAATGGATGACATTCATGTTTTCCCTCTTCGTGTCTACCTGTTGGAGACTCGGTCCCTAATCCAATGGCTCGAGGATGAAGAGGAGAGACAACATCACTTTTAGCTCATGAGATAAAATATGAACAGAATTGAAAAAGAAGGAGATGTAGCTCACAGGTGAGGCCTGCACCTGGAGACTACACTCAAAACTGAGAGATCACTCTCGTACACTCTACATTCATGAATGAAAGATTACATCATTAAATACATTACTAGAAATCAGGAAGTTGCAACCAAACCCCTAAACTCTAGGAACTAATCCTAAACTAAGGAGATACGTTACAACTTGTGTAACCTTTTCTCCATTAATACAAAATAATATAATTATTTTCAACTCCCTCCCTTAATGGAGAAAGGATTGTTCTGAACTCCTAGCATCCTTCTAAACAATTCAAACTTCACACGTGCAAGAGGCTTTGTAAAAATATCAGCCACATTGTCACAAGTTTTACAATATTCAACAATAATCTCTTTTGACTGTAGTTTCTTTCTGACAAAATGGAACTGAGTGTCTATATGTTTGGTGTTTTTATGAAACACTGGATTGTATGTCAGTTTAATAGTGCTCTGGTTGTCGCTTTTGATGGAAGTGGAATTCTTCTGTTCTTCTCCTGCATCATTGAAAATCCTTCTCAACCAGATCGCTTCACACGTCGCTGCACACAATGTTTGATACTCAGCTTCACATGAAGACAATGCTACAATACTCTGCTTCTTGCTGCTCCATGCTATGACCCCGGATCCTATGCTGAATGCGTAACCTGTGATGGACCTTCGATCATCGAAGTTACCTGCCCAGTCTGAATCTGAAAAACCTGCTAGAGTAACATCAGATGTGTCAGTGTATAAAATGCCATAATTAATAGTACCACAAAGATACCTCAACACACTTTTTGCCGCTACCCAGTGACTTTCAAGCGGTTTTGACATGAATTGGCTCAACACACTAACAGAGTATGCCAAGTCAGGTCTGGTTGTTGTAAGATATATTAAGCTGCCAACCAACTGTCTGTACATCGTGGCATCAACCTCCTTAGTGCCATCGTCACTGCACAACTTCAGATTCTGCTGCAAAGGTGTTGTTGCTGACCTACATTGATGCATGCCAAACTTTTCCAACAGATTTCTAGCATACTTCCCTTGGGTAAGAAAAGTTTACCCAGTATCTCTCCATACTTCTAGTCCGAGACAGTAATGAAGATTTCCGAGATCTTTCATTTCAAAAACTTGTGCCATAAGCCTTTTGATTCATCTGATTAAATCATCTGCATCTCCTGTTATAATCATGTCATCTACATACAGAAATCAAAATAATCTGCCCCTGCTTATTGTACTTGGTAAACAAATTTGGGTCATTTAAACTTCTATGAAAGCCATACTCTAAGAAGAAAGAATCAACCTTTTCGTACCAAGACCTGGGCGCTTGCTTTAAGCCATATAAAGCCTTTTTCAATCTGCAAACAAGATGTTCTTGCCCCTACTTTACAAACCCTTCTGGCTGTACTAAGTAAATTTCCTCTTTTAACTCACCATTTAAAAACGCAGATTTGACATCAAGCTGGTGTAGCTCCCAATTATTTTTAGTAGCTAAAGAAATAAGCATTCTGATTGTATTTAACTTTGCTACAGGTGCAAAGGTATCATCAAAATCTATACCTTCCTGCTGTGAGTACCCCTTTGCAACCAGCCTAGCTTTCAGTTTTTCAATACTTCCATCTGCATTCATTTTTGGTTTAAACAGCCATTTACATCCTATGGGTGTTTTATTCTTAGGCAATTCAACTAAGTCCCAAGTGTCATTTCTAAGAATAGATTCTATCTCTTCATTCATTGCAACCCTCCATTCCTCAAATCGACTAGCTTCTTTGTAATTAGTGGGCTCTACAATGTTCAGAATATTTGACATCAAAGCATAGTCTTTCAATCTTAATGGTATTTGAGTCTTCCTACTTGATCTCCTTGGTAGGGGACTTACCTCAAATTTGTTTTCTTCAGATCTAATTGGGCTTGCATTATCACCTTCTTCATGTTCTTCTTTCTGCTCTTCTTTCTGCTCCTGCTCTCTTTCATCCTCGCTGCTTTCATCCATCAACAATGGAATGTGCCAATCATCACCAATGCCATCTTTCCCTTCCTGAACCTGTGCATGAAACACTACATCCCTGCTTGCAAATATCTTATGAGACTGAGGATTGAATAACTTATATGCTTTAAATTCTGTGCCATAACCAACAAAGATGCATTTAATAGCTTTAGGGTCTAGTTTCTTCTCATCAGCTTTGGGTATATGGGCAAATGCTTTTGACCCAAATACTCTTAGATGGTTTACTGCTGGTTTGAATCCATATAGAGCTTCAAAAGGAGTTTTGAAGCCAAGATACCTGGTAGGACTTCTGTTCTTCAAATATACAGCAGTATTAATAGCCTCTGCCCAAAAACTATTAGATAGACCCTTACCTTGTAACATGCTCCTTACGCACTCCACTAAGGTTTTGTTCTTGTGCTCTGCAACTCCATTCTGTTGTGGTGTGCGTGGCAATGTAAACTGCTGAACAATCCCGTGAGATTTGCAGAATTTCATGAATTCCCCTAGCTTGTATTCTCCCCCTTGATCAGATCGGAGAATTTTTATACTCTTACCAAACTGTTTTTCCACCAAGGTTTTAAATTCTATAAAGCACTGGAAAGTCTGACTTTTCTTACTTAGAAAATAAACCCATGAATATCTAGTGCAATCTTCAGTAAATAAAAGAAAATAATACACTCCACCTAGTGACCTTGTCTGCATAGGTCCGCATATATCAGTGTGCACTAGTTCTAAAATATCTGTTTCCTTCCTCCTATCATGCACAAGAAACTGTTCTCTATGCATTTTACCTAAGGCACAACCATCACAATTTAACTGAGTATTACGAAAGATAGGGAGCCCCTCAACCATACCTTTCCTCTGCAATAACATGAGGTCCTGCAAATTCAAATGACCGAATCTCTGATGCCAGAGTTGTTCGGCTGTCGATCCACCTGCAACCATGGCTCACTTTGATATACTCTTTACATCCAATCTGTATAGGCTTCCAACGCGCACGCCTGTTGCAACAATTTCTTTCCTGCAATCCTTTATGACACAATGAGTCTTGAAGAACTCGACTTGCATATCTTGATCAGTTATCATGGATACAGATATTAGATTTTTCTTAATTCCAGGTACATATAAAACATTTTTAAGATGACTGATTTTTCCATTTGGTAACTTGACTGGAATAACCCCATAACCTCTAATCTCATATCCACTATCATTTCCCAAATAGATTTTTGATCCATATGTACTTTCTTCAAGACTTTCAAAAAATTCCTTTTTACCTGTCATGTGAGAGGATGCTCTAGAATCAACATACCAGATGTCGTCCTCATTAAATGCTGAGAGAGCATAGTCAACTGTGAACAGTCGAAAATCATGACTGAAATCTTCATCTACATCTTCTTCAATATCTTCTTCAACAAAGTATCCTCTGTGCTTTGAGATTGCCAGCTTCCTCTTTGCATCATTAGCCTGCCTCTTAAAGCATACATTGTATACATGACCCTTCTTTCCACAATAATAACATTTCTTTACAGGATTATTTGCAAGCATACCTTTATATGGACTTTTCTGCGATGTACCTCCTTTCTGCTGCAGTTGCGACTTCCCTCTGAAAGGTCGTCGTTTCGCCATCAACGCAAGATCATCACTCTGGGGGTTCAAGTTCTGTCGCCGCTCCTCCTCTTGCAGTAAGATCTCTGTTAGATCTTCAAATGAAGGCACTTTCTCCCTTGCCGCCAATCCAGTGATGAACATTTTAAATTCATCTCGCATCCCATTCATTGTGATTGTTACGAGATCAGAGTCAGACACCTTCTCCCCGATTTCCCCCAATCCGTCTTTTACATCTCTGATTCGCGCGATAAATGCAACAGCAGTCTCACTTTCGTCCATCTTCATTGAGAACAGTTTGTTTTTGAGTGCCATGATTCAGCTTGTATTCTGGGTCTGATACAGCCTTTTGATAGTCTTCCAGATCTCCGCGGACGTTTTATAGTCTCTGATGTGAGGGATAATGTTGTCCTTTACAGACATCTTTAGCAAAACTTTCGCCTTGTTCTCTCGTTTATCCCATTCTTTCTCCTGTGCTCCTGTGTTCAAATTCAGCCTCTGCTCATCACCTGTAACTATGGACCAAGCATTCGCACCCTCAAGCAAGGTCTGAATCTTAAACTTCCAATTCGTGAAGTTAGATCCATCGAGTTTTCCAGACTCGTGGAGATAAGATTTCATTGTATTACTCATCTTGATCTAGAAGCAAGTGAATCTACCCAACAGTAAAAAAAAAAAATCAATACCTGTCAAATCCTAACGCCCGATCTGCCACTTTTCTGCCACTGATCTGCTGGTCTCCTCATCCACCCACTGTATCTTCGATTTAGATCCAGCAAAAAATCTGCAATTCAATCTCGCTCCGATGAGCAAATTCGTTGTTTTTCAATACAGCCACAAACGATCTGATCAAAGCTGATCCGATCTGCCTCTCCTGGGTAGATCCGCAACTTCTCTGATCTGCTTCTCCGCAAATCATCAAACGAAGATGAGGCTTCCCACGGATCCCCTTGAAGGTAAGTTAGCGCCCTCCCGTGCGAAAAACCCACACCCAAATGAAATCGGTGTAAGGCAAAACACTTGGCGCGATTTTTCCGTGCGATTCCACGCCAATCTGGAATTTTGGCGCGGTGGCGCGATTAATGGCCAAACAGACGCGCCAGTTGTGCTTCCTGGCGCGACTGTCAGCGCGAAAAGCGCGCCAACCCCCTTCTACTCAGAAAATTAAAAAATTATCTGAGTCCGAGCCAGGTGTTCTGCAGTTCACCTGCTCAATTGAGCACAAAGCTCTCGTGTACACGCGGCCACAAAGGCACCTCAAGCCACAAAGGCGATTCTGCCACAAAGGCAATAAAAGATCAGGCTCACCCAATCTGAGCTCTGATACCAAGATAAAATATGAACAGAATTGAAAAAGAAGGAGATGTAGCTCACAGGTGAGGCCTGCACCTGGAGACTACACTCAAAACTGAGAGATCACTCTTGTACACTCTACATTCATGAATGAAATATTACATCATTAAATACATTACTAGAAATCAGGAAGTTGCAACCAAACCCCTAAACTCTAGGAACTAATCCTAAACTAAGGAGATACGTTACAACTTGTGTAACCTTTTCTCCATTAATACAAAATAATATAATTATTTTCAACTACCTGGACCTGGACTCCTCATTTTTGGATTTGGCATGGGAGAACCACTCCTGTTCTGCTTCCAAAAGGGTTGTCCCACAATATCTCTGCTTATGGAATTCTGTCCCGAATTGTAACCCGAACATTGGCTCGAGTAATCACCAGATCCAAACACTGCACCATCCAGATATGACTTCGCCACACAGAAACCACTATGTGGAGAATGCTCCGAGCTGAAAACCTTCATTGGATTAGATGGCTAAATAGTTGCAGAGGCACAGGTGAAAGAACTACATAGGCAGTACAAAGACATGCGGTAGGAAAACGTCCGCGGAAATCAAGCTAACATGCTAACAGATGTGACAAACAAGTGGCAAAATTTTATTAGTGAAAAGGGTGATACTCCTATTGACTGGGGTGAGCAGTGTTTTCTCAGCTCATTCTAGCAAAGAAGACGCATTCGACATAATTATGAAACGTTTTAGTTTCAAGTCCTATGAATGTGTGCGTTACATTACATTATGGTGTGTTACATTTCGAAATGCGTGCCTTTCAAAAATTCTATTTTTTTGAAATTTCTCTGCAATGCATGACTTATATGCAAATGGTAGGGTAAGCAATGGGGAATGTCTCTATCATTTGATTTCAGGTAACACTTCTTTAGTATTTTATGCCATAGCTAGGCTCTTATTGTTCTGATTACTTTATAGCGTTGGGAGAAATTTTCCATAACAGGTGATGGAAAAAAATTGTTATTTATTTTCTTTGCATATATTTACATCCTTAGTTTATGCATTTTAATGGAATTTCTTGTATTTTGCTTTATAGAGTTCTGAATCCATAATATGTATCATAGGGTTTTGTTTTTTCTACTCTTACAGGTTTTGACTAATAATATTTAGCCTAGGTTTTTATTTTTTCATGTTCATGTGATTTTTCAATTTTATGAACAATCATTGTAATTTTGCAAATGATGTGTTAAGGCGAAGATCTGGTATAAGGAGCGAATCCCTCAAGACCAACATTGTCTCATATATTCTAGCAAGCAGTTGTAAGATGGACACACTCTTTCCACCTAAAAACTCCAAAAAGAATCCACTCTCGACCTCTTCCTCTGCCTCAGAGGTGGCATGCATATTTTCATCAAAACCTTGATCCTTCGTCCCAAAGGTGGCATGTAGATTTAATGCAAGTGCATGTGGGTTTATACATACATTATGAGAGCAATGGTGTTGCTAGGATGAGTTGTTATCATTATTGCCCATCACTATTTATTCTCAAAAATCACAGCCTTTGCAAAATTTGAAAATGCATTTCATTTCATGAATAATTTAAATTTATTTTAGGAAAAATAGTTTAATTCACAGTAATGTATCACACATTTCATAAACAAGAGAACTCATATTTCAAGTTTATGTCCAATTATGATACAAAGTTCCTTTATTCACATCTACATTAGAATAAAAATAAAATTTGCATGCCAATGTAAGATCCCAAACTAGAAAAATATGAAGAGGCCTACAATACTATAATATTCCATTTTAAATTCTCATTAGGAAAGTATGAAAATTTCACTAGATATTAGAATGTGACAGGGAATATAAAATAATATGAAAACTGCAACCACTTATTTCTATTAATAATTAAAGAAATGATACATTCCAACAAATAATAATAAAGCACTTGCCAATGGCATGAATGGTAACTCATCAAATGCTTAAGCGAAAATACTAAAGTACACTTTTGAACCCTAGACAAATCCACCAAAAAAATTTCACCACAGTGTTTGTTGGAAATATTGTCATTGATGGCAAAGGAGTAGATCATGATCAACAAAGAAGCAAAGGAGCAACACCAACATTATCATTTATGGCAAAGGAGCAGCATCAACATTATCATTGGCTTTGGAGCAACATTAGTGGTCGCATGGGAGCAATGGAAGATTGCTAGTGAATAGATGATGAATTCCCCTTCACTTTGTGCAGACTTGTTAGAAAATCACAAATCAGAAATTGATGCACGAAAGAAAATCGCAAAATCGCAGAATCACAAATCGTAGAATCGCAAATCGCAAATTGCAGAATCGCAGAATCACAATATCGCAAATCACAAAATCGTAAATCGCAGAATCGCAAAATCGCAGAATCACAGAATCGCAAATTGCAGAATCACAAAATCAAAAACAAAGTTGCGATATGAGCATGTGCTATGCGAAAATGCGAGAGATGATGTGGCGCATATGATGTGGCAATAGATGATGTGGCGCAGATGATGTGGCAACAGATGACGTGGCGCTTATGATGTGATGAAAAATGACGTGCCGCAGATGACGTGGCAATAGATGACGTGATGCAGATGATGTGGAAATAGATGATGTGGTGCAGATGAAGTGAGAACTGAACCCACAAATCGAAAAATCGTAGTCACAAGATCGCAAGTGATGACAATGTTATGATATGAGTAAGTGAGATGGGAAAATGTGATGGAGAAATGGCTATGGCGCAGCGGGAGCTGGTGGGACCCGAACAAACAATCGCAAATCGCCTGATTAGAATTCAGAAGCCTTGGGCCGATGTGCAATTCATGAACAGATGTGGTATATTCCAGAACTAAATTCAAATGCCATAACTAGTCTAGGGCTATGCGCATATACATATTATTGAAGAATGGACTAGAAGGTACTCAGTGCCTATGCTAAAGTTTGTTTAAATTTACGGGCAAAATTCCTTTGGAAAATCTAACACTTGGTGCAGAATGCGGTAACCATACATCTCTGTGACATACTCAGTGAAACTGGGGACTGAGGCTAATGTCTAAAGGCATGATATTGTATTTCTGAAGCAGCGTTTATGCTACACATTTTTGAAATAGAAAATTGGAAACACAGTTAGAAGAAATGCTAACAAAACACAGGGTTCAGTGAAGATATAAAAGTACAGCAAGGCAAAAAAGACAAAAGGGCTACATTGAAGAAATTGTAATAATGTGAAATTATTGATTGATCTAAATTGTTGTGATGCAAAGGCAAGTCTCCAAGGCAAAGGCAAGACTCCAAGGCAAAGACAAATATGTATTAAGTTGAATTGTTGTGATACGTTACATATGGTTGAAATTGATACTGGATAAATTATCTATTTCTTATTTAACATTCATGATATGAAGAGATAGGAAACGAATGTGTGGAAGGCAAAGAGTCAAGTCTGTTCACTTCATATTCCAATATAGAATACAAACATTCATTAAATTATCTCTAAAAATATGTCATTTTGGTGTGCATTTGAGAGGTTAGAGAGATGGAGAATGTGAGAGAGTTGATTGATATACTATGCACATATGGAGCTAATGCGAAGCAGATTTGAAGGGAGAAGAGGCAGAAGTATAGATGGAGGAATGTAGAGTTAATAACTACGTAAATCGGCATATTTTTTCATGTTGTGTGAGGGAATTGTGGTCTCCTTTCAAGTTGTAGCTTGATAAATGTTCAATTGGAATTGGTTTAGGTAGGAGCCCCCTCTGGGTTGTAGCTTACAAAGAACATATGGGAGTTGGAGCTTCCTTGCAAGTTGTAGCTTGCATAAATTTGAGGTAGCAGCCTCCTATAGGCTGGAGCCTATAGAAAATTAGATGTAATAGGGAGTATGAGCCTGCCTTTACATCACAAAAATAATAATCGTGGTTTTCTCCCTTATGGTTTTCAACTTATATCTGGTGTCCATGTGCATTATTATTATGTGTTGATGTGATGAGTTAGCTTGTTTATTACTTGATGTTTACATATTCAGTTTGCTAATTATTATTTATTAAGATTCCCATGTAATGATTCTGTTAATGAGTTTAATGAAAAGAATTTTAATTTCCATGAATGAACTAAACTGATTCAGCCCCCTCCCCTGCCCCTTAGTTTAGTCAAGGTTTCATTAGTGTTTTCCTCCCGAGATCAAGATGGAACTGGCCAAGCTAAGTTGTCAACAAATACACAATAAGATAGACACATCCAGGATGATCAAAATTCCTTTCTCCTCTCCCCTTTTATACGCTTGACAGACTCTCTAGAAAACTTTATTTTATTATTTTCCTCTAAATATGACGGTAAATACCATAGGAAAAAACCAAGGTAAACATCATGGGAAAATACGATTTTGAAACTTGGATGCCATCAACGTTAAAGTTCCATATTGAACACATCAGAAAAGGGGAATATTACAAATCCTTAAGCCCTAAGATTGCTTGTCCTCAAGCAATTCACAATTGTCTACCAATATGGATTTCCAAAGTAGTTAAGCATCAATATCGGGGTCCCATGTGAACCAATGAATAATCACAATATGCCACTTTATCACCCAATCAAGGATAGATCTCTGAATTCCTAGATCTCATATAAAAATTCGAGTCCACTGCCCACTAATTGATCCACTAGCATGTGAACTTCCCAGTGGCTCCCAATCCATTCACTAACTCCACTTGACATCAACAGATCCTCCAGGATCCTAATGCCACCATAACCCAACTTCATAGCGCATGTGCCATGGCTCTAATTGTATTATGTCCCTAGCTAATAATGGCCTCCCAATAATCATCTCAACATTCAGGTATTAGCTCATAACATCTTCTATGTACATAGTCATATGAGGAACAATCCCACCATGTTGATGTTTCACCACTCTTATTTTAATTGGTATGCTCCTAATTTGTTGGGTCATTTCTCTGTCCTGCTTGACCTGTAAAACCAATATGGATTTCTCCCATAAGATCCATATGGAAAAAATATCCCCCTTTTTCTCCAATGCACAGAGGTGTGCTAATAGAGATACAAGCTCTGTCAATGTATCCCTGAAAAGGAATGCTCTGAAACTCCCAAGTATATTCCTCTTATTGTCTTATGAGGGACGTGAGTCATTCCTCAACACTAGATAGCTTGGCCACTGACTCACTAAATGCCTCTGTGAGATTCTCAATTTTCATTTTCTCTTGTAGGATAGTGCCTCAGACTGTCCAGATTATCTTCTTCAACATCATAAGATATGTCTTGAAATGCTTGATATTTTCCCAAGAGTCCTCTCTTGAAAATTCTGGTACTCTGCTGAATTTATTTGTATCTGTCTGCACCAGATTCCCAATTATCACAACTCAAAATTGAGCCTTTTATTGGCTCCCAAGAAATGGCTCGTCCTACACACTATATTTGTCATGCTCTCCCTCATGTTCATGCTCATCAAGTTGGTTCACTAATACTATCTCCTCACTCAAGTCTCCTTGAATGTCTTCTCCCTCATCTTTTCCACCTATGGAGACAATCTATTGTTCATCCTCTTCAATTTTCAAACATGAATGCACTAGTACACTTTTCTACTCATATTATTCATGAATTTTCTCCTAGAAATATATGGACTTAGTTGTACAAGAGTATAGATCATCAATACCATTAGGAACAATTTCCTCCTTCCCTTCTCCATGCACTTCTAAGTGCTTGTCATGCTAGCTGATTATTATTGTCTTATCCTGCAAGTATCTCTGAATAACATCATGATGTTGCTCATCATCTAGACTTGACTACTTATATTATACATGTGTGCTTTTCTGAGGATCAAAGGACCCAAGTATAGAAGAATCCCCATGATTAGAAGGAATCTCTTCTTTTTCTTCCCCTGTTGTTTCCTTCCTATTACCTGGGCATGAATGGTTAGGTGCCCAAGGTCCCTTGCGAATAAAGAATAGTCCTTTCCTTCTTAGCTCATTCTTGCTACTGATTTCAATCTCTTTGTTCTTGCTTCCTCCATCAATCCTCCTTGGCTCCTTCTTGCTTAGCTCCCTTCTAAGCAATTTTATGTTTTTCTTGACCAATTTCTCAACTAGATCATAGGACACTAATGATACAATTAGTTTCTTTCCCCAAATGGCCAACAATTTAGATCTTAGTTTTTTGCAAATGTCAGCATCTCCACCTAAGAATAGGGACAAAATATTTTGGATGCTTATTTTGACATTGTTTGGATGAGTTGTTGCAATGCCAATGCAAAAAGAACTAGAGCATTTGAAAAAAAAAATTGTCACATTCCATATTAAGCATCAATGTTCCAAAGCCGAACTCTGCCATGATTTCTAAAATATTGCGTCTCTTCTCAAAGGTAGGAAACATGATGTTTTCCAAATATTGAAGGGTTTATACCAGCAGTCACAATATATCTATCATGATATCATTATTGTAAGGTGGTAGTGGCGATGTAATAGCTATGATTTTATTGAGACATGAGGTGACTATGAGCCTGACCCCTTCACAACGGTGCCCCCTGAATTTGGATTGTATTAGACAAAAAATGGAAGGCTTGAGAGCCCAATTGAGTTTCTTCCATTTCTATGGCCCAACGGGCCACCTTGGATAGACATGTGTTTAATTCATCCAACTTATGAAGGAAAATTATTGACTTTGTTCATTGCAACTCGGATCCAAGTGTGAAGAGATTTGTCTCTCTTCCATGTCCTTCCTTCATCTCCCATGGGTGCTTCTGTTGCATAATAACATGGAATTTTTTCAAGAAGGGGCTACTACTGTGACTTTTTCTTTGTTCCAAGGATATCTTGCTACCTAAAGGACTCCATCTTTTCTCTAGTTCATCAAGAAAGTTCTTAAAATTTTCTAGGGACTCTTCAAAACCCATCTTCCCACATACCAAAGCAGGAAAACATGCAAAAATACACTAATTATTCATAAGGAGATTACATCAAACATTTTCCATACAAACATTATGTCAAATAGTTACAATATAATCTCTGATATTTTAATATTGAACTGGTTCTCCTTCAAATTTGACTATTGTAAATTCACTCCTAGAACATAGAGGCATAATTCACTCCAATAGTAGATCTTTGCCTTACCTCTGGATATAACGACGACCATTACACTTTTGAACAAATCAATTCATTCCTCTGATCTGGGACTCACTCCACTGCAAGATGCTAAGCCACAAATAGGGAAAAATACACACAAAAAAATTCCAAACACCATTGAATCCTCCATCAAAAATTTAAGTATGGTGAGAAGTATGTCTAATTATATTAGATCCTCATTCAAAAAATTAAAAAACCCCTGCGAGAATACAGTTTGTTGTGCAGGTAAGTTATTTCAAAACAAATATAGGACAACCAATAGAGAATCACACCCTCATTCTAAGGGATTTCTTCCACCAAGCATATGCATGGAACTGTATGCGGTCTCCCTCAAGAATGCAGTCCTCTTATGTTAAATCATAAATGTAGGATTATTCTGTCTATTTTGTATTTTAAGTTCTTAAATTAAATATTTTAAGTGCTTAAATTAAAATTGTTGCTAACAATGCTATTGGAATAGGCTGCTACAGGAATCTGGGAGGTAAAATATACATCTTCCTTACCACTGATGCAAACTAGAACTGTGGATATTCGTGTTGAAAATTATAAATAAAACACCAGAGGATGTGTTTCCCCTAACAACACAAAGAATGCAATGCAAAAATAACAATTCATACATAGACAGACCGACCGTGAAACATAGGAGAAGAATATATTTTCAATTTATTCAAATCTTCTCTATATTAGATTCAAATCACACACTAAAAAATATGAAATAAAATGCTTTTATACAAAATGGCCGAATCCTAAAATTTTAAGGAAATTAAATGCAGATTGAAATGTTAACAACCAAAATGTCCTCCGCTCTGTTCTGTTGTTTCTACACGAAAAAAGCATACAAAAACACATAACAACGGACTTGCAATATTATGGGTTCCAGCTCTGAAACCACATCACATCTAGCGCTCCATTGAAAATCACATACCATCGATCTTAACTTTTAACATTTGCACAATACGGGAAAACATAAGAATTTGCGATTGTGATGTGTGATGGCACATATCGCATCGCAACTTAAATTGTTTAGTTTGCGGGTGCTACTCTCCTAAGCTTGCCACGTGTCATTTGCAATCTCATCGAAACATAAATAAAACAACGTGCGGGCGGCTTAAAAGGTAAGTCTTAAATGTTACGAAGTGCGAATTTGCAGGCAGTCAAAAAGGTAAATGCAAAATATGAAAGGCAAGGTATAAAGTGGAAATACAAAGGTTTGTGCAAGTTTTCAAATTCAGCAATAGTTGGTGAGTCCCGCTAGATTGCAACGATGGAAATATAACATTCGGTGATGGGCTTAAGAGTTAAACGGTAAATCTTGCGAGTTGCGAACTGCGGGCAGTTGAGCAGTGGTAAGTGCGAAATGAAAAAGGTAAGAAATAAACAAAATAAAAAAGGTTTGTGGTGGGTGCGCAAATGCGGTAAGGTGTATGGTGGGTCCCATCAATATCGCATCGGTGGGTAAATAACTTTCGGCGAAGGCGTTAAGTGGCAAAACAAAAAATATCGTGAGCTGCGAAGTGCGGGCAAACAGATAAGTCAATGACGGTGGGTAGGAAATAACGCAGAGAAAGGCTTCGGGTACTCTATTTTGGATTTTGTGTGGATTGCGTGAAAATGCATTCGGATTTGAAAAAGCCTAGGCTTATCCTTCCCTGCACGAAAAATTCAATTGAAGGTGTGGGTTGTTGCCACTTTATTCATGGAGGTTGTTGGGAGTATTTACAATGCTCCCCCTTAATCACAATTGTCGCCATCAATCATTCCCAGACACTGTCTGAGATAAACAAAATTTTTATGTCCCAATGGATTTGTGAAGATATCTGCAAACTGTTCCTCTGACCTGCAGTGCTGCAAAACAATTTCACCATTGTTAACTAATTCCCTTATGAAATGGTATTTGGCATCAATATTCTTTGTTCTCTTCTAGAAAACATAATTCTTTGACAATGCAATTGCTGAGCTGTTATCACATAAAATTGTGGTTCCTTGTCTTGTTCATGACATATATCCCTCAACATCCTTCTTCTCCAAACTGCTTGACATGTTGCTATTGTTGCTGCTACATATTTAGCTTTTTCTGTTGATAATGAAACTATTGGCTGCTTCTTGGAAGCCCATGAAATGGCTCCCGATCCCAAATGAAAAACATACTCTGATGTGTTGTTTATGTCATCTACACTTCTAGCCCAATCATTGTCAGTGTAACCAATCAGCTTAAAATTATCAGTTTCAGAGTATAGAACACCATACTCCTTTGTTCCATTCACATACCTCAAAATTATCTTGTTTTCTTTCCAATGTGTCTCCTTGGGTGTCTCCATGAATCTAGATATCAAACTTACTGCATACATTATATCAGGCCTAGTTATATTCAAATACATTAGACTGCCAACCATGCTCTTGTACAATGTCAGATAGACATTCTTGCTGCAATCTTCCTTTCTCAACTTCAACATCATGACTGTTGGAGTTTATGATGGCTTGTTGTTCTTCATATTGAACCTTTTTAAAACTTCTGCAATATACTTTACTTGGGAGATACAAATCCCCTTTTCTATTTGCTTTACTTCTATGCACAAAAAGTATCTTAGAAAACCCAAGTCAGTCATTTCAAACTCACTTTTCATGACTGCTTTGAAATCAACAATGAGAGAAACATCATTGCTTGTAAAAATTAAATCATCTACATACAAAACAACAATAAGAATTTTACCATCATTTTATTTGATATAGAGTGTGGATTCACCATCACACTTGTCAAACCCATTGTCTATCAGGTAAGCATCAATCCTATTGTACCATTCTCGTGGTGCTTGCTTCAGCCCATAAAGAACATTCTTCAACTTATACACTTTGTCTTATTGGCCTTCTATCTCATAGCCAGGAGGTTTTTCAACATACACCTCCTCTTTCAACACTCCATTCAAGAATGCTAACTTCACATCCATTTGATAAAATTTCCATTTTGTTATGCTGCTATAGAAAACATTGTCTACACTGTCTCCATCCTTGCAACTGGTGCAAAGGTTTCTCCATAGTCTCTTCCTTGCTTCTACTTGTAGCCTTTGACAACTAGCCTTGCTTTGTGCCTTTCTATCGTGCCTTCAATGTTGCTTTTGGTCTTATAGACCCATTTTACTCCAATAATTTATTTTCCTTGCGGGAGTTCCACTAACTCCCATGTGTCATTCTTTTCTATTGCTCCTATGTCTTCATTCATTACTTCAATCCATTTCTCTTCTTTGACATCATCTTCAAAATGGATTGGGTCATCAACATGATAAAATAATGAAAATAAAGAATTCAGACTAGCATTATTATCAACTTTTTCTTGCTCATAAATTTCACTTAAATTTCTGAATCTTGTCTTCTTGTATTTGCTGAAGATCTGCTTGGAGTTTCACTTGAACTCGACACTCTCATGTGAGTGGAAAATTACTTTGTTCCACTCCATGCTTCTTCTGGAACTCTATTCATAACACTTTTGGTTGGAAATCTATTTAAGATATATGCTGCACAATTGACATCTTCTGCCCAATACTCATTTGGAAAATGCTTTTCCTTCAACATACTTCTTACCATGTCCATGATGGTCCTATTCTTTCTTTCTACAACACGGTTTTGCTAAGTTGTATACCTTGTGGTAAACTACTTGTCTATTCCATGCTCCTTGCAGAAACGTAGGAAGTATTTGGAGATATATTCTCCACCTCTGTCAGTTCTCAACACTTTTACGTAGTTTCCACTTTGCTTCTCAACAAGAGCTTTGACGTGGTAGAATTGTTCAAACACTTCAATTTTCTGTGTTAGAAAATAGACCCATGTCTTCATTTTGTAATCATCTATAAATTTCAACATATAATGATTGCCAGCTAATGATGGCATTTGCATTGGTCCACATAAATCTGAGTGGACAATCTCCAAAGGTTCCTTTGCCCTTATACTCTTTCCTGCTGGAAATGATTCTCTGTGTTGTTTGCCGAAGATGCAACCTTCATATAGGTTGTCTGGTTTCTCTATGAGTGGTAATCCCTTTACCAGGCATTTTTTATGCAACAAATTCAAACCTATGAAATTGAGATGTCCAAATCTCAAACTCCATAACCATTTCTCATATTTCACTTCTTCCTGAAATATTTCATGTGACAGATACTGCAACACCTTCTTCCTTCAATTCTGATCTGATATTGAGAGGAAACATTCTATTGGTTGTCATATGCAATTTTGCAATGAGATGTCTACTTGGAGCTTTATCCATGATTGTGCAAACATCATTTTTAAAAAATACATTGTAGCCCTTTTGCATGAGATGTCCAATTCTTAGAATGTTACATTTCAAACCAAGGACATAATAGACATCTGGAATGAACTTCTTCTCTCCATTCTTTGTCAGTATGTTAACTCTTCCTTTTCCCATGACAAAGACCTTTCTATCAGTCCCCATTGTCACTTCATATTTTACACTCTCATCTAGATAGGAAAACATTTCTATGTTTCCATTCATATGGTTACTACACCCTGAATCTAAGAACCATAGATCTTCTTGTTTTTCTTGTGCTACATTACAAGTTAAAAGTATGCTACCATGGTTCTGATTTTATTTTGTAAAAATTACACTTGGTTTACTACCCATGTAATTTTGCTTCTTTCTACATTCATTTGCATAATGACCATAATTTTTGCAATAATGACATTGGACTTGAGATTTATCATACCTCTATCCTTGTGCTTGATTTTGGCTTGTGCCTTGGCTTGGATTCTGATTGCTGCCCCTTCCACTTGTGCTTGAAGGGCTGCTTCTTCCACCTCTGTGTGGGCTTCTTCCTCTTCCTCAGTAGTTTGATCTTCCTCGACCTATGCCTTGAACAAAAGACATTTGTGTCTTAAATGCATGGTCCAATGAGGAGTTTGTTTCTCTGTTCAGTTTGTGCTCATGAGACATCAGTGATGCATGAAGCTCATCCACTGAAAATTGTGAGATATCCTTTGTCTCTTCTATGGCCACTATTATGGCATCAAACCTTGATGGTAGGCTTCTTAAGACTTTCTCAACTATTCTCCTTTCTTCAAGTGTCTCTCCATGAGACCTGATTTGGGTAACCAACCCAATCACATGTGTGAAGAATAAGTCTATGTTATCAGACTTTTTCATACAAAGAGTTTCAAAATCTCTTCTTAGCATTTGAAGCTTTGTTTTTTTCACCTTTTCCATGCCTTGATAGGCTGTCTGGAGGGTATCCCATGCATCCTTAGACTTCATTGTTGCTACAATCCTTTGGAAAAATACTCTCATGTACTACTTGGAAAATATAGAAGAGGGCTTTGGAGTCCTTCTTCTTGTCATATCTCAACAAATCTCTTTCTGCTTGTGTTAAAGCATTATATGCTGCTACATCTGCTGGTTCTTGGAAACCATTTTCCACCAGCTCCAAAATATATTGTGAAGAAAATAGGGCCTTCATTGTAATGGCCCAATAATGATAATTATTCCCATTGAACTGTGGTAGTTGGGGATTAGTTAGGCTTGTGCCTGTTGCTACCATCTTGAATGTGTAATAAAACCTTCTCACTACTATAGAATCCGCTTCTCAAACAACCTTTCAGCTTCTTCAATAAAGACTCATTCTTTCACTGATAGTCTAAACCTGCTCTGATACCATGTTGAAAATTATAAATAAAACACCCATGCGTTTCCCCCAACAACACAGAGACTACAATGCAGAAATAAAAATTCATACACATATAGACAAAGTGTGAAACACAGGAGAGGAATACATTTTCAATTTATTCAAATATTCTCTATATTAGATTCAAATCACACACTAAAACATATGAAATTACATGCGTTTATAAAAAATGGCCGAAGCTTGAAAATTTAAGGCAATTCAATGCAGATCAGACTGTTAACAACCAAAATGTCCTCCGCTTTGTTATGTTGTTTATACACGAAAACAACATACAAAAACACATAACAACGGACTTGAAATATCATGGGTTCCAACTTTGAAACCACATCACATCCAACACTCCATCGCAAATTGCATACTGGCAATATTAACTTTTAACATTTGTGCGATACGGGAAAACATAAGAATTTGTGATTGCGATGTGTGATGGCACATATCGCATAACAACTTAAACTGTTTAGTTTGCAGGCACTACCCTCTTGAGCTTGTGGTCGCTTTTGTGCGCTATCCTCCTAAGCTTGCCACATGTCATTTGTGATCACATCGCAACATAAATAAAACAACTTGTGGGTGGCTTAAAAGGTAAGTCTTAAATGTTGCGAAGTGTGAAGTTGTGGGAGGTCAAAAAGGTAAATGTGAAATACGAAAGGTAAGGTATAAAGCGAAAATACAAAGTTTTGTGCGGGTTTGCAAATGCGGCAATGGTTGGTAGGTCCCGCCAGATCGCATCGGCTGAAATATAACATTCGGTGAAGGGCTTAAGAGTTAAACGACAAATATTGCAGGCTGCGAACTACAGGCGGTTGAGTGGCAGTAACTGTGAAATGAAAAAGGTAAGGAATAAACAAAATAACAAAGGTTTTTTGCGGGTTTGCAAATGCGGTAAGGTGTATTTTGGGTCCCACCAATATCGCATTGGCAGGGAAATAACTTTCAGCGAAAGCGTTAATTGGTAAACCAAAAAATGTTGTGGGCTATGAAGTGCGGGAAAATAGGTAAGTCAATGGCGATGGGTAAGAAATAACGCAGAGAAAGGCTTCGAGTACTCTATTTTGGATTTTGTGTGGATTGCGTGAAAACTCCTTCGGATTTGAAAAATCTTGGGTTTGTCCTTCCCTGCATGAAAAATTCAATTGAAGGTGTGGGTTGCTGCCACTTTATTCATGGCGGTTGTTGGGAATATTTCCAACAGTTCGTAGATAAGAACTAAGGTAAAATATTGTATTACATTGCAAAGTTATCTACAGATAGAAAATTGTCATAGTAACGTTCTCAGTTGTTGTCCAAAAGAAAGGTATAATTGTAGTTCCAATTATATTTGGAAGCTATAACTACAAAAAAATGAAACTTTTAGGAATGTTTGATGTTTTTTATTTCAAGTGATAGGACAGGGTGCTTCCACTGCGAAAATATTATGGCCTCATAGCCCTTGACGCTTGCATAACGACCCTCTAGCCTGAAACACTGAAGACACAAAAATATAGTGAGTAGACGCATTCCCTTATGTTGAAGTCCACGACAGTGAAGGATTTACCCCTTAGTCCACTAATAACATATATCGTAATAATAATGGATCAACATTGAAAATATTAGAGGGAATTTATCTCTGCTGAAGATTTATATATTGGTCTCAAACAATGCCCTACAACAACAAGAGATGACCAAGTCATGGAGAAAATCTTGTCTTCTTATTTTTATTCTCACGGCCGCTAAGGATCTACCCTCTAGTAATATAAAAATGTAATCAGACCCCTGATCTGATAAGGGTTCAATCTCGACCTTGGATGAACCGATATCATATACATTTATATCACCTCTTAAATCATTTCCATGAACCAAATAAAGAAAATAATCAACCAGCTAGGGTGATATATGGTATCACTCAAGAAATAAAGAAAATAATTAACTAGCTATGGTGATATTTGTTATCATCGAATATGAAAAAATGTCGGTTAAGGTGGAAAGAAATCCTACCAAATTAAGACAAGAATTTTCAATCCTGTAAATAAAAATCTGATATACTCGTAAGAATCATTGGGTTTGTAGGATGCACAACACTAATACCATTGTAATATCTTAAATAGGAAAATTTGAAGAGATCTAGAATACTATAATTTTCCATTTTAAATTATCATTAGTAAAATATGATAATTTCACCATAAACATAAAATAATATTAAAAGTGCTAATATCAAAATAATATCAAAACATTTAATATCAAGGTGGAACTCAGCACACAAAGATCTCCACAAATATACAATAAGATAAAAAAATCTAGAATGATCCAAATGTTTTGCTTCTCCCCTTTTTTATAGGCTTGATGGATTCTCTAAATATTTATTTTATTATTTTCTCTAAAATAATTATGCCGATAGGCATTTTATTATGAGATTCTTGTTGGTGACATTTTTGAGATTCGTCATCCTCAACAGGTGCCCTGAATCTCAACAGTGCCATACTTTTTTTTCATTAATATACAATGAGTTAATGCAAGAGGATATGCAATCTTGTTTCAATCACAAATTTTGGAAAAAAATATGTCAAGTTGTTTCGAAGAATCGTGTCAAGAGAGTGGTTGTGAAGTTTATGTGGTGTGAAGCCCCTTGATCGCTGCATTTTCCAGTCGCGGGTCGGGAAGAAGAGAGATTCAGGAGGGCGCAATTGTTGTCATGGAGAATTTTCCTACTGTGGTATGCGATATCAACCATTGCAGCTCTGTCATATAAATGTTATTAATCTAAAATATATTATCTATTGACACTTCTCTCGCAAGGATGGATGCTCATGGCCATGTATTTTTAGTACCTCATAATAAGTTGTAGCGTAGAAAAATTATGAGAGCGGTAAGGGATCTTTGAAAGGTATTGAAAAAAGAAACCAAACGGATTTGTTGGAAGGTTAGCAGTCATCAGAGCAATTCTTAGGTTTGCAGTTGTCTAGGATCGAACAGAGCTTCCAACTCCAGCCTTGTCCACCAGTGTAATAATTAAAACAACTCCTCTAATGACAAATCAGTATGGCAACAATAAATCCAAGTGTAAAGCCGACTATTACACCCAGAGCTATCCCATAAACCCTAGTGCTATTTCGTCCTGCAAATTTGCACAAATATTCTTAGTAAATTTATGAGTTATTTCCCCAAATTGTACCACTATATTACTATCATCATTCATAAATTAGGTGAAGAATATACCGGATGATACCCGAGGACTCGCTGCTAGTGGTGGCGCAATAAAGGAAGTGTTGAAAAATTCATAAACCTCGTAATGTAAATATCAATTGTTAGATCTGAATTGTGCCCCAATAGCTCCACTTTGGCACATGGATATATTTTCTAAGGCATAAGTTAGGCATGATCTGCAGCTTGTCCATGACAAATTGCTCTAGCACTATGCTAAGCTATAGATATTTGACGTTAAACTAGAAAAGGCAGCAACTGAATCTACAGCGAAAAACTTGGGGCTCTGTTGAGTATTAACAGTATTATTCGAGAGTAGGGCTTCCATAGAAGTTGTGAACTGATGTGTCTGATTTTTTTCGTAGTGTTGCAGATAACATTTACTAGTGTTTTCTTCATACTCTCAATGTCGTTGTAAAATTTATGATTGTCATAACACAAGAAGTAGCCATCTAGTTGGATAAACCCAGAAGTGTTTTGGCAAACCTAAACAAAGTATGCTTTGGCCGTGGATGCACACTGTTCGCAATCCAAAGAATCTAGATCTCCACTGCACTGGACAAGCCCATAAATTGTACTATTGTTGTTCCCCCCCGAGAAACAATACTAGAGGTATTGAATCCGGTGGCATAAACATTGTTCACTGGTGAATCCAAAACCTTGTTTAGATTATGCCCAAACGTGCTAACATTTGTATAAGTATAATTGTTGCTATTCCCACAATCGCTCCAAACAATATAAGTCTCTGGATCAGCTACTGCCAAGAGAATTCCCGTACATAGAGTAAGTATAAGTAACACGCTGCTAGTTACTGATTTCATTTCCATAGCCATAACAACCTCGTCCTCTGCGTCTATGCCTCGCTCTAGTATGCCTAGTATGCCTGCCACTCTGCGAAGAATCAACAGACACTGCATATTCAAATGTTATCCTTCCACACAAACAGTTAACACACATTCCCCCTATGTTTGGACACTAAATAGAACTCTTATAGTCATTTTTGATTAAATTTTAAAGAAAAATTCATAGGGTATGTGCATTTTTACAAAAATGTTCCGAAATATATGTTAGGGCTCGAAAGACCATCATTGTTTAGAAGAATCCACTACATGGGGTACATGTTGATACATTTTCTCTTGATGATTGAAGTTCTTCTTTGGTCATATCCTTGTCTCCTGACTTATAAGTCTTATCATGTCGGGATTTTCAATCTGGAAAATCAAAGATTCCATGTTTGACACTGTTTTTGCATATGAAACTATCTTTTTTTAAATTTTAACTTTGAAAATATACAAGTATTGACTTTCTGAAAGGAGTTTTTCCGATCTTTATATGGAAGGATGCTAATTTAGTAACTTCCATTTTGCATGGTGAACAAACCGATGGATATGAGTGGCCCTTTGTCTAACAAAAATGGATATGGGTGGCAGGGCCAAGGGTGGTCTCCATCATTGGGACTGTTGTGGCCCTATAATTTATAAGATTGGAAAGACTAAACGATAGAGGACAACATCAAACCACTTTGGAGTCCAGGACCTAGCCTTCCTAGACTCAGAGAGGGCTCTCTTTTTTTTTTATGATTTAGCTTGATGGCTATAAATGTTGATATTATGCTATTTATAGAATTAATGAGGGTTGTTTGTTTTTATGGATTGTGTGTTTGGATAGATAGAGCTGTGAAACTTAATACATTGGGCTATGGAGTCATAAAAGGTTGAATTGTGCATCAAATTTTCAAGGGCATTCATAGGGAAAGCTAACTATGCAGACTGGATCTTACTGGCAGTGTGAATATGAGACGAAAGAAAGCAGTGAGTTCAGTAATAGCTAAAAAGAAATTAAGAATTCTTTAACTATACTTTAGAAGAAAACATTGAGATAGTAAAGACAGACAGAATTAAGGTGCTATCTCAGCAAATCTTAATCTAAATTTTCTATTTTACGATGAGATAAATTGATGCATAGCATGAAAGACAAAGAAAAAAAAAACATCAACACAGAAGAAGCAACATCACCATTAACATAGTTCAAGAATCTTGTGAATGGTCTCTTATTATTGATGCCCAGAAAAAACTACAGTGCTCCAATACAATGATCTTTTACAATGCAGAGTCTAACAAGGTCCAACCCTTCATCATGAAAATACAACCAACATTTAACTGCACCTATGTTGGTTTCCCTAATCTACTTTGGTAATCTTCATTAAATACAATTAAATTAGAACTTGACAACTGTGGCCATGCAAGGCCTGAACAAAAAATATCTCTGGCACAACACTGACTATAACATTAACTTCTAACTGTAAAATTAACTTTGGTAACTCTTCGTAAATCAAAAGGTAGGCTGAAGGTGGCTGAGGTGGTCATGAAGAGGCAACAATAGTGGCCTTGACATATGGCTTTTCTTTTTGGGTCACCACCGTAGGATTATTAAATATGACGTGATGATGGCTTTTCAGATCGATTGGTGGCTATGCTAATGTGTCCATCGTGCATTTTCAGTCCTGGTACATGCACAATTTTACCCACTCTTTCTTTCCTAGAATCCTCATACCTATGACTTGTTGGCACACTTCATCCACCTCTGTGTATTTGCTAAAAGTAGGCCTGGTGAGGAAAACATGCTTCAACTCATGTTGAATGAAGATATCATTGCTAAGGAGATCCAAAACAACCTTCCCAGTCACGTTCCCTTTAATGTTGGAAAATTTTGTGGTATCCTTAGCTACTTCCCTGAGCTTGGTCATGTAATCCCCCTTTTGGACCAAATTGTTATTGGTTACATACAGTGAGGCCAGTCCTTTTTCCATTAGGGGCTCAATCTTGTTCAATAATCTGCCAATGGCCAAGTCCAATTCATGACACTTCTCTTCGAGTTGCCTCACTAAATTCCTCTTAGTGAGGACCCTTCTTACCTCTAGGATGGTTTCTATTATGTCCTGTACATCCAGATCTTCCAGCTCAAAACTAGTTTTGGAGTTCGGGAATTTTATGATCTTGGGGGCTATTGTTGGCATATTTCCCAACTCCTGGTTTGATTTATCGATAGCCACTTTGCATCTGTCAATCAGCTCCTTCAGTTCAAAAATAATGTGGATGGAATGCCACATTCCATCCACTGTCTCTATGATATTTCCCCAAAATATCAGCTTTATTTGTCCCAATATGCTGACTTCTCCAACCTTTCTATCTTCTTCTTGGCTATCTCATGGGCAATTTCTAATCTGGCCTTTTGATCCCTCAGGATGTCAATTTGAGCCTCCAACTTCTTGATATCCTGTGATTATAGGGTCATGCTTTTTGGACAGCTGACCTGCCCCACTAGATGCTCTAGCATTTGCTGGAACAACTGATGGAATGGATTAGATGGGGACAACTTCTAATGGGTTGAGTGTCCCTTGAGCTGCTTCTTCTTTTTCCTTCAGTAGGTTCTCCATCTCAGTCTCCATTTGTTTGATTTGGGCAGATTGTTCAATAACTAACTTCATTAATTATTCCTTTTGTGATTTATCTTCCTCAATGAGCCTATCCAAGGGGTCTTCTGTCACTAGCATCTTAAGTTGTTTCCTGAGGGCTGCTATGTCAACATTCTTTTTCTTCAACATCTCCTCCATAGCTTGAACATTTTTTGGGTCATGCCCCAGCTTCACTATTTTATCTTCTAAAGTATTGATCCTTGAGTCTCTGGCCATGGAAGATATCCTTTCCATCTTAAGCTGTGATTAGGTACTGGACAAGGATACCTGCAGTTTTGAGAAGCTCATAGCAGTGCTTTTCAAGGTTGAAGCTACCATATCCCTAGTATGTTTGTGTAATTCCATTTGGTCAATAGGATGGATGTCCTTGGCACTGAACTCGAATGATGCTTTCTTATAATCTCCTACTCCTTGAGGTTGTGGGACCAAGGCTTCTAGGAATTCCATCTGCATCCTCCCTTTTTCAGTGTCAAAGGAAAATAGGAGCCTGCTTTGTGAACTTGAGGTCTGCTTCCAAAACTAATTGTATGTATTGGTCTTCAACACCCCATTCCTCAAATTTATGTCTTTGAATACCTCAAAGACATACTTCTCTTGGCCTTCTATGGCAGGTCTAGAAGCAGATGCTTGTAGACCTTGTTGTTGAGAAGATATTGTGGCTGATGATGTAGATGAGGCCATTGTCTCTCCACCTACTAATGATGACTTAGGGATATCCATGATGTGAATCATGGTCTGTTGCTCCGATTCACCTCTTTGGTTGATATCCATATGAATTCGGGTCCTTTTCCTATATTTTAGCTTCAAATATTTGCTATAGGTATCAGTCATCGAAGGTGACCGATCCTCTCTTGGCCTCTTGCTCCCTGTCTCCTTCTCTAGTTCTTTCCCTTTATCTTCTTTTTCTTCTACATTCCTCCTTTCCTGTGGTGTTGGGGTCTGAATACCTAAAGTGGAGATCACTTGTTCCTTATCTTATTGGAGGGTGTTGGCTACCAATTCTATTTTATTGGCATATTGCTCAATTTCAGGTCTGTGTGTATGGACATAGGGTGTGGATATGTTTTCCACCCTTTTCTTGGAGATAATCCTTGCAGGTTCATAAGACCAAGTTAAATTGTGACTGAAACCCATCCCCTTCAGTATCTTATCTGTTTCCTCCCCTGCTGCTTTGTTGTTGCAGATGAAAGGCCCAACTTGTATCTTGATCATGAACTGAGCCTTCTTCTTTGCAAAAATAAAATGGAGCTCATCTGCATCTACCATCTGCCTTATGTACTCCAATGCAAAGACCCTCATGGAGAGGAACTTTGGAAATTTGTAAGGGGCTAGCTCACTTCCATGAACTCGAATCTCTGTGTAATTTTGGTACAAGTACTAATCTGTTTTCTTCACCTTCTCTGTTAGCTGCATGGTTTTCTTGATCTCTTCACTTATCCTAGGCTCTGATACACTACTGAGTGTGCTAAGGGCTGGATGCACAAAAAAATCCACAAAATCCTTATATGTATAGTTCTTCTGCTCCTTAAGTAACAAGGTGGTCCAGAAGATGATAGATTGAGGCTCAGCATCTTCATTTACCTTGGCCATCGAAAATTGGAACCTGTTGGATTGGAAATACACAAACATATATACTAACACAGAGGTGTATTTGAAAACCTCCTCTGTGTGAAACCTTTAAAAATGTTCATGTATGGCATCTGCCAGGAACTGGGCATAATTAAACATGATGGTGGGCTTAGCTTTTGAGGAGAGGATGGAAAAATATCCTATCACAACTTCATCGACCCATTGACTAGAGTGATAACCTAATAAATAAGATAGGAAAGTGACAATCTTCTTGGTTTTTTCAGGAAAAATAGATGTAGGGTAGGGTGGGTTTTTTATAACCATTGGTGCATCAATTTCCATAAAAAGTTTCAGAGTTTTGGCTCTGCTAGCAAAGTCAATTCTCTGATCAATTTCCCTAAGGGCTTCATAAGAAAAGGAGACTGATTGTTCAGGTGTGGCGGCCTGCATCATTTGTTGAATGGAATGGGAATCGATGGTGAACAATATTTATCCTGTTGGGGTGACTATGGTCCTATGATTGATTTCATAGTAGGCTTGACATTTTCTGATGAATTCAGGGCAACTGTGGGTCTCTGGGAAAATGTATATGGGCAACTGGGTCTCCCACAGGCTGATATCATCGCCTTCATCAAGAAATTTGTCCTCAATCCAGCAGTAGACATCGAACAAGTCGAAGTCTGACTCTGTCTCGTGAATTTTGTAATCTCGTTCTGCCAGGGCTGTATGATCTAAATCCAATTGTGGGTACACCATGGGGTTGAAGGGTTCCTGGTCCTTCTTAGGAGGCATGATTAATCTTCTGTAATTTATCTTCAACCTGCACTGGATAATGGGATATAAGAAAAAGGAGCAGAGAGGGCAAGAAATTTCTTATTGGGGAAGGGAGAGAATATAAGGGACCGCGATTAGAATGCTTTGATGGTGAAATTGTGACTCGGTTAGCTGAGAGCTGTTGATACCTTTGGTGGACATGGGTTCCCTTGCAACAATTCATTTAACCTGTGATCTTTCCCGTAATTCTTGACAAATTCGATCTTTGCAACTCTTAATCATAATAAACACAATAAATTATGTATCAGGCATGAGTTTTTCCTTTAACTAGTGATTGGTGAGATGTTGAGGTGGCGCGGGTCCGTTGGACAACGACCCAGCCATTCATGGTGGAACGACCATCTTGGTGGGAGTGGATGTGATTGGACGAGGGGACAGGTTAGCGAGGATGTGGCATGGCGAGAGTGGGCAACGGATAAGGTAACGGTCGACGATAAGTTGTATTGGCACGGGGGGGTGCGAACAGCCTCGAGGCACGACACGTAGCAGGCTGGGTGATATTAGGTATCGCCCATTCCATAACCCCCCCCATTGTTAACGTTCAGAGGGTGAGGGGGGGGGGTGAAATTAGATGTGGGCGGTCAGATGTGTGGCGGGAGCGCGGAGATGAGGGGAGATGCAGGGTGATTTAATGCAGGAGGGGACGAGTGACGTGGGGTATGACGGGACGGGCGATGTGATGGTGGGGTAGGGATATGAGGGTCGAAGGGTAATGAAAACTTTAGGATAAAGAAAATATGAAAGGGGCGGGGTAGAAAATAAATGCATGTGGTCGGGACTTAGGGATAAAAAATATACCATAAGGTTCCAATCTTTATAAAAGCACCTCTTTTCGGACCTTTAGAGCATAATTTTCCTTTCACTTTGATTTCTCTTGTTCTGCTTTCTCTTATGTTATCATAGGAATCTCAACAAGAAACTCTTGAGGCTGCTTATTCATAGGATTAACTTTACATTTTTCTCCATCCCTCTTTTTCAGCAAGTTACCTACCCAAACTACAAACCTAACCTTTTTCTTCTTTTTAGTGTGCATTTAGACTTGCAAACCCTGAAATCATTTTTCTTTTAATTTCTAACCTATCACCTATCTCTTATTTCTCCTATTGGTTCAGATTAGGCTGTTGAATCAATGTCATTTGCTACCTATCTACTAATAAGCCAAGATTAAATGGTTTGGCATCTTCATTTCCTAACATATCAATAGGAAATTCAAAATTGTACAATCATGCTTAAGTTGTATGATTGCAGAAGATTTTCTAAATAGTAGTGGCATTTTGATTTGTAGCACTTTCAGAAATATTCATTTTTTGTGGGGCTTTCTTTTCCTTTTTTAGCACCCTCTTTTCTTTTTCTTTTTTGTTTCTTTTTATCTTCTTCGGAAACGCTTTTGAATATTGAAATATGTTTACAATATGAACATTTGCAAATAAGAAATACACAGTCACCTTGTGATACTGTAAATTACAGGATTATAACAGGGAATTTGAGACGGAAGAAGAATGGAAAAATATAATGAACAAAAAGAAATAATGCCTAAAGTTGTCTTTCAGTTTTGGGTGAAGATGCAATGTGGTTGTAAACGATGAAGAAAAATAAAGACCAACACCTAAATAACTAGTTACGTAAAATAAACAAAATTTTGGATAGAAAGAAATAGGAGAAGACAAATTTCCATGATGAAGGTTTGTTCTTATGAGTGTTGAAATCATCATGTAGAGCTTCCCTCTTAGCTGGGAATTGTAAGACAAACGATCCTGCCATGGAAGCCTTTTACTTATGTATGTAAAAATATGGTATTTGAATGTTATTATTGTATCTTGTATATTTTTGTAGGATATCTTGTTTGTTTCTATTTGAAATATAACATGTTTTTATTCTATATATTCTATTATGAAAATAATGAACATTTAGAACATCATGAAGTATTTTTATTCTACTTATTTGATGTGTTTGATGGAAAATGGCCTGAGCTCCAGCTTTTAGAGATTATGTTGCAGAAAATGTGTGGCCTCTATTTGATCTTCTTCTATGAGTAATAACCCCATCATAATTATTAGGCTGGAAGTGGAGAAGCTTGCAGCTCCATATAATCCCATTGCTTGCCTTTGACTTTGCTCTGCCCTAATGATAGTCATGGATAGTATTGGTATAAATTTCGATGATGGCATAGACAAGATTCGGAAACGAGAGGCTCAGCCTCAAACATACCGAAGCACGAGTCGTAGGAGTTGGGGAAATAGCGTTGTAGGAGTTGGGGAAGTAGGTGTCTGATATTCGCCAGCATGGGAAGAGAAAGCACATATGGTTGGGATCCTTCAAAACGACACTATCATTTTGTTCAACGCATTCGTAATCCTTGTGATGGTACACATTATTGAAATAATTGTATATTAATATTATCTCACTACCCCATATTAACTAGTAATATTTATTTATTTATGATTTAAACTATAACCCAGTGAAAAAAGGAAAAACACATTTAATCTAGTTAAAAAAAACCCATATTAACTAGTAATATTTATGTATTTATGATCTAAACTATAACCTAGTGAAAAAAACTAAAAACACATTTAATCGAGTCAAAAAATGAAAGATACACTACATTCATCTACATTTCTATCAGCATCTCTTTGCACCCTTTTGGTGCAAATGCTAGTAATAAATACCATGAACAAACACTAAGATAAATACCACAGACAAATACCATTCTTGTAATATGGTTGTCACCAATGCTAAAGTTCCATCTTGACCACATTCGAAAAATGAAATATTATAGTCAATCACTCCACTTAATTAGTAATAATAATCTAATTTACATTAAAAAACTATCTCTTTCAATAATAATGGTTTATTAATTTGTAAAAAAACATATGTGTCTTTTGTAAGTTATTTTTAAAGATATTGAAAAATGGAGGCTTAGAACATGCTAGAGGTGATGCAACAATAGTGTAGATCCCTCTAAAGATGCTCTACTTTTCTCACTTTGAAATAAAGTGTATTTTGTAAGTTACTTTTTAAAGATAGAGAAAAGTAAACGCTTAGAGCATGCTAGAGGTAATTGAACTATAGTGTATATCCCTCTAAAGATGCCCTACATTTCTCACTTTGAAATAGAGTCACTTCACTGTTGAATTTTGTATTGTTAGATTCATTTATGGTTGCTGCTTTTTATGATGTTTTATGTTACAACATTTGTACATGTTTTTAGAAAATCAAGAAATGAACGCTCACGTGTAAACTCTGATTTATACAATGCTTCAATATCTCCAATGTATTGTTGAAGGAATAATAATATTTATTATGTTTTAACATACATATTATAATATCTTTATAAATATTTTTAAATATAGTTTAAATTATTAATAAAAAATATTATAAAATATAATTTATTTATTAATAAAAAATGATTATATAATTTTTTATATAATAAAAAAATCATTATATAATTTTTAAAATTTTATCATTTTAATGTAAATATTATTGGTTACTAAAAACTCTTTTCATCTTGAATTTTAATACTAAAACAAATTAATAATAATTTATTTAAAAATTAACTATATTTTAAAATAAAATTTATAATATAAAGATATAAAAATTATGTTTTTCCTATATCATCCTTGTCACATACATACATAAACCATAAAAGAAAACTTACCATGGCATTTGCTAATATAACTATATAAATATATATGGAATTAAAGTAAATCATAAAGTAAATCATGCATTTATATAGAATTGATTTCTATTTATTTTTAACCACTTGTTATGATTAAGAGGTCATAGTATGTCTAATAGAAATCATGTAATGTATCAATGATTTAATGCTCGAAAATTCGTATCATTGTAAACTCCAATGCTATTTATTAAAGATACTTTGTATATGGTTCAAAACAGTCTCTACTCACGGTATGGAGGTTTAATTATACACCTTGTGCATAGTTTTAAAGCTTATTCGTGAGATGTTTGATGTCATTGCGTTAATTCCTTGTAACTTATAATCATTGGTTCTATTTGGAATATATATTTTATTGGTTGGATAATTGTCGTGGAGACAACTAGATTACATCTGCCTTTGATCTAGTCGTTGATTGGAACTCTAGTTAATTGATGGCCAGGATGAGCGCTGGAGAGGTTAGGGTAACTAACTCTCTGCCCACTCACTGCTCTGGTTCATTTCGACGCCGCCAGGCGAAGGCCGCTCTGCAACCACCGCGTTCATACCATGAAGGTAACTTCTATCTCTGTCTCCTTAGTGGTCTGTTAGCGATTTGAAACACCTGAACTTATTGGTTTACCGGAAGCTTCTCTGGTTCCTCTGTTGTGCCATTTGTTTTACAATTTTTTCCCTGAATTCTCCGCACCTGTATTGCTTATATTCTCGTTCAGTCGACGGATTCCCTATCAGCGCAATTTGTTTGATTTTCAGGTTGATTTGAGTTTATTCCTTACACAAGCTTTCATGGCTATTCTATCTATACACAGAATGTTTATTTTCTCCTCCAGATTGTGTTTCCAGGTTCTGGGTGTGTTTACCCACCTGTTTCTCCTCAACTTTGACGATGGAGGAACTGAAACTTATAGCCTTAGACTTACTAGGTGGGTAAACGCACCCAAGATTCCCTTAGCCTCTATTTCGCTGAAGGTAATTAGTTTAGATGGGCTCTTCACTGCGGAATTTCAGGGTAACTATTGTTCTTGTTTTTCTCATGATTATAATTTACTTTCCTTACTTCTCACCCTTTCCTGTTGCGGTTTTATCAGGTATGTGGCTAGAGAAATCATTACCTCGTTCTACCCTCTCTTGGGCATCTCAGAATGCACCCTACAGGTTCTCAGATTTCCCTTGTTCTTGTTTTTTTGTTTCAATGGTTTAACATAAACAACCTCTTGCTTTCGGTTCTGAGGACTACGTCCTCTTGTATGCACAGGGGCAACCTTTCGGCATTCATAGAACTTCATGTAACTGTCCATACTAAGACTCTTTGAATTTCTTGCAGAGACTTTCGGTTCTATGGAAATTTCATTGGACTTTCTTGGGGTTAAGTTGCGGCATTCACTGTTCCACTCTCTTAGGGGAATTTTTTGTGTTAAAGGCTTCTCAGCTCTGTTTCTAAATCAAGTATACAGTTTCCAGTTTAGCACAATTTTGGTTGTTTTTTAATTTGTAACTCCCTTATGACTAAATTGTACATTTAATATAATTTCCCTTCTCGCACAGTTATTAGTTAAGGTTTTTCTAGATATTTAACATAAGTTTAAAAGATGTCCATTTTACTCTATATGTTGTAATGTTTTCATTTAAAAGGCAGAGATTTGAATTCTCGCCATGAGCATATTTCCATTGGGAATCTATATTATTCAATTAGACTTTGAGAAGCTATATGGCATTTTCTGTTCTGGTTTTTCTTTAAATACAATTACTCATCTTAGTCATTCCGACAAATCTTTTTTACAAACCCTATTTATATTGTTATGGCTATTTGACTAGCCATGTCACCGGGGCTTTGTCCTAAACTTCAAAGTCCATCTCTAGTATGTTTCCGTTATAGAGGGATTTAATTTTATGATATTTCCTTTTCTATAATTTATATAACCTATTGTTTCTAATTCTTTCTTTTCAAAATTTGTAATTGTACTTCGAAGGGAGAATAGTTAAATTATACCTATCTTGTTCTGTATAAGTTTTCATCATTTCACTACACATTTCTGCATGCATTTGAGGATACTACCAACCTTGAGAGAGGCAATCACATCCTCTCTTCTCCCCATATCTTACCAACCTTGAGAGAGGCAATCACGTCCTCTCTTCTCCCCCAGTGCTCCACATGTTCTCTTCTCCCCCCGTGCTCCACATGTTCTTTATTCTCCTACAGATTTACAGTATTATTTTTATGTTCTGTATAAGTTTTCCTCATTTCACTACACATTTCTGCATGCATTTCAGGATACTAGCAACCTTGAGAGAGGTAATCGCGTCCTCTCTTCTCCCATGTGCTCCACACCGGGTCTTAGGTAGCAGGAAGATTTTCCAAGTTAAGCCTCAGGATTTTTGTCCTACTTATACTCTTTATGGGTTATTAGAGCTCCACTAGTACCTACCAGCTCTGGACAAATATTTTACCAGAACTTCCTTTACCCTTTTACCCTGGTTCTTGGAAATTATTTTTACCATTTAGTTAAGTCATCATTCAGAATAACTATTCATATTATTTATTTATTTTTCAAAAAAATAAAGTTTCAGTCTCACTAGAACTGCCATTATCCTTTTACCCTGGTTCTTGGAAATTATTTTTACCATTCAGTTAAGTCATCATTCAGAATAACTATTCATATTATTTATTTACATTATTTTCAATTATTTATTTACAATATTTTTACCATTCAGTTAAGTCATCATTCCAAATAACTATTCATATTATTTATTTATTTATTCGTTGATAATTCAAATGTTTTTATAAAAGTAAATTGACCATAGTCAGAAAATAAATCAGGGTGTTACAATCTTTCAATGATTGAGAAGACTAAAAAGTATAATTTTTTTAATATATTACTATTAAATTGTAACATTAAATTGATAAATAAATAAAATTATATAAATATATATATATATAAAATCTTATTGACTTATATTAACCATATTTATAACTGGCCTTGAAATCAAATCAAGTTTGCATAAATGGAATTTTTTGATTTACCAACACCATTCCATAGGAATTTAGCATTGATGTGATTTATTCTATGAATGACCGACAAAGGTATGTAAAACATATGATCCAATACACAGATATGCCTTACAACACCACCTTGATATTTATCAATATGCCCCCCATAGTGAGCCATTTATGGTCCCATATTGAAAGTTTCTTTTCAAATTTATGAATAAGGCAATTCCAATCCATCTTCTTGTAATTTCTTGGCTTCAAATGGAAGCCCAAATATTTAAATCCTCGTGACATTCATCTGATTTTTACCCCAAAGAGAGTTGTGATATGTTGTAACTCCTTCTAATCCTTCCCATGTGAAATCAACTCTATATTTTCTTTATTTATAAAAAGCCCAGAGGCATTTCCAAACCTTGAAAGAACTTGGAAGAAGATTTTCCATTCGTAAATTTTAGCCTCTCCAAAGAAGAAGAAATCATCAATGAACATTAGATGTGTCATTGATACGTTCCTAGAAACCATGCAACAAAAAATATTGTCATCGTCCTTCACTTCCTTGAGGCCTTTTCTATGCGCATTTTTTACCACAATAAATAACAAAGGTGAAAGTGCACACCCTTTCCTTAATCCTATGGAAATCCTAAAAAAATTTGTCAACAAAACATTGATTAATATAGCCAGGTTCGCCGAAGTTACGCAAGCCATGATCCATTTGATGTGTCTATAGGGAGATCCCATTATGTGAAGAATCAACCTGAGAAATTCCCAATCATTACCTTGTTAGATGCCTTTATGATATCAATTTTCATCAAACATGATTTTAGATTGTGGGATTTAGTTGAATGTAAGAATTCTTGTGTTATAGCGACAACGTCCTGAATTCTTCTATTAGATAGGAATATGAATTGTTCTTGTGAGATATAATTAGATAAAATATTCTTTAGTTTGTTAGCAATTAATTTAGATATGATCTTGTAAAAAACATTACATAGGGAGATAATTTGATAACAAAAAAAAATGAGGAATTTGACCTTTTAGGAATAAGAGTAATGAAGGTTGTGCTGATAGCACTTGATATGTGACATGTAGGACAATATTCTTCTACCATATCTAGTAGATCAAAGCCCATAATGTCAAATAAGAAAAGAAATAGTTTCATCGACCATCCATGAGGTCTCGGGCTTTTTTCCTTCGCCATATATTTCAGAGTATCCAAGAGCTCATTCGAAGAAATTGGCCTATCCATCTGCTCAATGTCTTCCACATTGACCAAGCGAGGAAAAATATTTCCATCTCCATTTTATTAACTATATTTTTCTCGTTTGACTCCTTGTATTGTTTACTAAAATAATGGATTGTCGCTTTCTTAATATCTTCCATTGAAGTGGGAAATATATCAACCTCATCTTGAATATGCGAGATAGTGTTAACAATCTTCCTTTTAGTTGTAACTATGTGAAAAAATCGAGTATTCTTGCCACCTCCTTTAATCCATTCCATCCCACTCTTGATTCTCCACTCGCCTTCTTGATTTTTTTAAATTTTTTTTATCTATCAATTAGTTTCAAGATAAGTTGCTTAGTTCGTTCAGAAATATAGTCAAAGGGAGAAGGGTTAATGAGATTAGAGATATCATTTTCGATTGCAGATAAATTTCTCCATAGCTCTTGGTTATGCTTACTGGTCCAAGCTCGAACCACTTGCTTGAGTCCTCTTTGTTTTAAAATGAACATCTCCATCCCCCTATCTATATTTGGTATTGTAGAATGTATCTAAGAGCTTTGAACTAAATCCAAAAATTATGGTTCTTGTTTCCACATATGGTTGAATTTAAAAGGCAGAGTGTGTGGCTCATAATCCCCACTCCATTCGAGAAGAATTATGTCATGATATAATATTTTTGAGAAAAGAGGACTAGACTAAATATTTTTCAGTATTTCCTACAAGATGGCATGGAATGGGAATCTGTTCCATCCACCCCAGATCACACATTCCTCCAAGTTAGGAAGATAGGGCATGGTACAATATCCATAAGCAATTTGCAATTAAATAAGTCTGTGAAATAATTAGTTAAAGGGTCTATCTTACTTCTCTGTCCTAAACATTCACCTTTGTCCATTATTAAATTCAAATCCCCTACTATAATGCCTAATATTCCACTTGCATCAAGCTTCTCCCAAAAACATTTCAGCTGTTGTAAGGAGCATATATGTTCAAAATGCACATATGCATACAAGAGCCCCTAAAATATCCAATTAAAATGATACCAACAAAGGTTTTAAAAGGATTTGAAAGATAACGGTTTGGGATTACACATGGCATCCAACCCTCCAAATATTATAGAATAAATTGTTGCACAGACTTCCCAAGTAGGACATATTTTTAGTAATAAGTCCTTGGCCTTCTCCTTCTCTGCCATAGTTTCCTAAAGAAGTAATAAAGTAGGCACTTTAGATTGTATGGTTTTTATGAGGGATCATTTGGTTTGGGATGATCCTAGACTCCGTACATTAAAGGAAATTATCTTCATTAACAAAAAGTATCATCAGGGACCTTTGCTCTAAGGTCCCATGATTTAGATATCTCATGTGATCCATTTACCCCGTTAGAGGAGCCTAGATCAAAGGGAGGATACAACGTCTCTTATAATGACTCTGAGAAGTGAGAATCTATCTCCAGATCAATGCTCACATATAATGAGACTTTTTTATATTTAATTTTATTTTTCTTCATATTAGTACCATTTTTTCTCTCTTCTAGAATAACATCCAACTATTTTTCATGAAATAAGGTTTTCTTGATAGTCAATTGTTCAAGTTCCAACAACTCGCTATTGGTGAGGTTCTCCAATTCTGCATCCACTAATAGGGGAGAAGACTCATCATCTTGTAAAGAACTATAGTGGATTGGATAAAGTAAAGAGGATCTATATTTCTACCGATATATCATATCATTTCCTTTGGATTGCTTTGTGGAGGAGGAAGGAATCTGATGCGGGTTAGAGTTCGCAATATCATTTGTGTTGTTCTTTCAATGTGGAAAGTCATTTATTTTTTCTATGTCCACCCACGAGCTTGACAGTTTTCCAAGCATATATGGAGGGTAAAGTCGGCATCTGAGAGTCAGAATGTGGCCTCAAACTCCCTTCCAATCTCTTAGGACCTGGAGGATATCGATTTGAAAGAACTACTTGCTTGTCCTTCTGATGTTGACCTCCCTTGAAACAAAGAGGACATTCCACTCTCATGTGTCTTCTTTCATGACATCCAAGAAAACTAAATAGAATTGCCTAGTATAAACATGTGGCCTAATGGATAAAGGATCTCAGTTAATGTTTAGGGCAGCTAGTAGACCTCTTAAAAGGTCCACTTCAACTAGAAATTACGCCACCATTTTTTCCAGAAGTATTGCAAATCCTTCATCAACATAATAGAAATTCTTGAACTTATCGGTGATCTCTATGATCACTTTATTTGACGAAATATCCAATGAGATGCCAAGGATTTTTTCCCATATAATTTCCTTTTAGGCACTTCCATTATGGGATCAAAACCGACAGACCACTCTCGATGACTTAAAAAACCACGTCCTCTCACCCATGGCTAATTGAAATCTTCATGGCATCCTCCTCCGTTAAGAACTAAAATATGAACCAACCATTAACTAATACACTTAATTTTGGTCTATCATTGAGGATTTAGGTCCATCTTTTTGCTATCCATTCTTTCATTTGTGCTCCATTCAGTTTAATAAATTCCTACTAACCTACAAGAAATTGTTGTTTCAACCTAACAATGTTATCCCAATATAAATCTATTGGAAATACTGAGAGGAAGATGGGGGGGGGGGGGGGGGCGTGAATCAATATTCCATTGCAATTAGCACTTTTAAATAATTTCATAGCATTATTTAATCTTCAATTATTTGTAATTTTTATCAAGTAACAGTAGTAAAAAATAGAACACAATAGGCACTCGAATTTTAGGTGGAAAACCCTCTCCGGATAAAAAACCACCAAATGATTTTATAATAAATACTTTAATCTTCAGCCTCAACTGAAATGAAAGTTACAACTTCCTATAATTCTAGAAAATCATTCTTCTCTAACTCCCACTGGAAGGACGCCCCAATGCCCTGGTTTCTTCAACAGTCAACTGAATGGATGCCCCAACATCTTAGACTCACTTACCGCCCTGAACTGTTCACAGGCTCCAACTTGTAGGTGACTTCACGCATGGATCTAGCACCTCTCTGGCACCCTATAATGATCAGAAATAAGACAAGACTGTGGAATCTCGTACCATGGACAATGATCCATGATATAATATGATTCACAATGATTTTTTTGAACTATACCAATGACCCAATCACATTATGACCTACAACCCAATCATAACATTATCCAACAATGACCCCTATACCTCCCAACAATGCCTCTTCAACTCTAGGAAGATTGGCCCTTTTACAATAATGACTCTTTTACAATTTTAGAATGATGATTTTTACAACACTAACTTTTGAGACGACCTGATACTTGACTTGACACTGCTTCTTGGATCATTAATAGTTGTCGAGGTACTATTGTGTTTGCCTCAAGTAGTGGTAATTTGGCATTGCACGTCCTTCTAGTATATGTTTGAGTTGTCCTATTGTGTCCTCCTTCCCGCACATGCATTAATGAACAAGATCCAAACCAATATACAAATAAATACTTACACTGTCTTGAAAAAAATATGTTAGAGAAATATTCAAAATTCAAATGTAAATACGTTAAGCATTTATGAACAAAACCCAAACAAACATACATACAAAATACTTACATTGTCCTGCAAAAACACATGTCAGAGATGATATTCAAATTCAAATGCAAACACTAATCATACATACTTTTCTATAACAAACTTACCCTTGATTGTTGATGTGTCGTCCTTACTGCAGTGATCCTTGAATGCATACTTTTTCTTGCCTTGTAGAAGCTCGATATTGAATATTATGTATATATGTAATTTCGGATCTCGAAGGTCTGAAATTGCTTCCTATGGTAGCCCTCTGAGTCTTCTTTCCAACCCCATAGGTGTGATCAATATTTTATTCTTCAAGAAAGCATTATGCCCAATCTCCCACAATGACCTGATTATATATGGGTTCAATAGAGCGAAATTGTATGAAGTTCCATGTGTCACTGTTTCGACCTTTGGTCCTAAAAAAGATACCCAAAAAACTAAATTTTGTCCTCTTTATGTCACTTGAATTAATGCTCAAAGAGAAAGTTATGACAATTTTTCCAAGATCATTTGTTTGACATGGAATTCGGGAGCCTGCAAAAACCATAACTTCCTCATATCATATCTCTTAAAATATAGCAAACCAAGATCTGAAATTTTTTCAAGAGGTTCATCAATATTTTAGATAAAATGATTTTTAATTTTAGCTTCTGAATCTCCGTAGAAAAAAATTTATAGAGAAAATTCCACGATGACCTGTTTGAAGCAGCAAAATTCTTACATGAGGACGATATGAGGGTCACAATTTATAGAAATGCTTAGGTTGAGAGGGCATTCAACAAGTGAACATTGGAGGGATTTTAGGAGCTTAAAATATTATTAATTATTCACTATTCATTTACCACTACCAATGATAAGTGCCATTCCACAACCCCATGAGGTTTTAGCCCACTAACTAGGGTTACTAAATTCAAACACAAATATCTCTCAAACCGTGAAGAATTACGTGGTGTGCCATATATAAATGGGAACGTATTGACAAGTAGGATCCATACAAAATATCCTTGAATCATAATAGAGTAAGTTTTCAAGTCAAAATTCCCATGCAAGATCTGGGTAGACCGTGCTGCTACTTAGGTTGACATCAGTTACAACCACTGATAAACAATGTTCCTCTTTGGCATTGATGGAAACACAAGTACTCCCCTTGTGATCATGAAAACTCTTCCTATTTCATTCTCTCCCCCTTTTTCATCAATGGCAAAGGGTAACTCCCCCTGACAAATTGTCATCCTATGGACCTGTATACACCTTCACTCCCCTTTTATACTTAGTTAGATAAGAGAAAGGGTCTAATGAGAAATTGGGAGAATCCCAACCTTTTGGAAAAGATACTCAAATGTTTCACGAGGTAATGGTTTCGTAAAGATGTCGGCAATTTGTTCATTTGTGCCAACATATTCAAGCTTGATATTCTTTTCGACAACCTGCTCTCTAATAAAATTATATTTGATCAGAATGTGCTTTGTTTTGGAATGCATCACATGATTCTTGGAGATACTGATGGCACTAGTTTTATCGTAAAATATGGGAATAGGCACATCAAGCATGACTTGAAGATATTGAAAATTTTTCTTCATCTAGAGAACTTGAGTACAAGAAGTTGTTGCTGCGATATATTTTGCTTCTGATGTGGATAACGATATTGAAGAATGCTTTTTTATTTAACCATGAAACAAGGAAACCACCTAGATAAAATGTTGCTTCACTAGTACCATTTCGATCATCAATACTTCTTGCCCAATCCGCATCTGTATAAGCTTGGATAACTAGATCATTTCCTTTGGGATACCATAAATCATATTCTGCTATGCCCTTAAGATATCAGAGATTTATTTTGACAGTAAGAATATGAGATTATTTTGGTGCTTCCTGGAATCTTGTTACTTGTCCAACTGCATGCATTACGTCTAGTCGAGAAGCTGTCATATATAAAATACTTCCAATCATAGATCTATACAATCTCTGGTCCAAATCCTTTGATGGATCTTCTAAACTTAACTTGCAACATGTCACCATTGGGGTAATGACATATTTGCAATCTTCCATCTTGAATTTCTTGAGCATTTCCTTGATGTATTGGTTTGATATATAAATATTCCTTTATCCTTCTTAGATATCTGTGTAAGTTTTAACCCTGTACAAAAATTATCTGCAAATGAATTCTTAAAGAAAGAAAATAAAAAATAGCAAGAGCATAAAACATAAAACAAATATAAATGGAGATTTTTCCCTGGATCTGAAATCGGGACTACCAGCTTGATTTTTTAATTATATTCCTTTTAGTGTTACAACACATATATATATATGCATGACGAAGCATTCATAAACCCCAATCCATTAACCTTGGATTAGAACATAACCATAGTTCCCTTGACCAGATCTACAAAATACCAGGGGAAGAAAATCATCATGTCACAAAACCATGTGCATACCCATGCACAAAACCATAGGCGAGTCTTCCCACCTAAATTAGGGTCCAAAAAAAATTTCCCAGGCCCCTGACCTAGACCCCGTGCAGGGGGCTACCTGCCCCCTACAAACCCTTGGATGAGGGGGACGCGTGCGACTATTCGTGGAAATAATATAACAAACACCAAAAATTCTCCCACTTGTTGTTTTATTTCCGCAGGGGACCACAAGGGAGCTTAGTCATTAGTCTAGCCATGCAACACCCATTATTTATCTACACCAAGAGAACTTATGAGTGCTCATAGACTTTGTCAATGCATCTGCAACATTCTTCAAAGTGTCCAACTTTACCAGCAACACCTTTTTATCCTCAACCATATCTCCCACAAAGTGATATTGAACATCAATGTGCTTTGTATTTGAATGATAAGCAAGGTTCTTAGCCAAGAAAATTGCACTTTGGCTATTATAGTCTATCTTTAGAGCTCGCTACACCAACCCCATACTTGAACATAATCTCTGCAACCAAACTAATTCCTTGCTTTCATGAGTGGCTTCCATGTATTCTACCTTTGTAGTTGAAAGAGCCACTACAGACTGTCTTTTACTCATCCAACTGACAACACCACCAAATAGGCTAAACACATACCCACTTGTAGATATTATTTAGTCCAGATCTCCAACCCAGTCTGCATCAACAAAACCACACATGAACAAAACTCTGTCCAATCCTGTTCTTCCCTGTAGCACAAACCATAATCACCAGTGCCACGCAAATATCTGAAAACATGCTTCGCTACTGTCCAATTCTCTTTCCTTGTTTTTGACATAAACCTACTCAATACTCCCACTGCATGTGCAATGTCTGGTCTACTACAGACCATTGCATACATCAGGCTACCTACTGCACTTGCATATGGAAGACTGGACATATCCTCCTCTTCTTCTTGTGTCTTGGGACACTGTTAAGTATATATCTTTACACTTACAAGAATAGGAACCTTCACCGGTTTACTATCCTACATATTAAGCCTCTGCAATATTTTCTCGACATACTTACTTGGGTTTAACCATAGCTTCCTCTTTGCCTGATCTCTCTTAATTTCCATGCCCAAAATATAGTTTGCAGCACCAAGATCCTTCATGTCGAATTTGGAGAACAATTGAGTCTTCAAATCTTGGATAATTTCTTTTTCATTTCCAACCAGCAACATATCATCCACATACAAGACCAAATAAATAACACGGTCACCAATTAATTTTAAATACACATTGTGATCCTCTTTTATTAAGGTGAAGCCAAGTCCTCGTATATAGGTATCAAATTTCTGATACCACATTCTTGGTGATTGTTTTAACCCATACAGAGACTTTTTTTAACCTGCATACCAGTTCTTTCTTACCCTTCACCGCAAAGCCTTCAGGTTTCTTCATGTAGATATCCTATTCCAGATCCCCGTGAAGAAATGTTGTATTCACATCCATCTGTTCTACCTTAAAATCAAATACAAAAGCAACAGATAAAAGTAATTTAATATAAGTAACCTTGGCAACAGGAGAAAAAGTATAAAAAAAATCAATTCCCAGAACCTGGGAATAACATTTTGCTACCAACCGAGCTTTGTGTTTCTCCACCTTGCCTTCTACATTCATCTTCTTCTTAAACACCCATTTTATCCCGATGGGCTTCCTTCCAACCGACAACTCCACCAGATCCCATGCCTCATTTTTTTGCAAGGATGCCATTTCTTCAACCGCGACCTCCTTCGAGATTTTTCCATCCTATGAATCCACTACCTCCCTGACAGTTCTAGGATCATCATCAGTGATAGTTAAAGAAAAATTTGACATAAAGCAGATGGACTACACCTTTATGACTGCCTTATTTCCTGAACTGATCTTGTCATAACTAGAGTTTGTGGCTCTTCCTCTTCTGAATCTTGTTCTGTTGTAGAGTCTGATTCATCCTCCTTTAGCTCAAACTCTATCTTCTCAGGTTCCTTTGGTAGGAATTCATGTTTAACAACATCTTTCACCTCTCTAAAAACCACATCTCGGCTGTACAAAACCTTCTTTGTTTCTGAGTTCCAAAGCTTGTAACCTTTTAAATCATCTATACCCAATAAAGATGCACCTTTCATATTTATTATACAACTTGGTCCTTTTCTCCTTTGGAACATGTACATATGCATCACATCAAAATACCCTCAGATGTGAAAGACAGGGTTTCTTACCATTCCATACCTCATGTGGAGGCTTATCCTACAACGCTGATAAAGGTGATCTGTTAACCATGTAACATGCAGTCTCCACTGCCTCTGCCCAGAATTCTTGTCCTAACTCGATACCATTGAGCATGCTTCTTTCCTTTTCCATCAACGTTTTCTTTGTTCTTTTTGCAACTACATTTTGATGAGGTGTGTATGGAGTAGTCTTCTTCTGTGCTATACCACACTTCTTACAGAACTCTTCAAATTCATTCTTGCATAACTCTCAATCATTATCTATCCTCAGCACCTTATCTTATTCTCTGTCTGGTTTTCCACCAGAGCCTTAAATTCTTCAAATCTATCAAATACTTCATATTTCTTCCTCAAGAAATATATCCATGTATTCCTTGATAAGTCGTCTTTGCATAAAACATAGTACACAAACTTTCCCAGTGATGGAACCGACATAGGTACAAACAAATCACTGTTCACAAGCTCTAATATCTTTTTCTCCCTCTTAGCACAAGAAGGAAAACTCACCCGATTCTACTTCCCATATAAAAAATGTTCATAGAAATCAAAATCCAGAGAGAAATTAGACATACCTTTTGCCATACTATTACCATGCATTATCTGAAGGCCCTTCTCTCCAATATATCCAAGCCTTTGATGCCATAACATGGTCTTGGCTCAATTTTCTGAACTGTCTCTTCATGCTTTTCTGGGCTTTCTTCCACTTTATCCAATGGTCCTTCTAGATCTTTCACTACTTCCTCTGATTATTGTTTTGAATTTTTCAATGCTTCCTCTGATTGTTGTTCTGATAAGCTAGGTAGATTCATATTTTCTTTAGCTATCACTTCTATAATACAATTATGGATCTCTAGAACATCTTCTACATCTACTAGTTGGCTATCTACATCATTTAAGCCACTATCATTAAGAAAAATGAATGACTCTAAATCTGTATGTACAACGTTTATCGGATGATTTTTGGGCTTTTATTTGCTTGTGATCATATATTTCATCTTAGTTTCACGGTACAATTTTCTCAATTTCTCGAAAACAAGAATAGTAGCATAAGAAAAGTCTAATTGCAATGTGCCTCGTAATTTCGCCCCCCAGGATCTTGACAACAACATTCCAAAGCGTGGCGGTATGTAAAATACCACCACATCCATTAGGACATTCTTTGTTGGAATCTACTCTAGGGAGACTACCAAATATTTAATCAGACCAATACAACGGACTCTACCTGAATCAAAGGAGTATAATTCATGGAAGGGATGAGTGATGTCAAGGCCCAACTTATCCATTATGGCTTTTGGCATTAGATTGTGGGAGGCTCCAGAGTCTAACATGGAATTATGTAAAATGCACTGGTGGATTCTTAGACTCAAGGAAAAAGGAGGAACCTCACTATCTTCTAATTTACCATCAATAGCAGGACCAAAAATGAGTTCGACCTGATCATCTTCGACATTTACCATGTCGGACAAAGGATATACTTTAAGCATCTTGGAAACATTGGAGTTGTACTGGTTGTTCTTAACAAGCTCAATTAAGGGGATAGACACTTTTAACTTTGAAATTTATGTATCTAAACTTTCGGGAATATTTTTGTCTACATATTTAATGACGATGTCTTGCTGTCCAGCATGGTCATTTGATGGAACTTCTTTCTTATGATTGTCCTTTTCCTTATTGGTTGAACTTGTGCATGGCTGATTTAGTTTATTATGATTTGTGATCATGGTCTCTTTTCCCTTACTCTGATTGCTCGAAGGATTCTTCCTTGTTTGAGTGTCTTTCTGTTGAGATGCTCTCTTCTGAATGGGATTAACCGGTACATCTATGCTTTTCAATGACATCTGCCTATTTTGTGAACTAAGTGTATTCAAGTACCCCCGTTGGTAATCATCTGATTCAGTCTCTAATTCATGATCATTAGTGAGGATAAAATCTCCATCTTTAGGCTGATATTTCTTTTCAAAGTACTCCTCTTCTTGGGTAAAAAACATAGGCAGATCATCAGCTTTGAAAAGGAGGTTTTCCTCAACAATTGTGTCTTCATCTTCTTCTTCTCCTTGAGCATAGTTATTGTAGAAATTTATAAATACTGTGATGTATTATTGGACTCTCTTGATCTAACAATTGTATGCCACTATTAAATACAAAATCTTTCTACTTAATTCTTTACGGAAATTTAATCACCAATTGCAAACACATGAAGAAAATTCAATCGCACATAACACAGATGTATTTACCGGGAAATCATAAAGCTAAAAACCCCAACTATCATGTATTATGTATATCATGGATCATGAAACAATCTCATACAAATCTCTACTCCAAGAGCTCTTAGTACAATGTACAATCATCTCACACTGTTATACAAAAATTGGCTCACACATGCACCAATTTACTGCCTCCTAACAACCTGCCTCCACTACGCAATCCCTATTGAGGAAGATCCTTGAATGAATTCGATCTTGCCTTGCCTTGACTACGCAATCCTCTTTGGCATCTCCAATGTGTGTGTAGTTGCATTGAATGCACCACTATAGTCACAACTGATAGTCAACCAGGCCCTTTCACCTATCTCTCCACTGGGTCTCCACTGGATCTGACATGCATGTAGTTAACAATAATATTTATTCAGTTGCATGTGAGACCACTGCTTGTGAATTAATTAAATAATTAATTCACTGATCTCTCACTAGTGTATCATTAGTTACAACTAGCACAAGTGAGTTTAACTTAGTTAAACTCACTTAACTAAGTTGAACTAAATAACAACTCAGATAACTACTCTTCCAAATCTGTTACAACTTTGTATCACTCAGTTACAACGAAGTCCAATTTGCATGTCCCACCAACCAACCTTGGAACTCATAATTCCTTCAATCAACTGTTTTTTCACATCAGTTAACTGAAATCATGTGCTTCAAGAGAATAGATTATTATTTATTGTCTGATTATTATTAAGGGATAGTAATAATCGACGTGCATTCTATTCTTAGCATGTGATATATAAATAGACTTCGCCCATATATATAAAAATAGAAACTCATCTAAAAATATAATTTTCTCAACCATCTAAAATTATAATCCTTCTAATTTTAGAATATGTTCACCATTCTAAAAATAGAAATACACCTAAAAATAGCCTGCAAGCCCCACCTAGTGAAGCTGCTTAATTTTCACTAGGATCATCATCTTGTTGAATTTCAAAACTCCCTCTCAAAAAGAAAGGGATTATCCTTCACCCCAATCCTGCCTCTATGGTATTCAAATTTTCTCATGGTGAGTGCCTTCATTAGAATATCTGCATCCTAATCTTCCGTAGGAATGTACTGAAGCAACATGATCTTCTGCTGCACACAATCTCTGATATGATGATACTAGATATCTATATGCTTAGATCTATCGTGAAACACATGACTAATCGAGATTTTAATGCAACTTTGATTATCACAATGAATCGCTGTAGGATCTAAATGAGAACCAAACAAACCAACCAGGATCTTCCTCATCTAGATAGCCTCACATGCAACTTGACTTGTTGCAATGTATTCCGCTTCTGCTGAACTGAGTGCCACAGATCTCTGTTTCCTGCTGTACCAAGAAATTTTTGTAGATCCGATACTAAAAACCCCTCTTGATGTGATCTTTTTGTCCGTTGGGCTACCTGCCCAATCTGCATCCGTGAAGCCATGCAACTTCACCTCATCGGTCTGTCTGTACCATAATCCATACTCAGATGTGCCCCTGAGATATCTTAGGACATGCTTGCCTGCCTTCCTAAAGAGCTCGATAGGCTTAACCATCGCTTGACTAAGCTGGTTCACCGCATAGCATATGTCCGGTCTTGTATTAACTAAATACATGAGCGAACCCACCAACTGTTGATAGACAGTAGCATCCACTACCTCTCCCGATGTAGCATCCTCTTTCCTCCAGTTTCTCGGAAGAGGAGTATCCATGGGTTTGCAACCCTCCATGTGAAACTTATCGAGTATCTCCCTTCCATACTTGCCTTGAGACCCAAACAGTTCACCATATCGCTGCCATATTTCCAATCCAAGGAAATAGTGAAGGAGGTCCATAACCTTCATCTTAAACCCCTTTGTAAGGTCCTCCTTGCATGAGTGTATCATTTTCTCATCACTAGTCAGTATTAAATCATCAACATAAAGAACAATGATTAAAATATTACCCTCCACCACAATCTGGTATAGGTTTGCATCTGCCTCACCCTTGGTGAAGCCAAGTCTGGTGAAATAGCTATCAATCCAAGTGTACCAAGCATGATGTTCTTGCTTCAGCCCATACAACACTCTTTTGAGTCTACACACATGCGACTCACTGCTGAAGATCTCAAATCCTTTAGGCTTCTCAATGTACACTTCTTCAACAATGATCCCATTAAGGAACATAGTCTTCACATCCATCTAATGAATGTGCCAACCCATCTGTGCTGAGAGATCAAGGATGGTCCTTATGGAAGAATACCGTGTGACAGGTGCAAAGGTTTCTTCATAATCAATCCCCTCAATTTGTGAGAAGCCTCAAGCCACAAATCTTGCCTTGTACTTCTAAACACTCCCATTAGCAGCTTTTTTTACCTTGTAGATCCATCTTGAACTTACCACTGATTTATCAACTGACCTTGGAACAATTTACCAATCACTGTTTCTGACAATGGAGTCATACTCCTCCACCATTGCATCTACCCATGTGGGCTCCTGCACTACTTCATGAAAGGAATATGAATATTTCAGAATAAATTTTCTCATGAGAGCCATGTATCAAGTGAATCGGTCGGGAGACTTTCTCCGTCTGCGCTGTGAAGTAGGGACTCCTACATTCTGTGCCACATCAAGCTTCAGCGTCTCAGCTTCTATGGACGCCTTCTGCTAGTTCTGATGTTTGGCTTTGCGTGAGTGGACTCCTCCACTCCATGAAACTCCTCTTGTGGCTGATCCACATCTAGAGGCTCATCTTTGGGAACCAAAAGTTCCTCCTCTGCATGCAAGTCTAGCTCCCTCTCAAGCGACAACTTCATGGCTTTCTCCTCATTGAATTTTATATCTCGTCGCATCACAGTCGTTCGACTGTTTGGAAAATACACACAATAATTATGGGGTGTTTCTTTGTACCTCACAAATATCCCAACTTCAGCAGTCGGCTCCAGCTTCTTCCCGGCGTACTTGGTCACATGCACATAAACATATGAGCCAAAAATCTTATAGTGAGAAACATTCGATTTCTTACCAGTAAAATATTCTTCAGGTGTACTCATGCCAAGTACTCTATGAGGACAACGGTTTTGTACATAAACATCAGTGTTGCATGCTTCCACCCACAAGTGCATTGGTAGGCCCTGATCATGCAGCATAGCTCGTGCAACACCCACGATCGTTCTATTCTTCCTCCCTGCGACCCCATTTTGCTGTGGGTTATGAGGCTCTATGAGTTCTCTCTGAATTCTTTCTTTGCTACAGAAGTATTTGAATTCGTTCAAGATATATTCACCATCATTATCACTCTGCAAATATTTCACTTGCTTCCCCAACTCTTTCTCCACCAATGCTTTACTCACAGAAATTTGAGAATGTTTGATCCTTCCTCTGCATGAAGAAGATCCAACATCTACGAGAATAGTCATTAAAAAAAATAACATAATACCTGTGTTTTTCTATTGAAGCAACCGAGAATGGTCCACACATGTCTGTGTTAACTCTATCTAGGATCACCAAAGCACGGTTCTCATTTTCATGAAAGGTGGTCTTCACAAACTTTCCCATATTACATCCCTTGCACTAATCTAACTGCACAAGTGTACCCTTGGGAAGTCGAATAGAAATATGCTGCAAAATATTGAGGGCACCATGGTGAAGATGACCCAATCGCCTATGCCATAATTCTCTCTCATCCCAGCTCACCACTTCTTATGCTTTGCTCACCATTGCAGCAAAACCATCTACCTCCAGCTTGTAGAGATTCTTGACTTGAATCCCTATCTTCTTGGTTTTACCCATTGTTTTATGTCGTAGGAAAAATTTACCATCGCTAAAAACAATGTCATAACCTCTGTCCTACAACATCGCGATTGAGACCAAGTTCTTCTTTAGACCTGGAACATGCATAACATATTTCAACAGAAATGGTTTACCTGACTCCCTCTCAAAGGTAATGGTACCAATGCCAGTCACAATTTATCATCCATCGTCACCCATATCAATATGCATTTGGAGATCTTTCTCCTCCAAGTCATTGAAAAGCTCCTTATCTCCCGTCATGTGGAAGGAAGCACCACTATCAAGATACCACACAGATCCCATTGCGCTTGAAACCAAGCATGAAATTAAAGAGAAATAAAGTTCAAATTGGTGAGGCAAGGGCCTCACCAACTGCAGCTCTAGTAGCCTTCTTGTTCTTCTTTTTCTGTGGGCAGTTAGTGGTGATATGCCCATGTTCGTGACAGTGAAAACACTTCACCTTGGACAAATCCAACTTCTTGCCTTTAGCCTCGGATTTTGAGTGGAATTTCTTCCCCTTCCCTTTCCTTGCTTTGGCAGCCAAAGCACAATCCTCTTCATCATCATGCTTTGATGAAGAGCCATCCCTGGTGTTTTGCCTAATCTCCTCCTGCACTAGATCCGACCACAAGTGTTCCCGATCCGAAAATTTTTCCCATTCGTTGACAGAGTCTTCATAACTGTGCCAACTCTTAAGAAGTCCCTAGAGATCCAAACTCACCAAATCATCATCAGAAATCGTGATTCCCACACTCCCCAATTCATCCTGACATTGGACAAACTTAGTGAGATACTTTGGAATATTTTCGCCCTTCTCCATCTTGATTTTTCTGAGTTTATCCTTCAGCGCCAATTTCCTATGGTCGCTGCTGCTTTGGAAAAGATCTGTCAAAGCCTTCCACATTGAAAATGGAGTGGCTTTGCCATGAGGGCTTGAGACAATATGGTCTCTCAGAACTTCCAATATAATCCTTCTCATCTTCGCTACTTTCTTTTGCCATGCATCAAGTAATGCAACATCCATCGAAGTGGGCTTAGGAACATCATTGTCGATGAATTCCTTCAAACAATTATCTTCAAGCACCGCCTCCATCCTATCCTTCCATGAAATTTAGTTCAAGCTTCCCTCGAGTGCATACTCTAACCGCAAACCATTGAAAGCCATTTCGATGTTTACTCAACTGTCACACCAAGAAATTTTTGCAGCAAATTCAAATTGTTTCCACCAACAAAACTCAGGTATTGCTACAATATTGCAATCTTCTTTGCTCCAATACCATGTAGAAATTTATAAATACTATGATGTATTACTGGACTCTCCTGATCTAACAATTATATGCCACTGTTAAATACAAAATCCTTCTACTTAGCTCTTTGCGGAAATTTAATCACTAATTGCAAACACATGAAGAAAAATCAATCGCACATAACACAAATGTTTTTACCGGGAAAGAATAAAGATAAAAACCCCAACTATCATATATTATGTATATCATGGATCATGAAACAATCTCATACAAAGCTCTACTCCAAGAGATCTCAATACAATTTACAATCATCTCACACTCTCATACAAAAATTTGCTCACACATGCACCAATTTATTGCCTCCTGACAGCCTGCATCCATTGCGCAATCCCTGCTGAAGAAGATCCATGAATGAATTCGATCTTCCCTTGCCTTGATTGCGAAATCCTCATTGGTATCTCCAATGCGTGTGTATTTGCATTGAATGCACCACTATAGTCACAACTGATAGTCAACCAGACCCTTTCACCTATCTCTCCACTGGGTCTCCACTGGATCTGACATGCATGTAGTTAACAGTAGTATTTCTTCAGTTGCATGTGAGACCACTGCTTGTGAATTAATTAAATAATTAATTAACTGATCTCTCACTAGTGTATCATTAGTTACAACTGGCACAACTAAGTTTAACTCACTTAACTGAGTTAAACTAAATAACAACTCACATAACTACTCTTCCAACTCTGTTACAACTTTGTATCACTCAGTTACAATGAAGTCCACTTTGCATGTCCCACCAACCAACCTTGGAACTCGTAATTCCTTCAATCAACTGGTTTTCCACATCAGTTAACTAAAATGAAGTGTTTCAAGAGAATATATTATTATTTATTGTCTGATTATTATTAAGGGCTAATAATAATCGACATGCATTCTATTTTTAGACATGCGATAAATAAATAGACTTCGCCCATATATCTAAAAATAGAAACTCATCTAAAAGTATAATTTTCTCAACCATCTAAAATTAGACTCCTGCTAATTTTAGAATATGCTCACCATTCTAAAAATAGGCATACACCTAAAAATAGCCTGTGGGCCCCACATAGTGAAGGTGCTTAATTTTGACTAGGATCATTATCTTCTTGAATCTCAACAGTTTTGCTGCAAGCATGTCCTGATTTTTTGTTGTTGTGGTGGTGGTTGTTTAGGAGCCCGTTGTTCTCTCTGATTAATCCTTAACTGAGTTTGTTGATGACATCTATAGTTAGGATTTTTGACCTCAGGTTGTCTTTCCGTGATGGACATCCTATCAACCATCCGTTCAATATTTTGTATCAAATTATCGATCTTAGCATCGAAAGATGAAGTGGATGGCTCATATTTAATAGTAACTCTCCTTTCATTCCTAGCTCTGGCTCTCTTCATCGGCAGATTTGCTTCAACGCTGATCACGTTCTTTTGCATATCTTCCAGTGTGACTGGATTTCTCTCCCTCAATTCGTAAGCATTGTCAGGATCAAATGCATCTGGATAACGTATGAGAGCTAAGCCTGGAGGAGGCTTGATCTCGGCAGGAATTTCATTGTAAATCCTATTAAAGCGAGTATTGAAATATTGATCTGATTCATTGATATTTCTTTTAATGTTCTCATACTCAGCAAGAAACTGTAAGTGATTTTTCTTTGCCTCCCACCGTGCTATAAACAAATCAGTGAGCTGGTCTAGTGTGGCAATGGAATTAGCAGTGAGAGACCTAAACCAAAATTTGACATCTCCAGAGAAGATCTGGGCTATAATCCTCATTTTTGCATTATCAACATCGACTTCCTCCAAATATATGAAGTCAGTGACCTTAAAAATATGTTGTCTTGCTGATATGGTATATTTTTCATCAAACAAAGAGATTCTTTAGCCATAACCCTGAGGTAAGTCATTCAATTGGGCTGGTAAGATAAGTGGGGAAAATCTTGCCATGATTCCTACTGAATGGAGTACTGGATTGACAACAGGAGGGATTGGTTGACTAGGTAAAGGAACAAAAGTTGTAGGTACTGAAGTAGTAGGTATGAACAATGAAGTTGAAGGTGCATATGAATAAACTACAATTGATTGATTTTGAGGTTGAGTTGAGACATAAATTTCCTCTTGATGGTAGAATTGGATCCAATATTTGATGTCAAGGTCAGATTCAAGCTTAATCTCTTCGAAAAACCAATATTTCATAGGACTAAGGTCTAATTCAGAAAATGACTTGATCTCAGATAATCTTAAAGGATCGAATACTATGTCGGATAAAGAGGTTTTAGACTTGGATTTAAACAAAGACAATTCAAATTTCAGATCATACGGTATATCTTCAAGAGAAAGTAGCTTAACAGGTAGAGAAACCGATCTTACCAATGGAACTAGTCCTGATTGAATGTTTGTAGTTTGATATCTATGCCTTCGAACAATATTCTTTGGATCATCTACCGGATCAACTGGATCAGGGTCAAGATTTTCTCTGGTATATCTTCTGGAAGCTAGCTCTACAATATTAGCACTGCAATTATCGAATCAGCCTTTCTGAAACTTAAAGCTGTCATCCAAAGGATCAAATTCCAAAATTTCTTATCGTACACCCAGGGAAAATAAATCTTTCATTCCTCGACAACAACGCCAATATGTTATCACTCCACCAGATCTCTAAGGCTGAAGAAGAAATCCAAACAGAGGTAACCACATACCAATCTTTTGGCTTGCTATCTAGCCCTACCAAACCGAAGAGGGCTCTCTCCACAATGTCACAGCCAAGAGGGCTAGATGAATTAGAGTTTTAGGCTAGGTATGAAATGCAAAAGGGTATGTTTTGTTTTTTTTGGGTTTGTTGGATGCAAATTAGTTCAAAGAGGCTAGGCCAGGGCAAATAATATGGGAATTGCAGTTCATTCAATGGGGAAAGGTAGGTAGAAATCTTAACACTTTAAGGTGATTTTGCAATATCGTTTCAAACTGATGAGGAGCTAGGAAGAGCATAAGAGATGTATTCTTCCTAAAATGAAGAAAATGGAAAAATTATGAAGACTTTCCTAAAACAAAGCACGAAAGAACATGTATTCTTCCTATCAACTTGAAAATCATCATATAATAGACATGAAATGGTTTATGAGCTTACAAAACATTCATACAAATGAAACAAGAGAAGAAACAATGCCAAACATCCATACCACTGGTATCCCAAATAAATAGCTGCAATTCTTCATTAATTTCTAGCCAAACTGATTACACTATAGTCCTTGATCAATACAACAACATCTTACTGATTCCAACCCTTGCTAAGAGTGAAGAAAGGGAATATGTAGACATCAAAACAACATTATGTCATCCTCAAGGGTTAAATCGCTAAGTTTAGGAAGATATCCACAAAAATCTAAACTGATAGCTGGAGTATAGGGAGCTCTAAGTGACTCCTCCCTAATTACATTGAAATTGATTCATTTGACTTGATGATAACTTTTACATCATGAATCTACCCCTAGGTAGATTATCCACATCATAATTACATTTAACATCCTCAATTACATAGGTTAATCATCATTTTCAAAGATAAAATTCAAATTTGCAGTGAAAATTCAAAAATATCAGCAATTGGTCAAGTGCGCCATTTTTGTGCCAGGTGCACCCTCTCTTTTCCAAGAGCGCCCTCCATGTTGCAGGTTGCTTTTTACTAAGTTTTAGGTGTCCAAAATAGACTCAAGATGGCTTGTTTGAAAGCCCTTAAAGTCTACATTTGAGATATTCCTTTAGTTTTCAAAATCAATTTGATTTGTTCTATCAAAACTTGATCCTCCCAAGACTGCTTAGCGCATAGTGCGAAGCCCAAAAATAAGGCAGAACCATGATTTTATTTTATTTTATTTTTTGAAATTTTGACATGTTATTTTTACAAACCAAGGCTGGAAAAGTGGATTTCTTATATGTATTTGTCATTTGGAATCCAATGGTGGTGGCCATTTGGTCAAAAAGTGGCACAAAAAAGAGTGCAGTGCCAAGGGCGCTGCGTGCTTGACAATTTTGTTGTCATAACATTGTCCAGGGACACATAAAAAAGAAAAAACTTACAAAAATGACCCAAAATGTTTCAAAATTGGTGAAGTGAGTGCTGATGGTGTGGCTAGGCCTTGATTGAAGCCTAAGCTAGTATATCCAACTTTCTTTTCTCTTTTTGCATGGTCAAAGCCTCAATTTTTGCAATGGCTCTTTTGAGCTTAGCCGTTGCAATTTTGTCCTTTTGGGCATAGTGCTTGACATTCTTTCTCAACATATCATTATCTCGGTTTGAATTCTAAAAAATATTCTCTAAGTGCTGGTTACCCCTGTCAAGACATGGCTCTCGGTTCTCATTGACTAACATTGCAAGTTGTTCATTAAAGGCTAGCTGATTAGCAAGCTCAGCCTCTTTTTTCCTTTCTAGTGCTAGAGCTCTTTTCAGCCGTCTAGTCTTAGGACTTATCCTTGGAACTTTTTCTACTGCCTCATCTGTTACACCATATGTTTCAAGTGTCTCTTCAAGCAAAACTTTGACTTTTTCTGCCTCTCTTTTAGCTTTAGTGAATTTAACCTCATCAATGACATGTTTTGTTTTCAATTACTGGTGCTCCTGCTCAAGAAAGTCAATGACAAATTTATACCTTTCAAGATTAGTTTGAATCTCTCTAATATTGAATTCTTTCTCCTTGATGATTATGCTAGTGATCTCATAATCATCATGCTCATCTAGGTCAACAAGGTCAAAATCCTGTTCTGTCTCATGGAGGTCATCCTCATCATGAATGGTTGCCTCATGTACATCCTCCTCTACCATCTTTTATTTCCCCTTCTGTACCTTCTTTTTTGGTGAAGAAGGCAGGGCCCCTTCCACAATCTGTGGAGCAAACACCTGCCTATGACCCCTCTGGTATGTTTTTACCTATGGATCTATCTTAGTAACATTAACTTGCTTAAGCTCATTGATCTCAGCTCTGCTAGGTGATCCAGTCTTAATGTGTGATGGAGATGATGGTGGTGAAATAGATGAAGGAGATTGATCAGATGATGATGCATGAACTGTGGGCTGAGATGGAGGAATGTATGTGGAAGGATGAGATGATGAAGGTACATCCTGGGCATGCTGAATAGGTGGAGCAGTGAATATGTCATTAGCTATGAATGAACTCCATGGAATGTTCAATTGTTTTATGTGATGGAGGACTATGAATTTGATGAGGGAGTGATGGAAAAGGATATTCATTTGGTGTTCATACTCTCTCTTATGGACAATAAATGCCATATTATCAATGCTCCGGAAGAGGTAGTAGGGTATGTTGAGCATCTTTACCCTAGTGAAGTGCATTAATATCTAGATGTGATAGGTATACATTCTAGAGAACCTAACTTCATAAGAAAAGTATTTCATGATGATTTTCATCATGGGATCATATCTCTCCAGGAGGTAAGAGAAAGGAAAAATCCTCTTTCTTTCATTCTTGTATCTAGGTTTAATGAAAGGCTCATAGTAATGCTCCTCAAAGTCTTTTTGCTTGAACCATTTCTCCCCAACATTTGGGTTCCTAGTGGCAACTGATATAATGGCAATGGACACAGTAAAAGTGGCACCAGCTAGAGTAACTTGGTTGTCATGGAGATTAGAAATGAAAAGTCTGGTTAACATAGCATGGTGTTGGACCTTCTAAATTTGTTCAAGGAACTGAAAACATCCAACATGTTTGAAACATGTCACAGCCATAGAAGATGCCAAGAGTTCCCTAGTATTTGTTGGCTCTATTTTGAGTATTCTTCCCCCTTTGTATGGCCTCTTCTCCTATATTTCTTCTCCCTCACTGTATGGTCTGTTTTCTTCTTCTGCCATGATGCCTTAGTGTCAAAAGCCTAGGGAGGTGTGATGATGGTCGAATGTGGTTCTTAGGAATAGGGAATGGGATAGGGTAATTGAGGGAGATGGGAGTAGTGATGTAGAGGGGTTTGGAATAGGAAATTAATTACAAGTGTAGGGAATTGGGAGCCTATGCAAATAATTTACCTAGGGCTTAGGGTTTTAAGGAATGAAATGCTTTAGAGAAAGGGAAATGTAATGTAGGGTTTTAGGAAAGGTTGTTTTTCAATGTAGGAAGGGTATGAAAGTGCTAGGTAGTGAAATGGAACTGTAATTGGGTATTTGAGGAATACTAGGGTTTTAAATTTGAATAAAGACACTAACTTTCTTTTAAAGAACTTCACACAACACAAAATGAGTTGATGGAGAGGAGGAATGGAGGAATCGTAACTTGCTTTTTTGAGGCTTGAGGAATCACTACTGAAATATTGAGTGCAATTTTGTGAAGTTTGGAGGCTTTTTTGGCAATTGCCGAGGAAAATGGGAAAGTGTGCAGCACCACAAGTAGGTGTGCCCTATCCTTGGTAGGTGCGTATCACACAATACAAGCACGCAGTGCCACAAGCAGGTGCACCCTCCCTTTGGCAGGCATGTAGCATTGCCTTTGTTTTGCTAATTTTGCCCAGAAAAATTGAAAACCATGCTTTGCTTGAGGTTGCTCGATGTTAGAGGAGACAAATGAAGTCTCTTTTGATGTCATGAAGGCTCTAATACTTCAGTGAAATTGATATTTTGGTTTAAAACCCACTTTCTAATGTTTCAATTTCACCTTTAAAAACTTTGGAAAATATCCTTTACACTTTGAATTTTTTCTTTACAAGTTGATGATGCTAGAGTTTGGCACTCTTTAAATTGATTTGATTGGTGTTCAGTTTGGCATATGGAATTGAATAGGTAGATTTGGAATAGTACTTATTATATATAATAGTCATAAAATTACATAGAAAATAAAAATAAATTACATCTCTGTTTTTTAATAAAATTACATTGCAGAATAAAAATCACAACTTTAAAGCATAATTAGAACATTGGAAATATTCCTTGGAGATCATCTTTCATGTTGGAAAATCCTCTTCAGATGATAAAGGAATATTATTTCGATCACTCTCATACTTTTTTTGACCTTATGAAAATGAAATGGTGTTTTATTTGGACCTTGGAAAATGAAACCTAGTGACCTAATGGGACCTTGAATGACTAGACTCCATGGTGACTTTGACTTGACATAATGATATAATGAAGTGAACTTTCAAGACTGATTTATGTTCAACAAGACATGAATGTGGGCCAAAAAATATGAATTTTTTGAGGGAGAGTAAAGTTTGATTACTAGGGCTACCATCAGTGAGTGATTTTTTTGCATGACCTGATTGAATGATTAAAAATTTCTGAGTGGGACTCCTAAAATGATTTGAAAAGAGTATTTTTGATCACTGATGGTAGGATGCAAATATTGACACTAACATTGGCCTTATTGGGGATGATAGCTCTGAAAGAGGTGTCAAGAACCACAAAAATCTGGATTTTTCAGATTAGTGCCTCTTGCATTGTGTCATTACAGTCAAAAACTCAAAATGAAAGACTTGAATGAAAACTAATAACTTGGAGAAATAGACTAACTCAATGCAAACTCAAGTGGTTGAAAATTGACTCAATTCTGACTTACTTGACGGAAAACTGAACTTTTTGGAAAACAAAAAAAATCAGTGAAGCTCCATGGCCTTCACTTCATGCTTCGAAGTCCAATGACTCTCTACTTCAAACTTGTAGAAAATGTAATTGATATTTGCAATGAAATGGAAAAATGATTGGGAATTTTTTTTCAAAAAAGATAGTGTTTCAGGAGCCTACCATTAACTGGTCCTTCTAAACACTCCTGTCCATTCATCTCTTCAATCAAATAAGCATGATGTCCTCGACAAGCTGAAATCTGATATGGCCCTTTGCATAAATTCTCAAATTTACCATGCTTACCTTTCTCTTCATTCATGGCATCCCAGCGGAGTACCACATTTCCTATCTTGAAGTTGTCTTCCTTAGTTTTCCGATCATAGATCTTCTTTATCCTGTCATGAAGTTTTGAAGTATTCTGAAATACTTCATCCCTTGCCTGCTGAAGGTGTATCATTTGATTAATACGACGATGTATGTAATTTTCCTCAGTCCCTGATTCTTGCAGCAATTTCATTACCAGGACTACTAATGATGAAGGAAACAAAGTATTGACACCATATACAACTTGAAAAGGAGACATACCAATAGAATTTTTATTACTCACCTGATCTACCCATAATGCATTAATCAACTTCTTATGCCAATTCTTTTTATTTGTCTCTAACATCATCTTAGTGATACTGATTATGGATTTATTAGAGGACTCTGCCAATCCATTACCTTATGGGTAGTAGGCCGTAGAGTGTACAAACTTAATATTATATCTGTCACAAAACTCAGTCATATTCTTATAATTGAATGCTGCCTCCGTATATGTGATAATCTTAGTAGGACAACCAAAACAAGACAAAAGATTAGTTTCTAAAAAATGAATGATGATAGAATCTATTGCTTGCCTAGTCGGGATTGCTTCAATCCATTTTGTAAAGTAGACTATGTCTATCAATATCCACTTGTGTTGAGCGGATGATGCTGGGTGAATCTCGCCTATGAAATCTAGGCCCCACTGCTAAAATGGTGCATGGAGTGAAATAGGTTGAAGAGGTAACAAGAGAATATTTATCTTACCCTGAAAAACTTGACATTCATGGCAGCTCATTACTGCTTTGTAAACATCTGCAAAAGGTGTCGACCAATAATACCCCGCTCTCCATATTTTATTGGCCGTGGTATTCCAATATAGGTGGCCCCCACAATCTTCTTTATGGAAGTCATTCATCACTTCCTTATATTCTTCTTTGACCAAACAGTTTAGCAACACACCTCCAAGATCCTCATAGTGCTTGACCTTATTTCTCAATATATCATTATCTCTATTTTCCTTCTCCAAAATATTCTTTAAGTGTTGGTTAGCCATGTCAAGCCATGGCTCTCGGTTCTCATTGACTACCATTGCAATTTTCTCATTCAAGGTTAGCTGATTAGCAATCTAAGCCTCTTTTTTCCTTTCTAGTGCTAGAGCTCTTTTCAGCCCTCTAGTCTTAGGCCTTATCCTTGGCACTTTTTCTACTGCCTCATCTATTACACCATATGTTTCAAGTGTCTATTCAAGAAAAAATTTGTCTCTTTCTGCCTCTCTTTGAGCTTTAATGAATTTAACCTCATCAATGACATGTTTTGTTTCCAGTTACTGGTTCTCCTTCTCAAGAAAGTCAATGAAAAATTTAAAACTTTCAAGATTAGTTCGAAGCTCTCTAATCTTGACTTATTTCTTCTTGATGATTATGCTAGTGATCTCATCATCATTGTGCTCATATAGGTCAACAAGGTCAAAATCCTGTTCTGTCTCATGGAAGTCACCCTCATCATGAATGGTTGCCTCATGTACATCCTCCTCTACCATATTTTATTTTCCCTTCTGTACCTTCTTTGTTGGTGAAGAAGGCAGGGCCCCTTCCATAATCTGTGGAGCAAACACCTGCCTATGACCCCTCTGGTATGTTTTTTCCAATGGCTCTATCTCAGCCACATTAACCTGCTTAGGCTCATTGATCTCAGCTTTGCTAGGTGATGTGGTGAAATAGATGAAGGAGACTGATCAGATGATGATGCATGAACTGTGGGCTGAGATGGAGGAATGGATGTGGAAGGATGAGATGATGAAGGTACATCTTGGGAATGATGAATAGGTGGAGTAGTGAATATGTCATTAGCTATGAATGAACTCCAAGGAATGTTCAATTGTTTGAGGTGATGGAGGACTATGATTTTGATGAGGGAATGATGGAAAAGACTATTCATTTGGTGTTCATACTCTCTCTTTTGGACAATAAATGCCATCTTATCAATGCTACGGAAGAGGTAGTAGGGTATGTTGAGCATATTTACCCTAGTGAAGTGCATTAATATCCAGATGTGATAGGTATATAGTCTAGAGAACCTACCTTCACAAGAAAAGTATTTCATGATGATTTTCATCATGGGAGCATATCTCTCCAGGAGGTAAGAGAAAGGAAAAATACTCTTTCTTTCATTCTTGTATCTAGGTTTGATGAAACGTTCATAGTAATGCTCCTCCAAGTCTTTTTTCTTGAACCATTTCTCCCTAACATTTGGGTTCCCAGCGGCAACTAATATAATGGCAGTGGACATAGTAAAATTGACACTAGCTAGAGTAACTTGGTTATCATGGAGATTAGAAATGAAAAGTCTGGTAAACATAGCATGGTGCTGGACCTTTTGAATTTGTTGACAAAACTCAAAACATCCAACATGTTTGAAACATGTCACAACCATAGGAGATGCCAAGACTTCCCTGGTATTTTCTGGCTCTAATCTGAGTTGTTACACCATTTTTTGGTCATCTAACCTTTCACCATTAGATGGACCCAAGTACACCATGTAAGACCAGTTTTACCCCTAGTAAAACTGCTTTCACTATGTTAATTAGGAAGCCCCAAAAGGAATAATTAATTAAACCATAATTTAATTATTATTCCCAGTCATGTTTAACCCAAAAACAAAGAAATTAATGAGAGAAACCCATAGTTATCTTATTATTTTCTAGGAATAATTATTTAAATAATATTCCTTGTTAAATATGACCAAATCAACCACCATTAATCAAATAAATCATTATTTATTTGATTATATCCCAACCACTTCCTTAAAAAGATAAATAAATCATTTATTTTTTTATTTTTCACTAATCAAGGGATTTGACCCAAGTCAAACACCCTTTCCCTCCAACAAATAATAATAAAATATTCCATAGAGGTGGATCTAGATGTGATTAACATTATTTTAATCATGCACCAAGATCTAGAAGGACCCAATATTTTGTTATAAGTAGGAGGGTTTTCCCCATCATTCTTCACCTTTTGTTGCATACTAGATCACTCTGGATCTATACACTCGGTCTCATTTTCTGCCATTGTTGCTCCCATTGAGCTCTACCTTCTACATTGGGTTTTCTACATCTACAAGAGAGAGAAAGCTTAGATCCGAAGTGCTGAGGACTACAAAGAACCCATCCCATTGAGGAGATCTGGATACACCTTCTTGTTTCCTCCCAGGTGCCCTGTAATATAAAAATTCATTCAAAAATCGTGTTCTTGTCTTGTCCGTTGGATGCATGGAGCAAACTCTTTACTTTACTTCTTAATGTCTTTCCATTTATAGATCTGTTTGTTGCAGCACTTTAACTACTAATTGCAGATCTGAAGATGTTTTGCAGCCATTATTGTTGTTAGGGCTATTAGTTATGCGTAGCTAAAGTGGTTCTTTTTCGTACACTTCGACGAAGAATTCATACTAACATGAGTATTCTTCCCCCTTTGTGTGGCCTCTTCTCCTCTGTTTCTTCTCCCTCACTGTATGGTTTGTTTTATTCTTCTACCATGATTCCTTAGTGTCAAACCCTAGGGAGGTGTGATGATGGTGGAATTTAGTTTTTGGGAATAGGGAATGGGATAGCGTAATTTAGGGAGATCGAGGTAGGGATGTAGAGGGGTTTGGAATAGGAAATTAATTACAGGTGTAGGTAATTGGTAGCCTAGGAAAATAATGTACCTAGGGCTTAGGGTTTTAAGGGATGAAAGGCTTTAGAGAAATGGAAATGTAATATAGGGTTTTAGGAAAGGGTTTTTACAATGTGGGAAGGGCATCAAAGTGGTAGGAAGTGAAATTGAACTGTAATTGGGTATTTGAGGAATACTAGGGTTTTAAATTTGAAGAAAGAAACCAAATGTATTTTAAAAAACTTCACACAACAAAAAATGACTTGATGGAGAGGAGGAATGGAGCAATCATATCTTACTTTCTTTTTTGAGGTGTGAGGAACCATTGCTGAAATATTGAGGGCTATTTTGTGAAGTTTGGAGGCTTTTCTAGAAATTTTCGGGGAAAACGGGCAAGCACGCAGTGCCACAAGCAGACACACCCTCTCTTTGGCAGGTGCGTAGTGCACAATGCAAGCACATAGCACCACAAGCAGGTGTGCCCTCCCTTTGGTAGGCACGCAACGCTACCTCTGTTTTGCTAATTTTTCCCAGAAAACTTGAAAATCTTGCTTTTCTTGAGGTTGCTAGATGGTAGAGGAGACAAATGAAGTCTATTTTGATGTCATGAAGGCTCTAATACTTGAGTGAAATTGATATTTTTATTTAAAACCCACTTTCTAATGTTTCAATTTCACCTTTGAAAACTTTGGAAAATATCCTTTACACTTTGACTTTTTTCTTTACAGGTAGATGATGCTGGAGTTTGGCACTTTTTAAATTGATTTTTTTGGTGTTCAGTTTGGCATATGGATTTGAATCGGAAGCTTGGGGATAATACTTATTACATATAATAAACATAAAATTACATAAAAAATAAAAATAAATTACATCTTTCTTTTTTAATAAAATTACATTACAAAATAAAAATCACAACTTGAAGCAGAATTAGAACTTTGGAAAACTTCCTTGGAGATCATATTTTGTGTTGGAAAATCCCCTTCAGATGATAAAGGAATATTATTTCAATCACTCTCATACTTTTCTTGACCTTATGCAAATGAAATGGTGTTTTTATTTGGACCTTGTAAAATGAAACCTAGTGACCTAATGGGACCTTGAATGACCAGACTCCATGGTAACTTTGACTTGACATAATGATATAATGAAATGAAATTTCAAGAGTGATTTATGCTCATCAAGACATGAAGTTGGGTTAGCAAATATGAATTTTTTGAGGGAGAGCGAAGTTTGATGACTAGGGCTACCATCAGTGAGTGAGATTTAATGACCTAATGGAATGATTAAAAATTTCTGAGTGGGACTCCTAAAATGATATGAAAAGAGTATTTTTGATCACTGATGGAAGGATGCAAATACTGACACTAACATTGGCCTCATTGGGGATGATAGCTCTGAAAAAGGTGTCAAGAATCACAGAACACTGGATTTTGCAGATCAATGCCTCTTCCTTTGGGCCAATATGGTAAAAAACCCAAACTGAAAAACTTGAATGAAAACTAATAACTCGAACAAATAGACTAACTCATGCAAACTCAAGTGACTGAAAATTGACTCAATACTGACTTACTTGACTGAAAACTGATTTTTTTTGAAAATGGCAGAAAATTAGTGAAGCTCCATGGTCTTCACTTCGGGCTCCGAAGTCCAATGACTCTCTACTTCACACTTGTATAAAATGTAACTGATATTTACAATGAAATGGAAAACAGATCGAGAAATTTGTTTCAAAAAATATAGTGTTTTAGGAGCCTACCATTATCTGGTCCTCCTAAACACTCTTGTCCATTCATCTCTTTAAGCAAATAATCATTATGTCCTCGACAAGATGAAATATGATATGGCCCTTTCCATAAATTCTCAAATTTACCATGCTTTCCCTTATCTTCATTCCTAGCATCCCAACGGATTACCACATCTCCTATCTTGAAGTTGTCTTCCTTAGTTTTCTGATCATAGATATTCTTTATCCTGTCATGAAGTTTTGAAGTATTCTGAAATAATTCACCCCTTGTCTGTTGAAGGTGTATCATTTGATTAATACAACATTGTATGTCATTTTCCTCAGTCCCTGATTCTTGCAACAATTTCATTACCGAGACTGCTAATGATGAAGGAAACACAGTATCGACACCAAATACAACTTGAAAATGAGACATACCAATAGAATTTTTATTACTCACCCAATCTGCCCACAATGCATTAATCAGCTTATTATGCCACTTCTTTTTATTTGCCTCTAACATCTTCTTAATGATACTGATCAAGGATTTATTAGAGGACTCCATCAATCCATTACCTTGCGGGTAGTAGGCTATAGAGTGTCCCAAAGAAATGTTATATCTGTCACAAAACTCTGTCATATTCTTAGACTTGAATGTTGTCACCTTATCTGTGATAATCTTAGCAGGACAACCAAAACGGGACAAAATATTAGTTTCTAAAAGTTGAATGATGACAAAATCAGTTGCTTGCCTGGTCGAGATTGCTTCAATACATTTTGTAAATTAGTCTGTGTCTCTCAATATCCACTTGCGCTGAGTGGATGATGTTGGGTGAATCGCACCCATGAAATCTAGGCCCCACTGCTGAAATGGTGCATGGACTGAAATAGGTTGAAGAGGTAACGGGAGAATCTTTCTCTTACCCTGAAAAAATTGACATTCATGGCAGCTCATTACTGCTTTGTAAACATATGCAAAAATTTTCGACCAATAATATCCCACTCTCAATATTTTATTGGATGTGGTCTTACAATATAGGAGGCCCCCACAATCTCCTTTGTGGAAGTCATTCATCACTTCCTTAGATTCTTCTTCGACCAAACGTTTCAGCAACACACCTCCAGGATCCTTCTAGTAAAGTGCATTATCCAGTATGAAATACTTTGAAGATTTTAGTTTCAAAGATCTTCCTTCACTCTTAGTCATGCCTACAGGAGGGTTTAGGTGTTGCAAAACATAAACAATATAAGAATATCGTGGAGATGACAAAAATATATCGGATACCTGAATGAGATTCAATTTTTCTTCATTTTCAGACAAAGCTGAAATCAAGTTGATGTCAAGGGCATGAAGATTTGACTCAGCCATGAGCTTGGCTAAGCCCTGACCTTTGATCAGCTTGGTGGGCTTGATCTCAAGGTCATACTCCAGTAAAGATGCTATCCATTTTCCTCTCCTACCTTTTGGGTCTGTCTGCATGATAACTTCTTTCACAACTGCATTAGGTACATAGGCAAGAGTGTGTGAATGTAATATGTAAACTCTGAAATATTTCAATTCTTTAAGCAAAGCCAAAGCCTGTTTCTCTATGATGTTGTAGCGAAGAGCTGCATCTATGATATTGCAACTGAAAAATACAATTGGTAGCTTTGTTTTATCCCTTTTCTACATCAAGACTACTGCCATAGTATTCTCAGAAGAAAATGAGAATATTTTGAAATCACTAATATAATCAGGACTTATCAAAACCAGGGAAGTGGTCAAGGAAAACTTAGCTTAATGGAAATATTTACAAGCAGCTTTAGATCACTTCACATCACTATCTTTCTTCAACACGTTTGTCAATTCTCTAAGATGCTCCGCTAAATTATGAATGAATCTACGTAAGAAATTCATCTTACTGTTGAATGCTTGTACTTCCTTTTTACTTTGAGGGAAATCAATCTGCTGAATTTCTTGAACACAGGAAGGGCCAATCCGGATCCCATACTTGGAGATGATGTGACCAAGGAGTTTTCCCTTCTCCATGAAAAAAAGGCTTTTCTTTTGGGTTGATAGATATTCCGAACTTCCTTCATCTTTTGAAAACAATTCTCAAATGGTGCAAATTTTCTTCATCAGAATGTGAAAACACGGTCAAGTCATCTAAGTAAACAACCAAGAAAACATATTTTTCATTGGAGAATGTTATGTCCATGGCCCGATGGAATGTGATCCCTGCATTTTTCAAACCAAATGGCATTTTGGCATATTTGAAGGTACCCAAAGGTGTAGTAAATGTTGTCTTGTTCTGATCATCTTCCTACACCAAAATTTGGTTGTAGCTTGAATAACCATCCAACAGTGACATTCGAGAAGAACTGAAAACTCTTTGAACTATATGGTCCATCTTCGGAAGTGGATAGTTGTCTTTGAGGGACACTCTATTAAAGTTTTTGAAATATATGCAGAGCCAGATTTCTCCACTCTTCTTTCTCACTGGGACCAAATTTGAAATTCAATCAGAGAATATAATCAGGAAAATGATACCGGACTTGAAAATTTTATTTACCTCTTTTTCAATTAATGGAAGCAATCTGGGATTTATCCTTCTCAACTTTTGCCAAAAGGGATTTTGATCGGACTTGATCGGAATAGTGTGATTAATGATGTTCTTATCATACACCATTAAATATTCATATTTCCATGTGAAAACATCATAAAATTCAGAAAGTAATTTAACATATTCAACCTTTACCTCGGGAGATAAGGACATGGATAGATTTGTTGGGTATGTGTTATATTCTTTCTACGATTAGCCCCACGCGCTATATGTTGCGTCAGGCGTAGCTGGGGGGTCACGAGGGGCGAAGCAGTCCGCCAAAATTTGTTTTTGTGCGGACCCACTCATAGGCGGATCCGCCCATGGTTTTGTGCATGGTTTTGCACATGGTTTTGGGGTTCGATGGTTTTCGGCCCCTGGTATTATTGTAGATCCGGTCAAGGGAACTACGGTTATGTTCTAATCCAGGGTTAATGGATTGGGGTTTATGTATGCTCCGGCATGTATATATATGTGTTGTAACACTAAAAGGGATATAATGAAAAATCAAGCTGGTCGTCCCGATTTGGGATCCAGGGGAAAATCTCTGTGTTTATCTGTTTTATGTTTTATGCTCTTGCTATTGTTTATTTTCTGTTATAAGAATCGTGTGTATATATTTCTGTTCAGGGTTAAAACCTACAAGCTTCACCATCTTTGGTTTATCGGCTGTCCCAATGTTTACATCTTCAACACCTTTTTCTGTAGGCATCAATGTAGGCTTCCTTGCTACGTCATCTTGGTCAAACAATTCTTCCAAAGGTATGAGACCTTTTGGAATATTGTTATCTTTCAACTGTAGTATATCAATTTGAGTTGCTTCTATACCCTGGTCATCTTTATCAGAAATCTGATCTATAGAACAATTCTCAAATTCTTATTCACCTTGGAGAAATTTGTTTATCTACTTATCATCCCAGAAAACTTGCCAATATCACAAGTTATCGGGAACAGTGGGCTGGTGCCTCACATGAATCTCAAATTTCCTGTTTGAACAGATGGGGATTTTGAAATTTCTTGCAGCTTTACCCAATGAATCTGCCATGAGATTTTGATTCCTTAGCACCACTGTAAGTATACACTCCTGAAAAATTTTCAAAATATCAAGTACATCATTCCTATATTGTCTCATTCGAGGATGGTTAGCTAAATATTCACCTTTTACTTGCTTCATCACAAGTTCTGAATCACCATACACTGCAATCCTTCTTGCACCTAGTTTCTTCAATATATTTAAGCCAGTAATCAGTGCTTCATACTCGGCTTCATTGTTTGTGAAATCAAAAGCTAATTTATAAGAGCACAACCTTACATTTGTAGTGACCTTATTATGCTGATGAAAAGGGCTGTAGACCCAGATTCCAATGCCTGCCTCGTCTTTCCCCAGGGCACCATCAAATTCCATGGACCATAAACCATTCTTGATGTAGATGGTTGCACAACATTAATGGGTAAGGCGAACATAGTGGTGAGCCGGGATGAGGGCGAGTTATGGCACAGAAGATTGGGCCATCTACACCATGGAGCCTTGAAGGTCATGCAGCAGATTTATACGGGTCTTCCCAAGGGTACTCTTGTGTAGATAGACACATACAAGGGATGTACTATGGGGAAGTATGCAAAGGCCACTTTTCACGAGAAGGAGAACTAAGCTTTGGAAATCCTTGAGTGAGTTCACTCAGACGTGTGTGGAACATTCTATATTACTTTGACAACAAAGCACAAGTAATATGTGATCTTTGTTGATGATTTTTCTAGAAATTGTTGGATCTACTTCATGCAGAAGAAAGATCAGACATTATCAAAATTTCTTGAGTTCAAAGCGTTAGTGGAGAAAGATATAGTGAAGCATGTGAAGGCTCTTAGGAGTTACAAGGGTGGTGAGTACATATCCAATGAATTCGAGAGCTTCTGTAGCAAATAAGGAATTCAGATAGAGTTTATTACGCCCCATAACCCACAACGAAATGGGGTCTTAAAAATAAAGAATAGAACAATTATGGGTGCAACACGAGCGATGTTGCATGATTAGGGCCTACCATTGCATATGTGGGCGGAGGCATGCAACACAATGATATTTGTGCAAAACCATAGTCCTCATCGGATACTTGGCATGAGTACACCAGAGGAGGATTTTTTCTGGTAAGAAACATGATGTTTCATATTTTAAAATTTTTGGCTCATCTATTTATGTGCATGTGACCAAAGACGCCAGGAAGAAGCTCGAACCAAAAACTGAGATTGGGATATTTGTGGGGTACACTAATACTCCCCACAACTAGCGGGTGTATTTTCCAAACAATAGGATGACAGTTCTGAGACGGGATATAAAATTTGATGAGGAGAAAGCCATGCGATTGTACCTTGAGAGAGAGCTGGATTTGCATGCAGATGAGGAACTCTTTGTTCCAAAGAATGAACCTCAAGATATGGAGCAGCCACATGCAGAGGATCATGGAGTGGCAGAAAATAATCATGCAGAGCCATCCACCAGAAATGGTAGAAGGCGCACCACGGAAGCTGATAGACTGAGACTTGATGTGGCAGAGCATGTAGGAGCACCTGCTTCACTGCGCAGACAGAGACAGTCTCCAGACAAGTTTACTGGATACATGGCTCTGATGAGCAAGTGTATTGTGATAGAACCATCCTCCTTTGAGGAAGAAGTGCAACAACCAATGTAGGTTGACGTTATGGTTGAGGTGTATGACTCCATCATCAAGAACAGTGCATGGGAAGTTGTCCCAAGACCAATCGGAAAATCAGTGGTTGGATCTAGATGGATCTACAAGGTGAAGCAGGTGTCAGATGGGAGTGTGGAGAATTACAAGGCCATATTTGTGGCCCGGGGATTATCACAAGTTGCGGGGATTGACTATGAGGAGACTTTCGCACTGGTTGCGAGATACTCATCGATTAGATCTATCCTTGCACTCTCAGCACAAATGGGGTGGCACATTCATGAGATGGATGTGAAAAATTTGTTTCTTAATGGAGTTATTGAGGAAGAAGTGTACATAGAGCAGCCATAAGGTTTCAAGATATTTTACAGTGAGTCACATGTGTTTCGAATCAAGAGAGAACTATATGGGCTGAAGCAAGCACCTCATGCTTGGTACACTCAGATTGATAGCTATTTCACTGGGTTGGGCTTCACCAAAATTGAAGTGGATGCAAACCTGTACCAGATTGTGGTTGATGGTAAGCTCTTGATTATCGTACTTTATGTTGATGATCTAATTTTGACAGGTGATGAGCAGGTGATAACTTCTTGCAAGGAGGATCTTTCAAGGGAGTTCAAAATGAAGGACATGGGACTCCTTCACTATTTCTTTGGTTTGGAAATATGGCAGCAGGACGGTGAGCTATTTGTTTCTCAAGGCAAGTATGCCAAAGAGATTCTGGGTAAGTTTCACATGGAGAGCTGTAAACGCATGGAGAATCCTCTTCCAAGAAATCGGTGGAAAGAGTATGCTACTTCAGGAGAAGTAGTGGACACTATTATCTACAGGCAGATAGAGGGTTCATTGATGTACTTGGTGAACACTAGACCAGACATTTTCTATGAAGTTAACCAACTGAGTCAAGTTATGGTTAAGACGACCAAGCTATTCTGGATGGCAAAGAAGCATGTCTTGAGATATCTCAGGGGCACTACAGATTTTGGATTATGGTATAGATGGAAAGAGGGAGTGAAGCTTCAAGGCTTCATGAATGCAGATTAGGCAGGTAGTCCATGAGACAGAAAGAGTACATCAAGAGGGATCTTCAGCATAGGATCGACAACAATTTCTTGGTACAACAAGAAGAAATGATTTGTGGCACTCAGTTCAGCCGAGGCAGAGTACATGGCAACAGGTCAGGTTGCATGTGAGGCCATCTGGATGAGAAATATCTTGGTTGTTTTGTTTGGTTCTCAGATGGATTTGACTGTGATACATTGTGATAACCAGAGTTACATTAAATTCTCAATTAAACCAATATTCCATGATAGGTCCAATCACATAGACATCCTATACCACCATCTCAAATATTGTGTTCATAGGTGCATTATGTTACTTCAGTACATTCCCACGGAAGATCAGGATGTAGATATTCTGACAAAGGCGCTCGCCAGGAGAAAATTAGAATACCATAGAGACAGGATCGGGGTGGTAGATAATCCCTTTCTTGTTGAGAGGGAGTGTTGAAAGTCAACAAGAAATTGCAGCACACACATTAGTGTGGGACCACAGGTCCTAGTGATACATTAGTGCAAAAGCCAATTTAATTAATAAATTGGTGCAGTGTCTAATTTAATTTTCCATTAATTAAATTGGATAATAAAATTTAATCTTTTCTCATAATCACTTGTAATAGTTAACTGAGTGTGATAAAATTTGTTAGCTCACGAATTTCAAGTTGAGGGTGGTTGGTGAGGCATGCAGAGTGATTCTATTAGTTATGGAGTTCGAGTTGCAGTTAGTGAATTAGTTTAATGCATGAGTAATCAATTAACTCAATTAGGTGAGTTAAAGTGAGTTCAACTAGTAGTAACTGTTTGTTGCACTAGTGAGAGATCAAGTGAATTAAATCATATTTAATTCACAATTAGTGATCTCCCATACAACTGATGATTTACTATTAATATATGCATGCATGTCAGTTCCAGTGGAGACTGAGTTGAGACGAAGGTTAAAGGGATGTTAACTATCAGTTGTATCATTAGTAGGTTTCCCGCATGAAACCACACATCCATTGGATTGCCCATGATCCTTGCACAATTTAGGAAGGCTGAAATTCCTAAAGAATAGGGATTGCATTCATCAGGAATTACGCAAGGCAGACAGGCTGATTAGAGGCAGGAAATTGGCTAAGTGTTGGTTGATTTTGTTTGGGTCAGTATGAGACAATTGTGAGAGTGCAGAAGACTCTTGTGAGAAGAGTACATTGTAATTGTTTCATGATTCCATGGTGAATATACAATAGAAGATAGAGGGGTTTTGAGCAACAAGCTTTCCTCGGGAAAATATTTGTGTTGTGGTTTGATTTGATTCTTTCTTTACTTGTTGTGATTGGCGATTGTGTTTATTTTCAACAATTTATTTGTAGAAGGATTCAATATCTAGCTTTAGTACATTGCTTGATCAGATTGAATCCATTGATATACATATGTTTGTATAATTTCTACAAGTTTTGGGTGAAATAATAAGAAGATTTAGTCTCTGTTTTAATATTTTTTGATATGATGAATCAATTTATAAATTTTATGAGCTAAATAGTTTGAGGGGGAACCTTAGATTCATGTCAAATTTCCTTAATAGATTATGGCTTCCAAGTGTTTGACAAAATGCCTCAATGGTTGTAGATTGCTTGCATGCTTGCAAAGTGTTTGTCAAAAGGCCTCAATGGTTGTAGATTGCATGTTTTCTAAGTGTTTTTTAAAATGCATCAATGACTATAGCTTATAGATTGCATGCTTGCAAAGTGTTTGTCAACACTTCAACAGATGTAGTTTTTGTGCATATAAATTGTTAGAGTAAATGTCCTACTTATTGTAGCTTTTATGTACTAGAAAAATTTATGAATAAATTATTTAATGGATGTAGCTTCCTTTGTCATCAAGTTTTATAATGTGAAAATGAATCTAATAAACTGCTGAAGTGTGAATAGAGAATATGATAGTTGTTATTTTTATTATCTAAAGCTTTCATTTAAAAAAAAAAGGTTGTTATTGGAAACAATTTTATGGTGACTAATTATGTTGGATATTGTGGAAGTGAGCATAATAAGTTTCGTCTAAGTTGCATGTATTGAGGGGTGCAATCATATGTTTTAATGGTTGTAGAAAACAACTAGTGTGCTCAATTTTGGTAAGTTTATTGTTTTATTTGGCACTTTCAGAAGAATAATATGCTTCTGAATTGGTAATAGTAGTTGTTCTTACTGCAACATTCATTATACTTTTTCATGATTGAAGAATTTCCTTAGCAATTGGGATTGAGAAATTTTTAATTGATGAGTTTGGAAATGTTGATGGGTCAATATATTTTGTGATTCCATCTAATAAACATATCATATTTATTACATTTACAGATGTAGAGAGGCATATTATTCCCTCGGTTTCCTGGTTATAGGTAGGTTAATACTCATACACTTATATCTAATTTTTGTAATAGAAGCATGATACTTTTGTGGTTATGATATCAAGAGTCAATAAGTGTATCTTATTTAGCATAATCTAGTAAATTAGATACATTGATCTAACTTAATGTTCTCACATGGAATTATGGTGGAATTTATTCCAGATCTTTCTCAGAGCTCAAGTAAAAGTATGAAAAGAGAACATGGTATCATCTTTTAAACTTGATAGAAAATGTGTTTTGGAATTGGTTTTAAGGGAAAGTTATCCCTGACTTTTTATGTGATATCTTATAGTGAAATAGATGAAGGAACATGATTACATGATAACTAAGTTAGTAATGTTTCAAAAAAAATAGAGTATTAGTGATTAATGCGACCTCTACTTCTCTATATTATTGATGGTTGGTAATATGGGACCTTACATATGGTATCAGAGTGAGTTACAACACTAGGGCCTGATGGGCCAACATTCTTACTTGTAGGCTAATGCTGTATGAATGTTGATTTTGCATGCATGTTGAGTTATTGTATATCTCTACTTGGAAGAATATGGGTTGCATAGAGGATATGATTATTATTATGTCATTTATAAACTCATGAAAGAAAAAGAAAGAATTCTTTCTTATATTCCTTTATATTTTTGTTAAGTCATATTCTTAGCAATATGTTAAAATGCTTAAAGACATGTTGGGAAATGATGTGCTTGAGAAAGTTGGGGTTAAATCAAAGTATGTGAATGGCTTGATTTTCAATCGATGAGTGAGATAGGTGGAGTGCATGCATGGTTGCATATATATTTAATGCATCATTGTCAATGTGATATGGGCTTAATAGCCATATTTACTAGCTGAAATTCTATCTACTAAGAAAAATATTGGCTTAATCTAGACTATAGTGTGATGACCTTGGTGTGTATACTTTGGGAATGTGTAACAAGTGTAAGGTTGAGATTTAATTAACGTGATTATTGAGTTCATGTTAAATTTGACTCTTTTCATACCTACACTAATGGAAACTTAACAAAAGCTACCTTGAAGGATGCCACTTTTAACTGTGAGTGTAGATTCAATAGTAATGTATGTGCATTAATGATGTGTTAAAATATGATTTTGGAATACATTCTTAATGAATAAGAATGAAATTCCTTTGATTTATTTGACATGATTTTGTGTATTTTGGGTTGACATTATGCCTCAAATAACTTGAAATTACTCAAATACTAGGTTGAGGTATGGCCTTCCTAATAAACAAGAGGTTTAAATGATTGGTGCATGAAGGGTTGTGGAAGCCATTTTAAGGAACACTTTAAGTTTATGTTTTCCTTAAGCTAATGTATGGGTGTGGAATCCATACTAGCATATATCTATGAGCAAAGTAATGAGTTAATGTATGGGTGTCGAATCCATACTAAAATATATCTATGAGCTAATTAATTCTTCTTGTTATAATATTTTGATGGAATATCATAGACATGATTAAGGAGGAGTGATTATGTGTAATTAAAGTTAAATGGATAGAGATTTGTAACATGAATTTGCTTGAGATTTAAATCAATTATTTTATTTTTATTACAAATGAAGATACTAATATTAGTATACTGAACACCATTAGGTGGTTTAGAATGTTTGGAATAATTGATTTTGATATATGGAGTCAAGTGTGAACTAGGTATCTATCATCTAGTATTGCAATCCTTTTGTATGTGTTGGATTTAGGTAGAATTAAAATGATTTTTAAATTCTTGAAATGTAGAAAAAATATTATTGTGATAAGTTGATGAAATATTTTTTCTATTGGCTTAAGACAAATTAGGTCTAGGAAAGCCATCATAGTCTCTTTAATGATTTTTCTAGTTGAAAATTGGTTGAATTATATTTAACGAAATTAATTAGAGAAATTATGAGGATTGAACTCATGTACTGCTCTAAAATATTGTTAGTTAGGCGATCGATTCAAAGTTCATGTTGTTTATAGATTGTTAAGAGAATAACATGTTTAGAAGGTAAACATTTTATGTGGTGAGAACTTTGTTTTATTTGAACTTAAATAAAAAGGTACATGATTAATGAAAATCTTAGTCGAGTTCTTGTTTTACAAGAATATGTGCTTGTGATATTTTTTGTGGGAGAAATTGGAGAGTGAGATCATTTTTTGATGAATTGGAATTCTTGCATGATTTAAGATGATTGTATTGTATGTGGAATGGAAAAAATTGTTGGATTTAGGAATTTTGTGTTGGGATGTATAGTTGTATGAGTATTTATTAGTCCTACAAAATGTTGTAATAATTTGAGAGGGTGGTAAAAAAAAAGGGTTTAAATTTAGGCTAGAAATTCCCTTGTGATAGTCTAAATGTTATTTAAATTCAACAAGATTCTTCACATTGTGAGAAATGTATGGTTTTCATAGCTTGTTGTTGCATACTTATTAATAGTAAGGAATAATACATGAAACCAAATGAATTTATTAATTATATAATAGCAATCATGAGCGATTTCACAGTTGGGAAACAAATTGACTTACAGTTATCAAGGTAGACTGAATAATATAGATACCGTATTTACATAATTGTTAGAGTTGTTCTTGATTACACGTTGCTTTCATAAAGATATTATTAATTTTCTTTCGAAATGAAGACCTTCTAACAGAGTCATTCATAATTGATTCTCATGTTATAGAAGTGAATAATAATGAAGATTATGGAAACGAAAGGAATGGTCTATATTACATAAGTGGGTCAGTGAGGGCTGCATTGAACCTTATCTTGCTAGTTAAAAAAAAAAAAATGATGCCTTGAACCTAAAATTGTGATTTTTCCTAAAGAGTAAACGTATAGTAAAAACTAAAGATAGATAATAAATATTTTGATTGCAAGGATGTCTTATGGACTGAAAAGGGGGAAACTGGATTGAGAAGACATAAATCAAGTGGGATGTAAGAGTGGGTTTTATATATGACATCATGTTTTGTTGCGTAATTTCACTGACAATTGTATGTGGATGATATTATGCTTATTGTATGAAAATTTGATTGTGATATGGGATGGACCATCATTGTTGTTTATACAACCAATGTGTGAGCTATTTATATCTTCGCAAGCTCAACATACTACCAAACCAAGAACATGACACATGTAGGATTCATACAGACTATGAGAAACAAAAACATGTAGAATATCAAATTATTATATATAACTTAAGTAGATTTCATATCAATTACATAAAACAGTATTAAGAAATGGTACTATAAATTGTATGGTTGGTTTTTATATAGAAATATTTGGTATTTTATATCAAAACATGCCTAATATGGCATGGATATATTTTCTACTTGATTAAGAATGGTATGTTTCATTTTTCATGGAGTTTCTTCCAATTTAGAAAACATTAAAATATGGATTGACATGAAGAAAAATATATCAAATACATATACATAAGGCTAACAACTTATTGATAGGATAATCGAAAAGAACTAAGTATCTTATGATTGTAGGAAAAACTTCGGGCTAAGTTTAGACCAAGAGGGGTAGTAGGTGGTGTCCCTTCTTGGTGAGATAGCTTTGATGACACTTAGAGGTGGTAATTTTGACATAATGATATAAATTGTCCATGACAAACTTATGTACATGTTTATATCCTATATACCTTGTTTGGGTCACTTGGTTGTTGTGCACTTATGATAATATCTATGGTTGTGTGTATAAGAATTGATTTTGGTTAAGAGCATATTTGTGATGTTTTCTCTTTTAGTATTCTATTTTGGACATAGGTGTATGCCATGGAGGGTGATCCAGGATTGAGACACAGATCCATGGATGATCATTATGTGGAACATATGGTTAATTAAGATTTATGGATGACACATGATTTGTATGATTATATGTGCATAATATCTTACTAAGCATGATGTGGCAGGGAACTTGGTCATTGCCAACAAGGATTCTTGAGTTATAAATGGTTGCGGAAGTCATTTCTCCAAAACCAAAATGAATGTGGAAGTCATGCACAATATTTGGTAAAATGTGAATAAGTTAATTTTGAAATTCATTTGATTCCTTTGGTCTATGAGATTGTGATGTGTGCAGGTCTTGGAAGAAGACCTTACCAAGGAACCATCAAATGGGTATGAGATCACAATTAGTACCTTCAGGTGAAGTGTGGAGTTTTAAAGCAGAGTAGATGAGAAGCCATGGAAATTAGGGCGCAGATTCCAAAATCCATGAAATATAAAGATGTGTAGTCTTGGATATATAATAAAAGGATTAGGGTGTGGATTCCTAAATCCATGAAAGATAAAGACATGGAGTCTTAGATCTATAATGAAATGTTTAGGGCACAAATTCATAAATATTTAAAAATATCGAGGTGTGGAATCTTGGATCTTTAGAGTAGATCATGGCGTGGGGTCCTCAATCTACTAAGGCACAGAGATGCATGTAATAGGGGTGTGAAATCCCTATTCTCTGGAAGAAAAATATCACTCATGGGTAACTAAGGGATGAATTTATTTAATAAAATCTCATTCCTGACAATTTTGGAGTGGCTTTCTAAATATAGAAAGTCATCTCTAGCATCTCAAGTATGAATTTCCAAAAATATTAAATCACCTCCAATAATGGGTAATAAAGTATACTTGAAGGAAAACCACTTAACTTATCATTGATCAATCCTAATAATTCAATGTCGACTTAATCCTCAATATCATTAATATTCTCTAGTAGAAAATGGCTACTTAGTTACTAAAAACACGACTAAATTTTTCATATAAATGACTATTTTTCAGTTGGTGAACAATAGTAGCTAATTTACAGTATCTTATAACGCGACCAATTTTTGGGTCGTTTTTAGCTTAGTCATTAATTTTTTATCTCAAATTTGTTGTCTAGTTGTATTTTTGGTCATTGATTAGTCATTGATTTGATCATTAATTTAGCCATTGATTTGGTGATTAATTTGGTAATTGATTTAATCATTCATTTAACCTTTGATTTTGTCATTAATTGTCACAATTAATGACCAAATATACAACAAAATATATGACTATATCATCACCCAAGAAAACCCATTAATGACCAAACAAATATGACCAAAATGTTGGTCGTGTTATAAGATACTGTAAATTAGCTACTAATAGTCATATATATGCAAATTTTAGTCATCGTTTGAAACCAATTAATGACCGAAGAAATATGACTAAATTTTAGTCATGTTATAAGACACTGTAAATTAGCCACTAATAGTTGTATATATGAAAAATTTAATCATCATTTTTAGTCACAAATTTATTATTTGCAGTAGTCATTTATTCATTATATAAACGACTAATTTAGTAGTTTATATTCATTTCATTTACTTTCGTTAATAATCATTATAAATGACTAATTTATTCGTATATTCATTTTATTTTTGTTGATCATTAATCATTATAAAATACCGTTTTATAGTTTTAGATTGATTTTATGTGTTCATTATTAATCAACATAAATTAATTAGTATGATTTTGCAGCTAAATTTAAAAAAAATATCATACAGTTTACATGTTCGTCTAATATGAAAACGCAAATTTAGATATGTTAATTACAATACAAAGTAATATCAAGTGCAACTATAAATAATTCCAACCACAATTATATTATATAAAATGTCAAGTATTAAAATATGGGTTTCGATAGATTAACGAGAACAAAAAATCGGGGGACGACAACGCTCTGCAACTTCTTGAGCTAGGGTTTTCTCCTTAGCGACGGCGCCGGCTTGCTGTATGAACCACTGCAGTACCCCCCGCTGTCTGTGTATGCATACGCTCCTGTTCTGCTGATACAGCGACATGGAGCCACCGCAGGGGGCGGCTTTCCAAGCCCCCCCCATTCATCACTCCTCTGATGCCCAGACAAAAGCTTCTGACAAGAATCACGCCCCCTCTGGCAATGCTCAGGGCGCGAACACGAGCAGTAACCCCACGGCCACTGCTGAAACTCTGCAACCCACCAGGGAAGACTCAGAAACGCTACCAGACAAAAGTACAGAACCGGAAGGCAATACGACCTCTCCCAAGGTCACCTCTACCACCTGCCGGCCGATTGCTGCAGATCGGCCCAAGATAGATCTCCCCAGCCAATGGATCAATACCCAAATACAGTACATGCGGGACCATGCACTGATTGGTAAATTCGTGGGCTTCTGGCCCACTGAGAAGGCTCTCCATGGCTGGGTTAAGACCAAGTGGAAACCGAAAGGCCAAGTCACGCTCCAACTTGGCCCCAAAGGGTTCTTCACAGCCACCTTTAACTGCCTGGAGGACAAAAATCGCGTCATGGACGAAGGCCCCTACTTCTTCAACTCATCTGGGCTATATCTGCGTGAATGGATTGAAAGATTCAACCCGGACACTGAAGACTTTAACTGGGCGCCGGTGTGGATCAGGCTGTATTCCATGCCCTTGGAATACTGGGACGAAGAATCTCTCAAAGACATAGGAAATGGTCTTGGAGAATTCATAAAAACGGCGGAGGAAACCAAACTCAAGCGCTACACCTCCTACGCTCGCATCTGCGTCTTCATGCATCTAGCCAGTGCCCTGCCAGACTCGGTAAGTCTCTATCACGATGACTTCGAATGGGTTCAACCCATAGATTACGAGAATGTGCCTTTTCGTTGCAGAAAATGTCATACCCATGGTCACCTCTTTCGGGATTGCCCCCTGAATGCCCCTCCCAGTAACCCTTCTGCCAACTCCACAGCCCCGGATGCGGAGGGCTTCACCAAAGTCCAAAACCGTCGCCGCCACTCTAAGAAAACCCCTGCATCCAACCCTAATGGCACATCCCAGAATCCCAAGAAGCCCCAATCCAATAACCGCTTTGAAATCCTTGCCAATGATGACCCAAACGCCCAGCCTGAGCACACCTCCTCTCAACCCCCGCCCAATGCTGAACCTGGTCCCAGCGCTACCCCTGCTGGTCACATGGAGGTTGATACAACTGCAGCTGAGGCAGGACAAAGTAGTCTCGCTGAGGAAGAAACGGAAATGGTGGATATTGGAGAACTAGACATATTCACCCTGGAACAAGCTTGCAAGAAAAGGGAATATGATCAGATATATGAAAAACAAATCGAGAACCTCACGATGGCGCTCTCACGCGTGCAACAATAGCAGAAAACCCTAGGCATACAGCAAGGCAGCCCATGGGATGGAAAAAAATTGTTTAAAGAATCCAAGAAACGAGGTCGGAAGACCGATCTGCAAAGAACTATCCTCGTTGGAGAAATGCTTATGGAATCTGGTAGGTACCCAAAACTTACCAAGTTCTTCTCACCTTGTGAAAGCAGTTCCCAATGAAGGTTGTCTCATGGAATATAAGGGGACTTAATGGCCCCTCCAAAGTCCGTATGATCAAGAACCTGATAAGGATGGAAAGACCCCAAGTCTTATTCCTCCAAGAAACTAAATGCAACAGCCTAACTCTAGGACCCATTCTCTCAAAGGCCTGGCGAGGCTGTAGATCTGTGGCAGTTGACGCCTCTGGAGCCTCTGGAGGACTTGCAATTGCCTGGGACCCAAGTACTGTATCCATAAGCGATTCTCATGCTGCACACAACTTAATCCAAGTTACTTTCCACATTTTGGGCACCAACATGCATGGCCACCTCTCCAATGCTTATTTCCCCCAAGACATTGGTAGGAAAATAGCGCTGCTGGAAACTATTGAGCTTCTCAATTCCAACAGATCTCACCCTCTCTGGATTCTAGGGGGGGACTTCAACATGATAACCTGTCCCGAAGAGAAAAGAGGCGGCAGGGCAAAGATGGATACGGACAACACTCACTTCAAAGAGTTCATTCAGCGCAACTGGTTAATCGATCTCCCCTTTGCAAACGGCACTCATACCTGGAACAATAAGCGATCTGGGTCACAGAAAATCGCTTCCAAACTAGATCGCTTTCTCTTCTCCGACAACGCCATTCACATCGGAGGAGACTTTCAGACTTCCATCCTGCCACACTCTGGCTCGGATCACTGGCCCATATGCCTCCAATGGTCCAGACCTGGTGATCATGTCAAAAGACCTTTTCGGTTCGAGGCTTTTTGGCTCACGCATCCAGGATTCCGGGAAATGGTTCACTCAGCTTGGAAAGCCTTCATCCCGCCACCAGGTTCCCAAATGTATCAATTTCAGCAACGCCTCAAATACTTAAAGGCACGCATCAAGGATTGGAACCACTCTACTTTCGGTAACATCTTCCAGCAGCAAAAACATATCGAGCAGGAAATGGCTGAGCTACAGCGCCAAATCATATTAAATGGGCGCAATGAAGCCAACACACAGAAGGAGCAAAGCCTCGCCACACAATTAGAGGAAAGAAGGCAGCAAGAAGAAATCTACTGGAAGTAAAAATCAAGAATCAGATGGCTGAAAGAGGGAGAAAGAAATACTAAGTTCTTTCACCGATCCACTGTTCAACGCAGAATGGGCAACCACATAGGCTTTCTCTTCAATCAAGCGGGGGAGAGACTGGAGGACCATCAAGCCATAGAGACGGAATTAGTCAACCATTTCAAATCTGTTCTGAAGGAAGATAACATTGATCGGCAACCTGCCATCACTCGAATACTTCAGCACGTGCCCAAACTGATCACGGAGGACCACAACAAATTCCTTCTTCGCCCGGTTACTCTCCTGGAAGTGGAGCAAGCAGTGGCCCAAAACAAAGCAGATAAAGCACCTGGACCAGATGGGTTCACTTCCAATTTTTTCCACCACTTCTGGGATCTTATAAAAAATGATGTTTGGCATCTTGTGGAGGAATCCAGATCCATGCACTGGCTCCTACCATCGCTCAATTCCACGTTCATCACCCTGGTCCCTAAAGAAGAGTAGGCAGCTACTCCCGACAAATTTCGCCCCATTGCCCTCTGCAACGTCATCTACAAAATCATCTCGAAGGTCATCGCCAACAGACTGAAGCCGTTGCTCCCCATGCTCATATCCCCAGAGCAAACAGGATACGTCGAAGGCCGCCAAATTCTTGATGGCATAATCCTCACTCATGAAGTCATCCACTCGCTGAAGCAGCACAAGAAGCCAGGTATGCTTTTAAAAATCGATCTCTCCAAGGCTTTCGATAAATTAAATTGGAACTATATTCGTCAAATGTTAGCTGCCTATGGCTTCAGCCCCACCTGGATCAGATGGGTCATGAGCCTCATATCTTCCTCCTTCTTCTCTGTTCTCGTAAATGGCATTCCCTCCCCCCCCCTCTCCCCCTCCCGAGGTATCCGGCAAGGGGATCCCCTCTCCCCCTTTCTTTTCGTTCTCATGGCAGAGGGTCTCAGTCGCTGCATCTCCCATGCTCTTCACATCAGGTGCCTCCGAGGCATCGCAGTCCACGGGGCCAATCCCATTACTCATCAGCAGTTTGTTGACGATAACATGCTTTTCGGTCATCCTTCAGCTCAGGAAGCCCTTATCTTCAAAGATTTGCTTGACCTTTTTGCTGAAGCCTCAGGCATGAACATTAACGCCTCCAAATCGCAAATCTTCTTCTTCAATACTGCCATACCTATCCAAAACCGCATTGCCAGAATCCTAAACTTTTCTATTGCCAAACTTCCTGATAAATACCTTGGTGCTCCTCTGACTGACTCTGCTCTCAAGCACTCGGCCTGGCAAAATCTTCTTTCCAAACTCGAAGCCAGACTCTCCTCCTGGACCTATCGCACTCTCAACCTCCCCAGTAGACTCATCCTGGTCAAGGCGATTCTTCAAACCATGCCTCTCTATCTCTTCTCTGTGCTTGCAGCCCCCAAATGGGTCCTTAAGCAGATCAGAGCGATCCAACGACACTTCCTTTGGGGTGCTTCAGGACACTGCAGGAAATTGGCATTAGTGAAGTGGTCCACGATATGCAAGCCCAAGAATGCGGGAGGCCTCGGCCTTCGCGATCCCTAGCACAGCAATGAGTTGATGGGTGCCAAGATATGGTGGCGTTGGCTTTCTTCACCCCAGTGCCCATGGGCCCAGCTATGGACGGCTAAATATGCGAATCATCGCCCTCAATCTAAGCTTATCCGACTCTCTGCAGTCGACCCAGGATCGCTAATCTGGAATGCGGCTAAGCAAATTCGCCACTTAATCCAGGAACACAGTTTCTGGGAGGTATGTAACGGACACACAGCGCGCTTCTGGACGGACTCATGGCAACATCAACCTAAGCTGCTCTCCATCATCGATCCGCCCCTTCAACCTGATCAGATCGACACTATGGCAGCTCCTATCTCTTGCTTCTGGGAGGAGGACCCCAATCAGGGCTACCGACGCTGGAAATCAGCCGCGGCTTGTCTGCACAATCAACAGGATCAGTCGGTCTCTACTCTGGACGCAGCTTTGAACAACAGAAAGATCAGACTCTCAAATAAACAAGACATCCTTCGCTGGGGCCACTCCTCAAAAGGGGAGTTCACCATTAAGGAGGCTTATGCTATTCTAACTCAGGATCAGGATCCTCCTGACCCTATTTGGAAAACGCTCTGGGCCCCCCCCACTTGGCCGAAAGTCTCCACGTTCCTCTGGCTGCTCTGCCATAAAAAGATACTCACGTGGGACAATCTTCTCAAAAAAGGATTTGCTGGACCTTCAAGATGCCCCAACTGCAACAGCAGAGAGGAAAACATTGCTCATCTCATGATCCAGTGCCCTTTGGCTGCCTTCTTATGGGAGAACATCAGCACTTATTGCAGAAGAGATGGCAGAGGCTCAGAAGACTTAAACACTATCCTCCGCAACTGGGCCCCGGCGCCCTATCACAGCGCCATCCTCAACACCCTGTGGAAACTAATTCCCGGAATCACTCTATGGACCATTTGGAAGGAGAGAAACAAAAGGATTTTCAAAGACCAGTCCACGCCACAAGAGACCCTTTGGAACAACCTTTGCAGCAATCTTCAGGAGACCCTTGCCCTTCAAAAATGGAAGCAGGAGGACCTTCCAACTCTTCCTGTCGAACAGCAAATTTGGAACAGGTGGCAACTCAATCTTCATTCTGACCCCACTCCCACTGGCAGCCGGGGTCCCCAGACGAAAACTCCTGACTCTTGGGCTCCTCCTCCAGCTGGTTTTTTAAAACTCAACTTTGATGGTGCATCCAAGGGTAATCCGGGGGAAGCAGGATTTGGAGGGATCTTTAGACACCACAAGGGTAACCCTGCGCTCATCTTCTATGGCTCTATAGGGTGGGATACCAATAATTCAGCAGAGCTTGAGGGACTCTGGCAGGGTATGCAGCTGGCCCAAAGGCATAACTTCTTTCCTCTTGAAATAGAGGGTGATTCGCAAATCCTTATCAACATGACCCAGAAGCTCCTCTCCGGCTCCCCTCCTTCTAAGGTGGCCAACAGCTGGAGATTGACGGCCAGACTTGAACTTATAGCTAGCTGGTTGCAGGACAAGCGAGCTATATGTTGCAAGCACACCAAGCGAGCAGGTAATAAGGTTGCTGACCTTCTGGCAAATTTAGGCGTTGGGAGCACCCAGACTCTCACCGAAGGACCTCTAACCATTATTCATGATAGCAAACTTCATCAAGATTGCACTCTGTTGGTGCACCAGGATTTCAATCCCCCGGCTGCGGGTGATTAGGGGCGTCCGGAAGGATGGCATGCCACGGGAAAGCACGTGGCCTCGGGCTCGTTTGCATTTACTCCTCGCAGCCATGCCTACTGCGAATTTACTCCACCCAACGCAGCATTTACACTGGTGGGAACGCCGAGGATACGCTCCTCCCTACTTGAACGCTAGTCCTCACGCAATGTTCATTCGGCTTTTTCATTTCTACTTCCGTCTGGTTGCTCTGCAGGTTAATCTCCATACCATTCTAGTCTGTCACACCCTCCGGCGCTTCATGACTCGGCAGGTTAAGCCGCTCAATTTTAGTTGCCCTGCGGAGGCCTCCTCGCCTAGTTTCCGCACGCAGGTTGGCTGTCGGTGTCCGCTCACTTGCTGTTTCGATCTTTATCCCGGCCTGCATTTCTCCCACAATCCATTTTGCTCTGGTCTGTACGCTACTTCGTCTGCTCTCTGGAACTCGCCGCCTCCTCGCCTCCTGTCTGGCCCTAGTCTCGACCATTGCCCCACCATGCCCAGATTGAGGCATCGGCTTCGCTGCCGTCGGGGTAATACGAGAGATTCTTCTTCCAGAGGTTGGCGCTCTCCCTCTAGTTCCTCGGAATCGTCTTCCCCTGCAGATAGTTTCGAAAGGCCTCGAGTGAGGCGCCATTCCAGCAATTTGCGCAACCGCATTTCCCCTGCCTCGCGCAGACCCCGTCCCGGTTCTTCTAGGTCTCCTGTTGCTCCCCTCCCTGTCGCGCCCCTCCACAGTCCCTATTCCGCCATTTTCCACTTTCAAAGTAACACCAACAAGCCTTTGATCATCGCCACTGTCACTGTCTCTTTCAAAGAGGTAGCTGAGACCACTCCCGCCCCTCCGCCTTCCTCCATCCAGAACAAGGCTGCGTTCTCTCCCTCTCCGCAATTCACCCTCCTTACAGGTACTGATGAGGCGCGCAAAGCTGGAGAAGGCTGCTCCGCCCACCAGCATGCTAAAGATTCACAAGATGGCGTTCAAGATGCTGAACCAACTGCATTTCAGAGCAACCCGGCCCACACAGATGAAAGCGCAGGATGGTGCAGGATAGAAGAGGAGCAGCCTTCAGGCGACTACGACCTTTAGATGATCTGCAAATCCATGTAATCCTGCTAGGACTCTTTGATTTTTTGGCTTATACTGTTGTTTCAGTTCTCAGTTACAAACATAGAATGAGTCGGTTTCCCCTCGTGGGCGGCTCTGTCTTTCTGTTTATAACTATCACGCTAAAGCTGGTTTCCTCGGAAGAGGCAGCTCTTATACTCTGCTCGAGCTGGTTTCCCGTACAGGGCAGCTCTATTTTTGTCATTTTGCTGACAGTATGCCTGCTGCAGGCTAGGATCGCTCTGTACTATATGTTCATATAATAGATTTTAGACTTACTTAGAAAAAAAAAAATATGGGTTTCCAACTTAATTATATTGGTTGGAGTACAATTTACAGATAAAATATTGTTCATCACTTCAAAACATTATCATTATCTTGCCAAGGAATTGCAAGTGAATTCACCAACTCTGAAAACTTGACCATCAGTCTTTACCTATCTGTCTTATGCGGGATATTGGCTCTACGGGTACCACTGGACAAGAACACTTATCTCTCTTTTTCACTCTAGTTTTATTGTTCCCCTCTTTCTTCAATCCTTTCTTCTTACCATCAATACTGAGTCCATTTTCTATAAAAAGAAAAATAAAATAAATTACAATGCAGAGTGTAAGACATGAAATTTGATGAACACTGGAATATAAACTAAATTAGACTATAAAGGATTTATACGATATATACCTCAACATCAACAATATTGTTAATGTCATTTCCCCCCATAAAAGCAAGAAACTCGAACAATTTTTCTTTAGTTGGGAAATAGTGGCCACTATGTGGCCAGATGACTTGTATAAACAAAGCAAATAAAATGTCACAAATAAACACAACGGCGTTAGCAATTTCTACTAAGAATGTCTCATGCTCCACTTTTGTATTTGTATCGTTTCCTTTAGTTATCTCTAAGAAGAAGTGACACTTCAACAATAAAACTGGTTAGTAGAAATCTAACAGATGGAGCAAAGTATTTCTAACACAAGATTACAACAAGAAACTAAAAATGAATAAGACAAGACTTTGTAAATTGTGATACTAACCAGGAATATAGCTTCAATATAGTAATGTTCAATTATCAACATACTATTCCAAGGGAAAAGGATTCCAATTCCCATAAGCCAACAACTTATGTATGCCCTTTGTTTTCCCTGTAATTAATTGAGAAATATTAGCACACGCAATTTCCATTTAGAATCTCTAAAATTGTTCTGTAAATATTCAAACAAAACTTAATGTTACTCATTCATTTCTATCTGATGCACACAAAAATGAATATGCTAACTTGTTTTTGAGCTGGAGAGTTCTGTAATTCATCGTGTCCAAAATCGTTTTTTATGTCGTGACTGTTTCTTTTAAATGATCAGGAAACGACCCTATATTTTATCAAAAAACATATTTTTCAGAATATATTCCATTTTTCTAATTAAAAGCTAGATTTCCTTCTATTTTATGACGTTCAAACAAAATAGAATAATTTTCCTTTAACAAGTCACTATTGTAATATACTACTAAATAGACAACTACGTAATGAAGTTATTAGTGGTGGAATATTAATAAATCACAAATACAAACAAGAAATAACACCACTATGTCCTAGACATGCCAAGTCTTTATCCTCTTGGTTGGAAATATTACTTCATGAAACCAACATATTTGAAAAATAGAACTTTTCTAAAACTAACCACCGCTAGTGTATCCAACAACATTGACATTTCTATTGGCATCCCCTCAAAATGTGTGGAAGTATCAAACAAGTGTAGTGCACTTTGCTGTAAGGTTAAATTTTGGCAATGGAATATGTTGTCCCTTAGTCTAATCAGGTTTTAAATTTCCCTTGATAACTTACAGAGAGTGGGAATCCAATATAGAACAACGACATAAAGCTTTTATTCATTCACACTTACCTAGATCCTAAACAAGCATTGAAGCATTATACAAATCCAAGAATGTCTCACATTCCACCAGGAAACAAAATTTCTAGATTTTGATTGTACCCTTGAGGCTTTCTCAAATTTGTAAACAAGTAACATCATAAATATTTCTCTGTAGTTCTCAAACTTTCTTCTGTGTGGAGCTTGAGAAAATATGTGCATACACATATCACAAGTGTAACTAATTTCTCCTTTTCTTAATTGCTCGTTTTCCTTAAAGTAATATAAGTGGCATTTAAAAAATAAAAGGAAGCCTACAAGAGATGAATGCCACAAATGCAGTATATTGTAGTACATAAAATCCAAAATATAATGAAGTTAATTAATGGAGTAATTGATGGAGAAATCAATGGGGTCATTGGTGGTTGTTTGTATCCTAAACATGCGAGTTATAATTATATTTTTACAAATACATTGTGATACATTCCCACTTGCCACTTGTCACCTAGTATTACTCTCACCTCTTCCTCCTTTATTACAAGGAATTGTTCCCTAAATTAGCAAAATGGAAACCAATAATTCCTTAAAAATCCTAGAATATCATCTGATCCAGTGACAAGACTAGCCACCTCTTAAATCGTATCTAGAACCTTTGATAGCCTTTCATCAGTATTGTCACTGTGTGCATCCCTAAGGAAATGTACAAACTCCTCAAGCGGAATTGGCAACACTCTAGTAAAATTATCTCTAGTATCAGGTCATGTCCGGGCTTCATAGAATTGCATTACAGTAACCAGTTCCTTTCTATATGAGTGAAGAAACACAAACGATAGAGACTTGTGACACCATTCCAGCAACAAAACTGGAAAAATTATATTCAACTATGTTTCCAATTCATGCAAAGTAGCTAATGCATGGCAATTATGCTATTGTAAAATTACAAGCTTTTGAAGAACCACAGGGACCATCTACTGAACAAGATCTACACTTGGTATACCCAAAATGGCCTCTGCAAATTCAATTCTCATAACTAGGCGTGTGACAAACCTTTCTTTCAAGTATTCAAACAGCTCATCTCTAATTCCACCAAACTTGAAAAGGATTGATCTGATTCCTCCCTTATATTTAAAACTAGCAGATTTATGTATTAACCTAGCAGCTGTTGCTCTTACCCAACTATTTGAATTTTTAAGTTGATCAATCAATAAAGAAGATGAGAAAATAAAACAAATATCCATGGACATCAACCATTTTCATAATTTCTGCTACCATTTCCAACAAAGTCTCAAATACATCTGGATCCTCAGTGGCTTCCAAATCATGTTTCAATATTCCAAGCATATTTTATTCTTTTATTTTGTTGCATGCATCATCATGTTCAAAAAAAATATCCATTACATTATTCTCAATGAAGTAACAGATTTTCAAAAAAAATTATTTGCTCACAACCTTCTTCTGATAAAGTGGAAGTATATCCAGATATTTTATCCACAAAATTTTTGTTCCCAGAAGGCCACTTTTGATTGCATGGCATAGAAGATGAGAAATTATTCCCATAATAGCAACACAAACTTGCTCTAATGATTCACTAAAAGGAAGTCGAGAAAAGAGAGACTGACAAATACTGAAAACAAACTCTAACAGTTGTATTATTAAGAATGTATTTCCTTTATATCTGATATAAAGTTACATCAAGGTCACTTTTCCCTGAGTTAGCTGAAATTTTTTTATCACACTGAGCACAAAATAATCTTGATATAAGAACATCTATGTTTCCCAAATTCACTTTCAAACCAACATTTTTGTGGATTTGACACAGAAATTTGGTTGCATAATCAGTTGCTAAAGGAGTAGTGGATAAACATGCAATGAATCCAATATGATGAGCTAAAATTTCATGAACTTTGTCAGATTTGTCTTCAACAAATACCTCCAGTATTTTACACATGGTTGTAATAACATCATAGCTAGAATTGAATTTAAGAATTGGCATAGATGCAACATCTTCAGCTTGGACATCAGCAATCTAATCTTGCAATGCTAAGTCCAAAACCTCAAAAATGTTTTAACTCATTACTTTGATCCCTACCTTAGGAAACATACTCATAATTATGCACTTTATCTTCTTGATGATATCATATTTGATGTCAATATCAAAAAACAACCATGGAAGTTTTAAAATTGACAAAAGTGTTTTTGTGTTCACAAATATTTCTCTGTTGCTTGTATTTTGAAATGTCTGAGAAAACACACTTAGCATTGAGCAAATCTTTAGTTGTAATTTCAACAATGTATCTAGGGAATATGGCATATAAAGTATGAAGGAAAGCACCCATGGTCAAATCATAAATAGTGGTCCATTGAATGCACAAGATTCTTGATAGGAATTATTTCTGCATCCAGTGATGATGAAGCTAAATGTATAAAGTCGAAACAAGGCCTTTGTAATGTATCATCTCCTTAAGCAAGTAAAACGCAAGATGCAGACATGAACGATGAGCTAATAAGGCCTTCTACTTGAATCCTTGTTTTGACAAGGCATATATTCAACAATTTCAACATCCAAGAGGCAAATGGTTGTTAGTGTACCTCTCCTGTAACATCAATTAGAATGCCCACAATGTTTGGTGACTTGGAGAAAGTAGGAAGGTCACAGAAAGGTGTTGGAGAGCTACAGATGTAAAATTCAGTAAAGGACATGTCAAAGCATGTTACAGAAAAAGCAGTAGAAACTGTGAAGCTCGATTCAGTTGCGTAAAATGATGTAATAGATAATAGGTATGCCACAGGTAATTACATAAAGCCCATTTTCTCGAATAGGAATTCATGACCAACCTGGCTGCTAAGGAAGCATGTATGGTTTCCCAGGTGTAAAATGAAACTCTCTCAAAATTGAGAAGTGTGACTCCTTCACCTAGAATATAGAATGGTCCACTAGATAAGTAAGTCATTAGCCTAAATGGACTAGATAAATTAGTTTCTGTGTGTTGTGAAAAGAGAATTTTGGACAAATTTTGGAAATTTTCTATAGAAAAAACTAACTCTCAAGCATGGTAGGAGAAGATTGATGCACACATTCTAGAGCCTAATGAGTTCTGACAAAAATAAATAAATAAAAATTCATGAAAAAAATCAAAGTAAAAAAAACAAAAGCAAGACAAAGTTCATGTAGGCTAAGAAATCCAAAACAACATGAAGAAGCCCCATACTACTTTGACTTTATCAAGTGTGGAAATTAAAATAGTGTACGAGGGTTGTTTCTAGCTAAACACATCGGTGCTTACAAATCAAAAAATTTATACAATTGTAGAAAATATTTGAGAACAGTTTGATGTTTTTTTACACACTTGAAGAGGCCAAGCCACTAGTGAATAGTTGATAATTGCCAACAAACTATACTCAGCATTTAGAAAAAATAAGGTAACATGAAATATAGTAGCAGTCGCACATGCATTTAGAGTGTTGCGTGATCAATTTTTCTACCTATGTGAAGAATATACAACTTTCTCTCAGATCTATTTCAGTGTGTTCAAGTCTCACTTGCATCTCCAACGATAATTCAAACACCTTTTTCATATCTGTTCATCAAGGAAAACAATTGATATGTTGGCCAAACATATGATTATAAGGCACTCACAATTTCAACAAATATTTTAAGGGTCATTACACATTTGAGGAATTTGTTAGTCAATGGGGAGGACACCTTATATGAGAGGAAGTCACCTTGCACACATTTCCAATCTATTATGATGAGGATGTCCACTCATTGATAATTACTTCATCTTCTCCTTTGTAGATTGTACTTTTACCATGGAATTTTCCAAATGGAGCCTTCTGCATTGAATATTGATGGAAATTTCTACTCAGTATGCCACAAGTGCCACTTTATTGGAGTTTTGCATGGTATTTGTGCATTCATTCAAGGTTTGAAGAAGGAATCCACTTTGGAGGAGGTCACACATGCTTCTAAGGAGGATTCATTCATTGTTTGTGAAGGTAGATACATGGTCAACCACTTGGAGGAGGAATCGTACTTTGTGGTGCCATTTTTGGAGGATTATTGCAAAACCAACTCCATTATCATGTTATCGTCGACTTGTATCATAGAACTGATTGATTGAGAGCATTATTGTAGTCTTTTTCTAAAATATTTTCATGATTTTTATTGGACTAGAAAGGGGATCTCAACATCCTATTGCTATCTTTAGTATAGAGTTGTTGAGGAGGTTTGAATGGTAATATTTTGTTGTATTCCTTGCACAGAATATTGAAACTAGGAAAAGGTTGCAATAATAGCTGTGAGAATGCTTACAGTGCTTTAGTTACAACAAATGACACTATGGCTGCTAAAAATAAGTGGTGGCCACAAAAGTTCAAGGGTTGGGAATAGCACTAGCCATTTGAAAATGCAAGAAGGTGATACAAACATTGAAGATCATTTTCCAAAACATTCAATAGGTGAAAAGATAAAGCTTCCTGGACAATATGGTTTAAAAAAATTTGATGTATTATTTGGTAGGGGCTGGCATGCATTAGATGTCCCCTTATTTTCTACAACTGATCAATCAATGGTTGTAATCACAGCCTTAGTACTTGTCAAGAAGTTATGTACTCTAAAGTTGTTATCCTTGTTACTCGGTAGAATGCCTTTCATTCACATTTTAGATGGGAGCCTTTTGAAGGAAAGGGAGATTCATATTTAGTGTGGTTATTGCTTTTTCAAAAACAAAAGCTTTGCAGAATTCCAAAATAGACTGTGAAGTGTGTGGTATATGAATTGAGTAGATAGTGCTACTTAATAGGGAAAATTTATGAGCTAGTGTAGTTTGGTATTTGAAGATGCCTCGTACAGTTTGTCGAAGGAGGTTGTCACTGACTATGGTATTTTACTAGCTGATTGACTACTCCTATACATTCAAATTTTTTTCATAATCACTCCAAGTTTGGTTTTCTATTTTTATATTTGATTGACTACCCATTTACATCCCAAAGTTTTTTGAGTTAATAATTCCAACAAGTAATAGATCTGATCTGTTTGCTTACATAGTTGGTTTTAGGATAACTTAACATCCCAGTTGTATCTTTATTTAGTATATTTGTAATCTAATAGGTGGTAAATTTCCAGGATGGTGGTTTCAAAGAAATTTTAACACATACTATTATATTGGACATTTTGATAATATGAATTTTCATTAGTTTTCATGACTTCCACTAATATTCCATAGCTCATTTTGTTTGTTAACTAGAGGATGGCGAGAAGCTGATGGCTTTAGAGCACTTACATGTCTTAATTTTTAAATTCTGTAATTTAAGTGTCAACGAAAGCCAACTTAATATTTAGTATTGCCCAAGCCACATGGCTAAAATTGGGCATGGTAAAATTCATGAGTTCAGATCCTTTGGCATAATTTCAATTCTTGAAACAATTATTCTGCTTGGATCCTATGAATAACTACAAAATGTAAATTCCGACATCCTAGAAATAGTAGTATGCATACATGATATTGTTTACCATGTGCCTATCATGAGTCCTTTAATGATTATCTGTAGCCATTTTCACATAGATACCAACAGAGAAAATAGTTTGACATAGAATTCACGTCATTGCTTTCAATAATTGGAAATTTCTGCAATTAAATGAGGTATTCCACGCTATATTATTTTCTAAAAATTTAAATATCAACAATATATGTTTAAGGTAGTAGAGAAATAATGTTCCCAGAAATTAAAAATGTCTAATTCATATAGAGAGGAAAAAGGTATAAGAGAAGCCTCAACATATTTATGCAAATTGCAATACTGAAAGTAGTATGACCATACCACAGTCCCAACTTTTAGCTCAAGTATCTTCTTTTCCACAGCCCCAGCTGCTACTCTTCCAATTGTTTCCCGTGTTGAAGATCTGCCACCTGCCTGCATTTTATAGAAATGCATTTATAACACATAAATCATTAATTTGTATCTTCAAAAGAAAGAAGCATTTAAATAAAGGCATACTAGTAAGCAAATAGGCATGATTAAGCATACTTGAACTAAACAAACACCATATTTGAAGTCATATGTGGCATCCGCATGAGATGGCCGATAGGCTAATGAAATTTCACTGTAATCCTGTCAAGTTTAGTAAAATGCAATCAAGAAGGAGTGGATTTGGAATTTCAAAATCTCATGTGCTATAAACAACTATCTTAATTACTTTTTAAAACACAATGCCGAAATGTATGACAAAATCTTGTTCTCTATTCAGAGTATAAACTCTGTAACCAAGAACTCATGATTTTAGTAGACATAATCATCATAGAGTGAACTGTCCCTGAGAAATTTTATGATTTATCCAATTACTTATCACATACTATTACTATAATGACATATGGTTAGACTTACCAGGACCACATATTATTCCTAGAGGTCATAATCGTGTTTAAAATTCATTTATTGTTATACAACTTTGTTCATGAAGAAAGTTGTCATTATGTAAAAGTCACTTCCAGGTTATATAGTACCATCATTGTGAACTCCTTTGCTAACTAGCCACAACAAATATTGTTTCAGATCATAAGGTGTTTCTACCTCTCATTTGCTTTAAGGATCAAGAATGCTTGATTCACAGTCAATCTCGAATAAGGGTGTTTCCAAATTATAGACTTAGACAATATTCATTCTCTTATTGTAACAGTACCCATGATGCCCGAAGGTGCTGTTATCACTACTTTGCATGTTGCGCTTTTCAAGATCAAATGATCTGCTTCAGACACCCTAAAAATTATGAAGGAGAGGTCCTTGAATAGATCATGACGGTCATGATGGGTTTTGAACATTGTTCAATATCTTAGATTTTCTACCTTTTATAGGACAAATGTCTTGTAAATGTGAAGAAATTCGAAACTTCTATTCTTGAAAGGATCTATGAATTGGATGCTACTAATATGACCTATACCTAGCCTTACACTATCTCAACTGTTGCAATAAATTCATTCTACCATCCAATGAATAAATTCATGATAATGAAGGTTTTACTTTTGTAGGTGACAACACACTTACTTCAACTGATGACAATTCCTTAAAATGAGAAAAGAAATAAATCAAACTGAGTTGATGTACCTTTGATGTCCTGAAGATGTATGTTGTCTGCCTTGTCATTATGAAGATCAAAATTTTGGAGATGTCACAATAGGTTACTGCTCACAATTCAAGTCCTTGGAGAGCTAATATTTGAGATGGTCTTATTGGGAACTGAGTCTTGATCAAGACTTCTGTTGTAAACCCTTGGACTCGAGAAGCCTTCTTGCAAGTTTGAACTCATTCTACATCAGATGAATACTTAGACAACTAGCCTTTCAAATAGTAAAATATTCATGCATGAAACTTAAGTGAGTCACGCCAATGACACTTTTGTTCTTTAGGCCCTAGTTATGATAACAAATATTTATCATACTTATGTTCAATAGTCCTATTCAAAGAGTAGAGGAGAGGCCACAGATTTCCAAAAACTCCTTATGAGAAACTTAAACAACAACAAACTGTAATTTGGTTCAAAACTTCAAATCAAATTTAAGAGAATTCAGTCGAGATAAATTTCAGTTTGTATTGAGGTTGGTTCAAGTGAAAAATCTACAAGATAGGTCGTTTTGTTCTAGGGCAGAAGAGAGTGATAAAATAAATCCTCAAACTCAGACAGAAGAACCTTTGTACCTAGATCTGTAATCTTCCATTAAAACTCATATAAGAATGGCTTTCAATCTTTGAAACTTGGATCAACATGAGCTGAAGTCATTCTTGAAACTCTGACAGGCATGAAGTCTCATCAACATATAGTTATGACTCATATAGCTTGGTGTCAAATAGTTGTCAAGAAATGCCTGTAGACTGAGCCCTTAGAGTCTTTAATACACCTTCATGTATCCAACGAATCCCACAAGACAATAGGACTGTTACTTCTCCAAAGGTCAAAATATTTCAGAGCATACCCACTTGAAGTGATAGGCATAAAAAATGAACAATCCAAGATCAAACAAAAAATTTTGTCCTTAAGGAGGTTTGAATGACTGCTTCAGGACTGTCCTTAAGCAGGAAAGTTTAGCATTTCATTCTTATAGTGGTACTACAACAATAATCCTTGTTTTTCATAGTATAAGAATCAAGTCAATACTAGGCCTCTTCTTTGATTAGGCCAGATTTCGATGAACTCAATTCCTATTAAAATTTTCAAGCTGCCTCTTATTCTGACATACAAATAACTGCTAGACTCTTATGCAAAATCATTTCACTATGAAACCTCAACGTTTAATAAAAAATTTCATAGTCAATGTAAGGATCTCAGAGGAAAAAGATATCCTGTGCTATCTCTCATTTCAGCTACATACCTAATGAGTCATGCCTTCAAGGTATAATATCTCACTTATTAGTTGTATTGAATTCTCTTCTTTCTTGGGCTTGTCCTCACCTGTGCTCTGATATACATGGATTGCAATTATAGCATACACTATGGAAATTGGGTACCAAGCCACAAGGCTTAAATGTGTCAACAACTAAACCTTTAATGCTAAATAGTAACATTGCACTATTGCCAATGCCTTGAAGGAGTTACACCTCTACTAGATTTCACCCTCAATACCTCTACTAGATGCTTCCATCATACCTAGTTCATTTGATAGATAGCTGAGCAGTGATCAGGTGTAGCCATACATCTTCTGCATTGAACATTGATGGAAAGTTCTACTCATGATGCCACAAGTTACACTTTATTAGATTTTTGCATGGTTTTTGTGCATTCATTCAAGGTTTGAAGAAGGAATCCACTTTGGAGGAGGCCACACATGCTTCTAAGGAGGATTCATTCATTGTTCGTGAAGGTAGATACATGGTCAACCACTTGTAGGAGGAACCTTACTTTGTGGTGTCATTTTTGGAGGATTGCTGCAAAACCAACTCCATTATCATGTTATCGTTGACTTGTATCATGGAGCTGGTTGATTGAGATCATTATTGTAGTCTTTTTCTAAAATATTGTCATGATTTTTCATGGAGTAGAAAGGGATCTCAACATCCTATTGCTATCTTTAGTATAGAGTTGCTGAGGAGGATTGAATGTTAATATTTTATTGTATTCCTTGTAGAGAATACTGAAACTAGGAAAATGTTGCAGTAATAGCTGTGAGCATGCTTATAGTGCTTTAGTTACAACAAATGACACTCTAGCTGCTAAAAGGAAGTGGCGGCAACACAATTTCAAGGGTTGGGAATAGCACTAGCCATTCAAAAAGGAAAGAAGGAGGTACAAACATTGAAGATAATTTTCCAAAAAATTCAATAGGTTAAAAGATAAAGCTTCCTGGACAATACAGTTTAAAAAATTTTGATGTATTATTTGGTAAGGGCTGGCATGCATTAGATGTCCCCTTATTCGATGCAATTGATCAATCAATGGTTGCAATCACAACCTTAGTTTATTTTGTCCTGTTAATGGGCATGAATAATTTGATATGCCGGTTTTTGTCTTTAAAGGTTGATGAAAAGTAGATGAAATGTTACCATATGACCCAGCTGGCATTGATGAGTAGAAATTCATTAGGCATGAACCACTTAAAGAAACAGAACATGAAATTGGAGGTCTGTATGTAGGTAGTCCTGTTGATGGAGGAATCAAATATTTAATTGATGACACAACATTATTGTCTGTTTGAAAATCTAACTTCATACCTTTTGGACCAAACTTCAGCTCTTCATGAGTCTCAGGGTGGGTGATTTTGGCAACCATATTGCTCCGTTGGGGAATATACTCAGTTGTTGGTCCATTGGGGAATATACTGAGTTGGGGAATTTTTTCGGGTCATATATTTTTAAGCTTTTGCACCTAAATTCCTCACACAAAACCTCTCTTCTGCCATACCATTGAATTACACGTGTTTTTTTGACATTTACACATCATGATGCAACCCATGCTGATAATGGGTGTTGTACTTAAATGAAACTCTTCTACACCAAGGAGAGAATCTATGACAACATCTCTTCATGTTTTCAATTGACCATATGTTTGTAGAATTGTCCAACCACACAAGTCATTAGCCACCAATGTCTGATGAGTCTCTACTAGCCCAAGTTCCCAAGGCAGCACAACATTTTTTATTCATGTCTAGAAATATGCTTGAGTACCACCATAATTTTTTAAAACAATACATGATCTACATGGCCCTTTACTACACCACTTTCTATCACTCCAACTCCAGCTTCAGAGACCAACTTTATGCTGATTCTAGCTCCTGGATTAGAATTCTGCAGCAAAATCCATAAAAATAGTCAGATACACCTTTATTACCTTCCAACACTACAAGCCTCATATCTTGAACATGAAACCTTACAACATGCAAACCCCCCCAGCTTTTGGCTCAGAGGAAGGCAGAGGATTTTGACCAACTTTGGTTGAATCTTTAGTTGAAAACAATTGCTAACACTTGTAAAAATCTCTTGATATGGAAAAGGCATGAGTGAAATTTTCATTACCCCAACTGTACAAAGAACATGTTATACAAGGTTGATTGCAACAGTCAAAAGTTAAAACTCGGGCTTGAATTTAAAGAAATTCTCACTGTTGGAGTCAAATCTATGAAAGTGAAGGATATTCAAACATGGTGTTTGATATAGATAGGATTTGTCTTAGATAGAAAGAGGAATCCATGGCATGATGCCTACAATATGCCCCAATGCAGACATAGTATGATAGAAAAAAATAGATATTTATTGAATTGCTTATGATTTTATGTGATTTATTAGTTTCCCATATCCTCACAAACTATTCAGCAGATAGCCTTGTTATGAAAAAGTAACATATTCATGATTGAAAACAACTCTGTATTGGTATTGTTACACAACATTTTGTCACCGTCCCTGCAATCCCTCGCCCCGCATATTGGAGGATCTTTCCCGTGACCTGTGAGCAGTGTCAAACTCTACAAATACATTCTTTGCATCCTTCTGCATAAGGACTTGATTCTTCCTGTTGAACATTACCTCAAAAAGCACTCAAAAACCTATTTTTTCTAATTGGCGCGGGTACCTAGTTCATCCCTCGCGCCAATGGGGAAAATTTTCACTAGAGGCTGCACCAGTTGGTGCTTTGTCCCTGTGTTAAGCCCGTGCCAGCCTTTTTTGGAATTTTTTTTAACAAATTGGAGGCGGAAGTTTCCTTTAACCACCTCAGGAATGACTCATTGCAAGTTGCTAAACTCGATAAACCACAGATCTCTTCCTTTAGGAAATGGTTGATGGAAAATTATAAGAGGATAGGACTTCCCCCCACGATTATAGGGATCCTAACCTCTCCTTCTCCCTCTATATAAAAAAGCCTTCATCCTTTACAAAATCTAGCTGAACATATAGCCAAGAAGCTGAACTTAGAGAAGAGACATTATAGCTGAGTAATCGTTATAGAGAAGGTTGAACAAAGGGAAGATCCCATAAAGAGAGCCCCGTCTAAATTCCCGACGAGCTTTTTGAGACGTGCTCCACTGGAACCCTACTAGAGGATATCGCAACGTCGAAGCTTGGTTGTACTCTTCTTTCTTTAATTTAATATACTTGACTATGATATTGTTTCCATCCCTATGTTATGTTTATTTAACACATGTGATTTAGTCTTCTTCGATTGACTAATAGTTAGGAATGCGAAGTAGTATGTTGTGTATCATCTTTGTTTCTTGTGTATGTGTAGGTATCCGAGCATGAGAACAAGCGGACCATGATCTGTCGAATCAAGAGCGGGAGGCAGCCATTCTTCCAGACGACACAACAACGTAGGATCTACGGTAAGTGATCTACAAAGTCTTTGTCCATTCTTAACTAGGAATTGATGTCATAGTGTGTCTTGTTTGTGGCTATACCCACTCTAGGGCTAGTGGGACCGCCTCTGTTCGCAGAGGGGATTTACCTCACCAAGAAATTGGCGACTCCGTTGGGGATTAGTGTGAGTTTGCCTTTCGTCTATTAGATATTATTCTTGGTCTTTGCTTTCTTAGTTTTCCTTTTCTGGATTGTTTTGTTGAGTCTTAGGCCCCTGTTCAACCCCAGAGGATCAGTTTTGACCTCTGTTTTTCCAAATTTTCATATTTTCAAGGTTGGCTTGATTGGCGCGGTTTCCAGCCTGATAGTCGTGCCCACTGGCACAATTTGCAAGTTTATCACCCATGCCATCCCCTGTCTGGCACGTATTACAGCCAGACAGTCGTGCCGATTCCTGTAGGTGCTTGGGTTTCCCTTGTTTTGGAGTTTTTTGTCCATCCTGGTGTCTCTGGGTGTTTTCTTGACTTGATATGAATGCTTTGGGTTTGTTTGTGACTGTGATTAGCCTTCTTCCTTCAGTTGTTTGTCCATTTATTTTAGCATCATGGCTTTAGGGATTTCTAGTGCTTTGGTATGCTGAGCCTCCTATAGAATTTTGGGTCTCTTGCTTCGCGGTCACCTCTGTTATTTTCTTGATTGCATTTAGCTCCGTAGATCTGTTTTGAGTGGTTTCTTTCGGTGAAATGAGTCTTGAGTGAGTCTTGTCTCTTTCATTCAGTTCTGCTTCCAACAATCCAAGCATAGCTCACATTTCTTGTATGGGTCTGTTTCGACATCTTTCTTTGATTTGAGAGATTGTGACATTGGTTTGAGTTGTTTTGTTTGCTTGTGAGTTGATTGAATTGTTTCATTTCGACTCTTGCATTGGCATTCTTGAACTAGTGTGAAGATTCATTTTTCATGTTATTTAGTGAAATGTTTGCTCTATTACATTGAAAGAATAAAAAATATATTTCATGCTTGCATTTTTTGTTTGCATCGTAGGATTGGAAAATCTTTTGCATAACTAGCATTCAACATTCTAGGAAATATTTTTCATTCTCGTTAGTTTGCATAAGGTTTTGTGGTGAATACTTCTGTGTGTTCTCATTATTTGCTATCACTTGAAATTCCTAACCTTCTCGTAGATATCTCTTCATTGAACGAAATGGTATTTTATGGCATGTAGCTTGCATTCAGGGTTTTGTGAGATCCAACATTCGGTGGGACCTTGGAATTGAAACATAAATACAAGATCAACTTAAAATTTATTCAATTAACCTAAGGCAACATTGAAACTTAATGAAACATTTAGTGGTCTAAGTTAGAGACGTGTTCTGGTGTCTTAAAACCTAGCAACTGTTGCTCTCCATCTAGCTTCAGACAATGCTAGTACGGACTTGTGCTCTCCGTACCGTCGAGTATATAAAGGGAGACCCCTATAGGTTGCAATCCTTTTATCCGTAGGAAGCCGAGTCTGCTACCTTGTAACTATGATACACCAAACACAACATTCGAGGAGACTACCTACACGTACGTCAAGTCCTTGGTTGATTCTTCTTTCATTTTATAACCAAGGTGTATATAGCAGTTCACGGGAACCTGGTACACCCTTTTACCTAGACTACCTGAGCAGTCATTTTCGATCTTTACTGACTACATAAATTTGAAAAGATCATCGAGCACTTGTCCTTTCATGCTCGTTTCAACTTGAAAGTGATAGAGTCACCTTTTTCCTGTTTCTCGAATCTTAAAATATGAAACAGTAGAGTTTTGTTTCAATGTCTTAAAATTAACTGCCCACAAAATATTCTTGGTTAACGTTAGTTTTCTGAGGGTGTTGTTTTAAATTGTTTTTGATGGAAAAAATTCTGGAGTTCGCTAACCCAAGAATCCCTTCCAAAGGGAATCCTGGCCCTTTTCTTGCTTTTGGAAATGTTGGTGCTCCTTATATGGAAACATTGTCTCTTCCAGGGTTAACTGTTGGTTTGCCTGTATGGTTATTTTCAACCTCGGTGGTCCCGAGTCTTCTGTCCACCGTACAGCCATCTCCTCCACCATAACAACATCATGTTGCTTCTAAGGTGGACCTATCCCCTTCTTCGCCTATTTCTTCTTCCTCCTTTTCTACTTCGCCTAGTGAAAGTCTGGATTCCAGTAACCCGGTGGCTAAGAAGACAAAGAAGAAGAAGTCAGATAAGTGAGAGGCAAATACTGCAGCTACTACGCTTAAGAAACCATCCATTGCGGAACCGTCCGAACTTCCATGAAAATTCAAATTCCCTTGCATGCTCTGAAAAGGTAACCATCTGCTTCAAGACTGCCCTGGCATTCCCAAGGAACTTGACGCATGGTCTGACGTCCGTCCGCTGTTGCCTTTGGCTTCTAGAAGTCATATTGGTAGCACATCTTTGACTAGTACTGATAAGACTCATAAGAAACAAGGTAAGATTACCAATCCCTATAATTTGTGTGAAGGGAATCATCCCATTCACCTTTGTCTGTACATGGATGAAGCCAAAAGAGTGTTGGAAAACTCTATTTTTTCTGCACCTTGCCTTCTGGCTGGTTACCGGAAAATTTCTTTGAGTCATCTGCTAGTTGATTCCACGATCGGTCAAGAGTCATCCTTGGTTGATCCCGCTCCCCTAGAAATTCAAATTCAGGAATCCATTCCTGACCAACCATTGGACGTGGAATCGGTCAACTTGACCCCACATATAGTTCATCAAGTCTTTTCCATTGAGAGTGGATCTCATCCCCCTCATGTTCTTCTTGTTTCCTTAGATTCTTCGGACTCGAAGAAATATTCTTCCATCCCTATAGTTCAAGAAGTTGCTCCTCCTACTCCCGTGATGGAAGTCCAGGAGAGTGTTCATCTTGCTTCGGTAACACCAGGGGAAAACCATCTCAGTTCAATGGTATCCCCTCTAAGTAGTTTGGTTGCTTCCTTTGATTGGAGTCGATTTGTAGGATACTGCCTTCCATCTTATGTGCCTTTCGAGATAATGGTATAGACCTTTGATCTGGTCGTACCCAGCACTATTATAGATGAAGGCACGTCTGTTAGTATTCTGTATTCCAATACTTGGAAAGATTTTTGTTCTCCACCACTTATGCCTATTACCCATAATATGTTGGCATTTAACAGAGGAACTAGTCAACCGTTAGGGATCCTTCCGAAGTTGCCTCTTACTTTGGGAAGGAAAACCGTCCATATCGACGTGATTGTTGTTCCCGGCCCCTTAGATTTCAATTTTCTCTTGGGGTGCAACTATATTTATGTCATGGGGGTATTTGTCTCCTCCCTCTTTCGTGTGATCCATTTTCCAGATAAAGGTCGGATTGTGACCATTGATCAACATTCATTCATTGGTCCTCACATGACATCTAGTCTACCGTCATCCCTTCCGGGTCTTTATCCACAGGTTGTCTCTTCGTTGCCACAGGTTAATTACATGGCTACTTGTCCTATGCTCGCATCCAGTAATGGTGCCATTGTGCATTGGGTCCTGATTTTCAAGATGTCGTTCTCCCATCAAATGCGAACCTCTTGGAATCTATGACCTCTTGTTCGTCGCAATGAAAGTTCGTTGGAGCACAGTTCGTTTTCTTGTGTCAAGCTCCTTAAAAAATGAAACAAGCTCTTTTGAGGATAGTTCGTCTTCTATGTAAACCTCATTAAAAAAAGATGAATTAGGTTTCGAGGATGGTTCCTATAGTGTGTCAACCTCGTTAAAACAATGAAACACATTTCCCGTTCAATTCGAGTCTTTTTAAGATTTCGTAAAATCCCAGTCGAGTCTTTATCTTGATCTTGTTTTTTAACCCTCACTCCATTTCCTATGGACTGAAGCTTGGGGGGGCATGTATACCTCGAATTGATTCACCATGCTGGGGGGCATGCCTGTTTTTCAAGCACAGTTTACTTTTGTTTCAAGCTTGTGTCAACATGAAACCAATCTCAAGCATAGTTTACTTTTGTTTTCGAGCTTGCGTAAAAACGAAATCTTTTGGTTTTATACCCTTTGTGAGCATTTTTCTGGATTATTGGGTCGTTATCTATTATGCAGATTATTTAACTGATACATTAGCTAAACATTGTATTAGGAATTTGCTTGATTTGTAACAAGCATCATCACATGTACAAAGATCTGTATGGGTAAATATATATATATATATATATCGTTTTTTTACAACATGTGCATCATAAAACCCATAAAATAATATATGTCTGTTTTGGTTACATCATGAGACAACATGTCTCTCCAAAATGTGAAAAAATAAAGCCTAAGTGCCTAGTCAACGTGGTGTTCATGATAGCACGTCACCACTCGTACCAACCACCTTAGCAAGCGGTGGATACGGCTTGGCCCTCCTACAGTGTGCCTCTGGTAGGTTCGAGGTATGTCATCAAAATGGGCATAATTTGGGACCCCATGGGTGAGTCCCTCCAGGTTCTGCACTAACTCCTCATCAATGCCCTCACCTTGAGGATCGAAGTCACGAGGAGTCCGCCTCGCTATTGGAGACATACTGGTGGGACGTTATTGGCCAACATCTGCATCGATATGAGATTAACTGTCAGAACATGCATATATACCAAAAAATCATAAAACTCATAAAAACAAAAAATGAGTCTTACCAAGTTCTTCGTCCCAATCCTCTCCCTCTGGGAGTGGGAGGTTTGGGTCTCCGGTAAAGTATGTGCCAGCGTAAGGCCAATCCTCCATGACTATCAGTTGTCGTCGGAGCCAATAAAAAAAATCTGGCCTCCACGACATCTGCTAGCCACCCCCTACTTTGGGCATCAGTGCCGCCCATCGGGCCATCTGTGGCTCTCTCAGTGGTGGCTCCGGGACTATAGCCTCCTGGTGCTAAAATATGGGTAATAATTCCAAGAAGAATGATACCAATATCGACCCATACCCAAACTACTTTAGTTTGGTATTCTTGCATTTGGTGAGCTATCGTTTGATGTTCATAGTTACAGCCTCAGCCCAGTTGAAGATGGTTGGGTGCATACACTCTGAAGAAAGAAGTAATTTCATCTTCGTAGCCTCATGCGGTGCCTGTGATCCCATGACCCACATGATAGTGTGTAGCACTACTCTCAGTGCTAGATCAGGAACGGTGTGGATATCCACTTTATTGCTCCCTGTTCCTTTTCGTGCCCCTGGGCACACCCTCTTCATTACCATTGTCATGCTTTCCCCGGAAGGCCGGGTACCAGTCAGAATAGGTACTGCACCCCTACGCGACAGTTCAGTGATGAAATATACATCAGATACTTCGAGCTCAAGATCTTGGTCCCGAAGTACGAACTTCTCCTGATCTTCATCCCAAATTCTGATGAGATACTGAAGCAATTCGAGCTGAGCTCGGAGACACGGTGTCATAAAGAATTTTTTGAGCCCACAATTCCTGAGGGAATTCATGCATTGTTCATTTTCCATTGATTTTTCATCCTCTTCGCCATGTTCTCTCTCCTTCCACTCGATTACCATCTTTTTTCACTTGGTACCTGCATCAATTGATCATAGGAACATTGTAAGCCCCCTTGGGTATTAAAATTTGCAGTCTATTGGTTGAATTTTCTTAAATTTAAAGAGGATTTTGAGTTGCGCAGTTGGCACGAATGCTTGGCTAACAGTTGCACCACCTAGTGCGACCCCTGTGTAAAACAGGGTCGATTGGCGCGGGTCCATGCCCAAAACCCGCGCCAACCGCAGAGCCCTAGATTTTTCCAATCCTCCCCTAAGGGATCCCAAATGACAACTAAATGTAATAAAATGTAGCTTAAAATATGGCCAATGGAATCGGCTCTTACCTGAAATAGACGAAATCCATATTGGTCCACTAGATTGTCCACAATCGTTGCCTGAAGATCGCCAAAGAAATGGGTCACTGTTGCTCTGCAAAGAGGTAAAAGTGAAAAGTAAATATTTTTTACCATTTGTGGTCTTTTATAACTTTTCAATGTCTTAAAATAGGTTTTATAACATATTTGTCGATATATTTTCATATTATTTTCATGGAATATGTTTTACATGCGTCTTTTTGTGCAGCGACATGTTTTTCACGTGGTTATGACGAAGAGATGAGTTGTATTTTATACTTTTTCGGACTCGGTAAAAACACGAAAAAGTCACTACTGGAGTCACCTTTAAGATATTTTCTGACTCTCTAAAATTGAAAAGATTGCTGAGTCACTTGTTGTTTTGAACTCATTAATTTGGCTGTGAAACGATATCTACCCAGTATACGTTTACCCCTTTTTCGGGATGGGATAGATTATTTACGAAAAAGGAATACCTTAGCCGATCACGACTAAGAGGTTCTCTCAGACACAGTTTTCTACCTTTTCGGATCTGAGGAACTACTTACGAAAAGGGACTGCTGGAGTTTTCTTTTCTTCCTTCTTTTCAAACTCTCTAAATATGAAAAGATGTCGAGTTCTTCCTTTTTCAGACTTGTTAAAAACTGATGACATCGGACTCCGTCGTCATGACGTTACTCGAGTTCCTCCTTCATAGGGAAACTTACATCACAAGGCACATGCTATCCCCTTCAAGCTTGTTTTCAAAAATAATTGGGGTACTCGCAAGAAATGGTGGGGGAAAATGGAACCAAGATCGTAGTCGTATTGGCAGTATGTCGCTCTTGAACATGGCACTTGTCTGCATTCGTGTCGGGTTGGGGACATCTCATCTCGTTATTTTTTTGCCTCCATGTTTTTGGGAAATCTCTTTTGACCAGTCATCTGCTCTTTCCCATGTCACCATGAGCTCAGATCCCTTGATGTCAAATACTGCCAAATCCAGTGTCGTGCCGCCAATATGTTCAAGAGAAGTTTTCCTCTGCGGTTTTTAACCTCCCTCTTATTCTCTGTTGGTCTTGATTCACAAAAATCATATTCCTCTGTCTCATGTCGATGATGTGGGAAACATTATGACCCACCTTCGATCAAGATCACTTCCTGTCGACTCCAGCTCATTATCCAGAAAGTTGATCTAGAGATTCCCTTCAGGTACATTGGAGCCTGGATGCCTCAATGGCAGGTTCTTTGCATTCGACGCAAGGTCCACATCATTGGCCTTCGATCGATTGAATCTGCGGGTGTTCGACATCAAATCACTATTCACATGCCGTGGATTGTACCTTTTGTACTTTGAGAGCCATTGTCATTATTGGTGGTTTCTCTTGCGTTTGTTAACAACTTTCATCATTGGCTGGTAATCAGACGATGTTCTTGCATGTTTGAATTCAGCTCACATATTCGCATGCTCGAATTTGTACTATGTTCAGGTCAAGATGGAGCGCAAGACCCTGGGTTTTGTCAGATGAAATCTAGGCTACGGGTTCTTTGTGGATTATTATGACTTATTGTATGACTCCTTTGATTGGATGGCTACGACCATACATGAGTCTATTTATTGATCCCTACTGCTGGATGGTTGTGTCCATACCTCAGATCTCATTGTTTATGTACTCTCTTATGGATGGCTGCACCCATGCCACGTGTCATATATCAGATGTATCAATTGTATTCGTACTTGTAGGTTTTCCAATAGCAGTTTTTTGGTCGAATGCGTTCTCATAAATCATTTCACCCCTCCCTCTCTCTCAGACCTCATGCTTTAGGGGGCATCTGTTACACAACATTTTGTCACTTTCCCTACAATCCCTCGCCCCGCATATTGGAGGGTATTTCCTGTGACCTATGAGTAGTGTCAAACTCTACAAATACATTCTTTGCATCCTTTTGCATAAGGACATGATTCTTCCTATTGAAAATTTCCTCATAAAGCACTCAAAAACCTATGTTTTGGCATTAGCGCAGGTACCCAGTTCATCCCTCACGCCAATGGGGAAAATTTACACTTGAGGTCGTGCCAGCTGGCGCTCTGTCCATATGTTAAGCCCGTGCCAACCTTTTTTGGAATTTTTTTTAACAAATTTGAGGCGGAAGTTTCCTTTAACCACCTCAGGAATGACTCATTCCAAGTGGTTAAACTTGATAAACCACAGATCTATTCCTTTAGGAAATGGTTGATGGAACATTCTAAGAGGATAGGACTTCCCCCCATGATTATAGGGATCCTAACCTCTCCTTCTCCCTCTATATAAACAATCCTTCTCCCTTTACAAAAGCTAGCTAAACATATAGCCAAGAATTTGAACTTAGAGAAGAGACATTATAGCTGAGTAATCGTTATAGAGAAGGTCAAACCAAGGAAGATCCCGTAGAGAGAGCCCCATTTGAATTCCCGACGAGCTTTGTGAGATGTGCTCTGCTGGAACCCTGCTGGAGGAGATTGCAACGTCGAAGCCTAGTTGTACTCTTCCTTCTTTAATTTAATATACTTGACTATGATATTGTTTCCATCTCTGTGTTATGTTTATTTAACGCATGTGATTTAGTCTTCTTTGACTGACTGATAGTTAGGAATGCGAAGTAGTATGTTGTATATCGTCTTTGTTTCTTGTGTATTTGCAGGTATCCGGGTGTGAGAATGAGTGGATCATGATCTATCGAATCAAGAGCGAGAGGCAGTCATTCTTTCAGACGACACAACAGCGCAAGACCTACAGTAAGTGATCTATCAAGTCTTTACCCATTCTTTTTAGGAATTGATGTCATAGTGTGTCTTGTTTGTGGCTAGACCCACTCTAGGGCTAGTGGGATCGCCTCTGTCTACAAAGGGGATTTACCTCACCAACAGGTATTACCAAAGTCTACTCTGTTATAAGGGTCTCCATCACAGTCTATAAAGAAGAATGCCCATAAAATTATAAACATAACTATTCGAAAATGGAGGAGTATATGTATGGACATAAATATTTTCAACATCGAAGCACAAGAAAAGGCAGAAGCATTGGAAGATGACTGATTTTCCAACTAAAACTCAAAATTTCCACCACTAGCAATAGATTTCTAACTTTCTTTCATGAAACTGCAAGGCAGTGGGAATTCAATTTGATACCAATGTAAAATCCCCCAAGGGCTAATTGATGTAATTTTTTAAAATATCCTATAGATGCTAGTGACTTTAACAAATCTATTACTTATGTCCAAGAGATGTAATACCATAATTTCCTCAGGAAGGATCCATTAAAATAGAACTCCTATTTGCAAGAAAGCATCTTCAACTTCGTAAAATTCCTTAGATAGGCTTAGTTTTATTATCTTGGAAGGATTTGGATGTTCATCAAACAATTATAAATGGTGAGCAAGAAGAGCACCTGACACACTTCAATGTTTCAAATCCTATGTTACTCTCACTAAATTTTCCAATAGGACACATTATAAAAAAAAAAAGGAATTACAAAAAGTATTCTCCCACAGGCCATGATTAATGTCCATAGTAGGGCTATGATTTGGAAGCAAGCCAGATAACTGATGATGACCCAGGTTTAGGATCTAGATGGTATCCAACCCATGATAATCTCATTGAATCAGATGGGATCACTGCGTTGGGTTAGGAAAAGTGCTCTCATGGACATCTGGGAAGGCTCCAGCATGAATGGCTCGGGGACACATGCACATTTTGTAGAAATTTGAATAATAGCTGAATTATTCACCGAGATTATCCTGATTACACACTATTTAAGCTTCATGCATAATACATAACCTCTTCTACAATTGATCATCAATATGCAGAAATAGAAGCAGTCGCATGCGCACATTAAAACATAATCAAGCACACATATAACACGGTATGTAATGGGGAAAGCATACAGCTGAAAACCCCCAACTATCTGTATATTATAATGATAGAGAACATGTAACAATACATAGCACAAAGCTCTCACAGCTCTCAGCACTATCTCACATGCTACACACAAACTAGCACGGAAGATGAACAAGTCACAGGTTCAAATCTCCTCCACAAGTCTTCCTGCCTCTACTGCGCAATCCAAGATGAATAATGATGAGATCCAAGTTCGAATCCCACTAGCCTGTACTACGCAATCCTCATTGGCAATCTCAATCAATTTGTGTGCAAATCTCATGCACAGCTATAGTCACAACTGATAGTAGACTCACCCTTTCACCCACCTCTAACACTGGTCTCCACTGAACTGTCCATGCATTGCAGTTAACTGATGTATTCTTTAGTTGATTTATGAGTTAATAATTAGTGGATTAATTAATAATTAATTCACACCACTCATCACTAGTGTATTTATCAGTTAGACTAAATACAACTAGTTCAACTAAGTTAAACCGAACACAACTCCACCAACTGTCTCATCAACTCCACCAAACTCTGCCACATGAATTATAACTGAAGTCAACCATGCAATAGCTCAACTAACCCTTAGGAAAAGCATATTTCCTTCTGTCAGCTGCATGTGCCACATCCAAGCATCAAACTGAAGTGCTCCAAGAGGATAAGATAATGTTTATAGTGTAAATATTATTAAGGGTTAATAATATTTGACTGTTCTATTTTTAGCCCGGCAGTCTAAAAATAGAAACCGCCCAATGTCTAAAAATAGAGGTCCATCTATTTTTACCAGCTCGACCAATCATCCATAAATAGCATCCTGCAACTCATAGACCATGATCCCTATGTCTAAAAATAGACATAGTCTAAAAATAGACTTTGCGCCAAAAATATCCTGCGGGCCCACTTAGTGAAGGCGACTTCATTTCACTAAGCTCCATCATCTTGTTGCATTTTCAACACTCCCTATCAACAAGATATGGATTATCTGCAACCCCTATCCTGCCTCTGTGGTATTCAAATTTTCTCCTGGTGAGCGCCTTCGTCAAGATATCAGCATCCTGATCCTCCATGGGAATATATGAAAGTAACATGATTCTCCGCTGCACACAATCTCTGATATGATGGTACCTGATGTCGATGTGTTTGGATCTATCATGAAATACTGGATTAGCCGAGAGTTTAATGCAACTCTGGTTATCACAATAAATCACGGTAGGCTCCAAGTGTGACCCGAACAACCCGACCAGGATCTTCCTCATCCATATGGCCTCGCATGCAGCCAGGCGCTGGCACCGCCATATAATCGACCTACGGTGAGCGGGTGCCATGGATCTACGCACATGCTGGCCACCAGAAAATCTTTGTCGACCGAATGTGAAAATCCCTCTAGATGTGCTCTTTCTGTCCGTTGGGCTCCCTGCCCAATCTGCATCTATGAAGCCACATAGCCTCACCTCATCCAACTGTCTGTACCATAATCCATATCCCGATGTGCCTCTGAGATATCTCAATACATGCTTGCCTGCCTTCCAAAAGAGATTGGTAGGCTTAACCATAGCTTGTGAAAGCTGGTTAACTGCATAGCATATGTCGGGTCGTGTATTGACCAGATACATAAGCGACCCCACCAACTGTCGATAAACAGTGGCATCCACTACCTCCGCCGAAGTAGCATCCTCCTTCCTCCAACCTCCAGGAAGAGGAGTATCAACAGGCTTGCAGCCATGCATGTTGAACTTCTCCGGTATCTCCTGGGCATACTTACCCTGAGAAACAAATAGTCCATAAACTATGACTGCCAAATTTCAAATCCGGGGAAATAATGAAGGAGGCCCAAGTCCTGCATCTCCAACTCTCTAAGCAGATCCTCCTTGTAGAAGAGAGTATCAATGACTCATCACCGCGTCCATTGAATCCTCACCTTAAATTTAATGATGAGCAACACCCTCCACCACAATGCGATGCAGTTCCAGGATCCGCCTCACTCTTGGAGAATCCAAGTCCCGATTGAAAATAGCGTACATCTAGTGTGTGCCAAGCACCAGGGTGCTTGCTCCAACCCATACGGTGCTCTTTTGAGTTTGCACATGCGACTCACTGCTTGAAGATCTGAAACCTTGGTTGCTCATGTACACCTCCTCCTCGATGACTCTAGTTGAGGGCTTGAGTCTTCACATCCATACGATGGATGTGTACCTTCCTCTGCGGCGGGGAAGGCTAAGTTGTACGCTTATGGAAGAGTACCTTGCGACAGGTGCAAAGGTCTCCTCATAATCAATCCCCTCTATCTGTGAGAAGCCTCGGGAAACAAATCTTGCCTTGTACTTCTCCACACTCCTGTCAGCCGCCTGCTTCACTTTGTAGATCCATCGCGAACCCACCACTGATTTCCCCTTCAATCTTGGGACAATCTCCCATGCACTGTTTCTGACAATCGAATAATACTCTTCCACCATGGCATCTACCCATGCAGGGTCCTCCACAGCTTCCTCGAAAGAGGATGGCTCTGTCACGACAAATTTTCTCACAAGAGCCATGTGTCCAGTGTACCGATCCGGTGACTGTCTCTGTCTGCGCTGTGCTGTAGGTGGTCCTACAATCTTCTCTACATCTTGAGCCAGTCGCTCAGCTTCTGTAGTGCGCTTGCGCCCTCTGATGGTTGGCGCTGCGTGAGTGGTCTCTTCCACTTCATGAACTTCCTCTTGTGGCTGATCCACATCCGGAAGCTCATCCTTAGGAACTAATAGCTCCTCATCTGCATGCAAGTGTGGCTCCCTCTCAAGCGAACACTGCATGGCTTTCTCCTCCTGAAATTTGATATCCCGTCACAAAACAGTCTTGCGACTGTATGGCAAATACACACGATAGTTGTGGGGTGTATCAGTGTACCCCACAAATATTCCAACCTCTACGGTCGGATCCAGCTTCTTTCTGGCATCCTTTGTCACATGCAAGTAGACAGGTGAACCAAAAATCCTCAAATGGGAAATATCAGGTCTCTTACCAGAAAACGCCTCCTCCGGTGTACTCATGCCAAGTATCTTGTGAGGATAATGGTTCTGCACATATACTACAGTATTTCATGCCTCCGCCCACAAGTGAAGGGGTAGGCCCTGATCATGCAACATCGCCCGTGCAACACCCACGATCGTTCTGTTCTTCCGCTCAGCAACCCCATTCTGCTGTGGGTTATGAGGTGCTATGAGCTCTCTCTGAATTCCTTCTGCGCTGCAAAAGTCCTTGAATTCAGCAGAGATGAATTCACCACCATTGTCGCTCCTAAGAGCCTTTACATGCTTCCCCGATTCCTTCTCAACCAGTGCCTTGAACTCACAGAACTTTGAGTATGTCTCGCTCTTCTTCTGCATGAAGAAGATCCAACACTTCCGAGAAAAATCATCAACAAAGATCACATAGTACTTGTGCTTTGCTGTCAAAGCTACTGAGAAAGGTCCACACACGTCTGTGTGAATTCTCTCAAGGATCGTCGTGGCGCGACTATCCTTCTCGTGAAAGGTGGCTTTCACAAATTTTTCAAAGGTACACCCCTTGCACCGATCTGACTGCGCAAGAGTGCCCTTAGGAAGCCCAATAGAAATCTGCTGCAGTATCTTCAAAGCTCCATGGTGAAGGTGGCCCAATCTCCGGTGCCACAGCTCGCCATCATCCCGGCTCACCACTCCTTCCGCCTTGCATGCCATTGCTGCGCAGCCATCTACTTGCAACTGATAAAGGTTATTGACTCGAACCCCTATCTTCTGGGTTTCTCCAGTTGTCTTACTACGCAGGAAAGCCTTTCCTTCGCTGAAGACAACATCGTACCCCTTGTCTTCTAACATCGCCACAGAGATCAGATTCTTCTTCAATCCTAGAACATGCTTCACTTCCTTCAATACGAAGGGTTTACCAGACTCCCTCTCAAAGGAAATGGTACCGATACTGGTCGCACTGTATCTACCATCATCGCCCATCTCGATGTGCACTCCAAGATCTTTCTCATCCGGATCAGTAAACAAATGTCGATCTCCTGTCATGTGAAAAGACGCACCACTGTCCAAGAACCATGCGATCCCATCAGGCTTGAGACCAAGCATCGTCCTTCAGAAAAATCCGGCTCAAAGCGCGAGGCTAAGGCCTCTCCCGCTGCAGTCCAGCGGCATGCTTATTTTTCTTCTTCGGACAATTTGTGGCATAATGTCCGTCTTGGTGACGATGTTACTTCTCCTTGGACATGTCTTTTGCTTCTTGCTTTCACCGGAATGAGAAGCTTTCTTGCTCTTCCCCTTTTCTTTGGCGACGAAGCACAATTTTCTTCATCGAGATGCCTTTGATGAAGATCGAGTCCTATTCACCTTATCTCCTCTTGCACAAGATCTGACCAAAGTCGCTCCCATCCTGGCAATTTCTCCCGACCATTGACAGAATCCTGATAGGCATGCCAACTCTTCGGAAGACCAAGGAGAGTCAAGCTCACCAATTCCTCATCATCAACAGTCACCCCCACACTTCCCAACTCATCTTCTGCATTGGATGAACTTTATGAGGTACTTGGGCATACTGTCGCCTTTCTCCATCTTTATGTGTCTGAGTTTATCCTTGAGCGCCAACTTCCTCTGGTCGCTCTTTCTTTGGAATAAATATGTCAACACTTTCCACATCAAGTATGGAGAAGCTTTTCCATGCATGCTGGATACAATGTGATCCTTCACGCCCTCCAACAGAATCCTTCGACGTTTTGCCATCTTCTTTTTCCAAGCCTCAACTTGAGTAGCATCAGTAGGCTTTGGGATATCAGCTTCTATGAACTCCTTCAGCCCGTTATCATATAATACCACCTCCATCCTGTCCTTCCATGCAACATAATTCGAGCTGCCCTCAAGGGCATACTCCAGTCGCAATCCGTTGAAAGACATTTTGACTTCGACACCAAGAAAACTACTGCAAATTCGAATTCCAAATTCTGCTGCAAATTCGAATTCCACTAGCTCAAAACTCAACCGCTTCCGATCTATGAGAAAAAATTATTTCTAGCACAGAGATTGAATGTAGGGGCATTTACTGGATATATCACCTTTCAAGGAAAGGATGGATCCAGAGGCTACCTGGCCCGTTATAGACTCTGTCTATCGAAATAATTATAATCACTGTAATAGATCTGATACCATGTAGAAATTTGAATAATAGCTGAATTATTCACCGAGATTATCCTGATTACACACTATTTAAGCTTCATGCATAATACATAACCTCTTATACAATTGATCATCAATATGCGGAAATAGAAGCAGTCGCATGCGCACATTAAAACATAATCAAGCCACATATCAACATAGTATGTAATGGGGAAAGCAATAGCTGAAAACCCCCAACTATCTGTATATTATAATGATAGAGAACATGTAACAATACATAGCACAAAGCTCTCACAGCTCTCAGCACTATCTCACATGCTACACACAAAATAGTATGGAAAGTGAACAAGTCACAGGTTCAAATCTCCTCCCCAAGTCTGCCTGCCTCTACTGCGCAATCCAAGTTGATTAATGATGAGATCCAAGTTCAAATCCCACTAGCTCCAACTGCGCAATCCTCATTGGCAATCTCTCTCAATGTGTGTGGAAATCTCATGCACAAGTATAGTCACAACTGATAGTCACACTCACCCTTTCACCCACCTCTAACACTGGTCTCCACTGAACTATCCATGCATTGCAGTTAACTGATGTGTTCTTTAGTTGATTTATGAGTTAATAATTAGTGAATTAATTAATAATTAATTCACACCACTCATCACTAGTGTATTTTTCGGTTAGACTAAATACAACTAGTTCAACTAAGTTAAACCGAACACAACTCCACCAACTGTCTCATCAACTCCACCAAACTCTGCCACATGAGTTCTAACTGAAGTCAACCATGCAATATCTCAACTAACCCTTAGGAAAAGCGTATTTCCTTCTGTCAGCTGCATGTGCCACATCCAAGCATCAAACTGAAGTGCTCCAAGAGGATAAGATAATGTTTATAGTCTAAATATTATGAAGGGTTAATAATATTTGACTGTTCTATTTTTAGCTCGACAGTCTAAAAATAGAAACTGCCCAATGTCTAAAAATAGAGGTCCATCTATTTTTACCAACTCGACCAATCATCCATAAATAGCATCCTGCAACTCATAGACCATGATCCATATGTCTAAAAATAGACATAGTCTAAAAATAGACTTTGCGCCAAAAATAGCCCGCGGGCCCACTTAGTGAAGGCAACTTCATTTCACTAAGCTCCATCATCTTGTTGCATTTTCAACACATTTATACTAGCCTTAAGATTTTTCCTTGCTTTCCTCATTGGAGAAGATAGGATATAAAACTGTTATAGCTTTTGAATAGATGACACAACCTCTTCTAGACCTATTGTCCAGGGTTGAATATGCCTCTTGCACTTTCAATCTCAAAGAGTTGGCATAACTGGTCATTTCCAATTTTACTAGGCATGTTGCTAGTTCCATGTCATTAGGTTCCAATTTTGAATCCAATGGGTGAGGCATGTTATCCACTAGTTTATATTGGGATTTGAAAAAAAATTCCAAAATATGAAAATGAAGGAAATAAGGGTTCTACTTCATGTATTTTCACAATTGGTTGATCCCATGGAGTTAACAAGATAGCTTTATTCATCAACAGTGGAGAAAATCAGTGACAAATAACGGTGATTATTTATTTTGAATCCTTTAAGTATGAGATCATAAAAGACAATAGTCAGATTCAAATTTCAAAGAGGACAACAATCATTGAAGGCACAACAAGTCTTTAATGTACGGAAGAATTTGTCCTTTTGCAAAATTTTGTACAAGGCAGGAAGGATATTACACCTGGCTCCAGGGCACACATAACTAGTTAGAATTATTCAAGAATTTTTTCATACAGATATCGGTGTCACTCAAGTAGTCCTCATTGATATCTTTGGCCACAAATGATGTATAAATATAACATTTCAGAATCAGCTTCCTATGGATGATTGCAGCTATGAATTTTGTAGCACCAAGAGTAGATTATGTAGCCTTTACATGTGTGTTATTTGGAGCAAACTTGACTTTCAAGTGAATCCTTGCTGATGGGTAATCTGTGATCTTTTTTCCCACTAGACATAAACATATTATGCAATTGATGAAGGAGAAATAAGCATGGGTATCAGTAGTAAGGGTTGTGTAGAGTCATCCAAAATGATTTTCATATGTATGGCTTGTAAGAGAATAATGGAACTATTAGGGTAAATGATGTTTTTTAGCAATGTGTATCTGCTTGTGATAGGAAAACCCTTGTGAAGGAATTTGATTGTTTTTAGAGGATATTTCATGGAAGTGAGAACTCCAAGGGGAGAAAACTATTTTGAAAGTCCAAAGAATTATTGGAAAGAGTGGAGTTGATGATGAGGATGCAATTTTTAAAGTGATGCAACGTTTCTTTCAAGAGTTAGAGATAGCCAAGAGAGAGGGAGGTATGGTTTCTCTTTAGCTTAGATCTTTAACTGATGGATGGCTTGCTTTTCATAGCAGGACAGAGTTCGCCATAGAATGCTATGCAGATCCACTAGTCCAAATTTATATAGCTCATTAGGCTTTTTGGGAAGGGCCAGCGTCTAACTAAACAACACGGCTACCTCCCCACCCCTCACATTTGAGCCATTTTTTTCTTTTCCTAGTAAGCCTATTCGTTGTTTTAAGTGTTAGATTACTGCGGGGAAAAAGTAGCTATCCCTCCATAACTGCTCTAAAACTGCCTCATCCGCATAGCATGAAATCTGGGTCTTTTCAAGCTATCTCCCTCAAACTCGACTGAGGTTACGAGGGAGAGGAAGCGAACTCTCGACAAGGGGGAGAGGTATGTAGTCGCTTGTTTTATACTTGGGGACCTCCATATTCCATTTCTGAAATAACTTGTCTGATCCAATGATATGGAAAATAAAGCCCTGTTGAGAAAATAGATTGTCATCATTGAATCAACAAACTTGTACACATATGCACTCTACATGATACTCTTTGCATTAAGAGTGGTGTTTGGCAATGGTATTTTTATACAAATAGATCACATTAAGTATTTCCTTCCAAGTGGAGATAGTGGCATCATTATAATACTTGATGTTCCAGGACAAGCAACGAATTTTCACCTATAACAGACTTGGAATTGAGGCTCTTAGGCAAAGTAGTACTGGCATTGTCGAATAAGCTAATGAGAAAACAAATAATTTTTAAAGGCCTTCATCTTACTATGTGAAATATGGATAAATTTTCAAAGATGTTGAGGATTAAAAAGATAAAATTGATGCCTCTTCCAGACATTTAGCAAAAGTCAAGTGGCAGAATCGTTGGCAAATTTTAGTTGCTTTTGAGAGAATAATCCAAAGGAAAATGGATCCCAAACAACCCTTTTTCAATAGCAAAGACCTCAAAGAGAGAGGAATGCTCCCATCCTGATCCATAATTATGGTGATAAGGGGACTTAGGGGGTATATATAAATATATGTACATGTGCCACATTGGAAAACATTTTGATGAGTCAACCTACAAAATTGGAATAGACCAACCTGTTCATTTTGGAAGCCAACTTGTATACCTTTCTTTGGATTTATTACAAATTATTTTCAACCAATTTGAAATATTGCCCACCTTTTGTAGGGTCTTTGCCTATAATTCCATTAGAGGAACCCGAGGAGCATTGGTATTTATGACATGGAGATTTCACACTTGGTTTGTGGGCCTTCTTTGAGGAGAAGCCCCCTGCATATGTAAACTCTAATATTTTACAGTTAAGTTATATGTTTTGGTTGAGAATCTCATGGATTTTCATAAAATAATCCAAAATTCATTAATTATGACAATTTAAATTGACAAAAAATAGAAGTACATGCTATAAATGTACAAAATATTCTTTAACACAGTAGGGATTAGTTTTCTGAAATAAAAAATTGAATGCAAGGAGAAACAATTATTGAGGTGAAAGTAACCAAGATATGGTATAGGGACATGGTAACATGTCTATACTTATACCAAATGGTGTTCTCAAAAAGATACAAAAGTCTTGTATGTTCACAACTTCAAGCACAATATGTTGCCTATAAGTCCAATCACAAAACAAAACATAAAATAGAGCTTGCTGAGAAGAATTGTCTTGACCAATGTTACACCAAGTTTCAGGGGCAGGTGGGCAAGGGAAGGGGTTTTGGTGATGGATAGAAGGTACCCTAGAATTAAACAAGGGACAACAGAATGGGGGCAGGAAAAAAAATTAAAGATACATAAATTATAATTACAAATTAAATATGTAAAATTCTAAAACAATGAAAATGTCAAATGCACAAATTGAAGGAAATTCAAGTGTAAGTAACTTATAAACATACAAGATAAATTATGAATGATAATATTAATAATTCCACATGAAACATAAACCAATAACATTCATAATTCCATCATATGGTAAAATAAAACTAATCAATATGAAACCAACGCCATTCATAATATCTTAGGGCAAAAACCTTGCATCAATCTACAGGGCCTCGTCCCAATATCCAACAAGCAGGCTTTTTTGGTTCAATTCCTTCACAATCGACCAGAATGGCTACCCAAAATGCTGCAATGTTTGGTGACTCTAAGTTGGTTCCTCTATCAGAGAAAGCTCCAGAAAGTGCATCGGCAGACAAAATTTCCAAAAATGTATTATTACAAGAGAAACATGGCCAACAACCTGCAAAATATGTACAATCAGATGAGGCAACTGATATCTCAGGGAAAAACCCACACATTAATTTGCAGGGCCTCATCCCAATAGCCAACAAGCATGTTTATATGGTTCAATTCCCTCACAATCTACCAAAACTGCTACCCAAAATGCTGCAACTTCTGGTGCCTCTAAGTTGGTCCTTGTGTCAGAGAAACCTCTAGAAAGTGCACCAGCAGACAAAATGTCCAAAAACGTATTATTGCAAGAAAAACATGGCCAAAAACCTACGAAATACGTATAATCAAATGAGACGAATGATGAAAGACAACTAAACAATATGCAACCAATACTATCCACCACTGTCGGAACTATATAAGTAATGGGCATATACAGATTTGTTAGATTCATAGGTTAATGATTAATCATAAGAAACTGAACAAATTGTATTCACACAAATGAGAAGGTCAAAGGAATCAACTATTAAGCAAATGACTTCACTTTCCAATAGGATGTAGAGTACTAAAATATTTTTTGGATAAGCTTAAGGAATTTAGGCATCTCCATTGGGATAAACTAAAATACAACGGCTTCTAGAATTTCAATATAAATGATAATGTGGCAAGAAATCTTGCTTAAAAAATAGCTCACCAAAGTAGTAAGTAACAACTCCTATATACCTAGGAGATCACAAAATGCTGCAATAACCTGAGACTTTGTTGAAGGTTTTTAAGAATTTCTTTAGAAAGAACATATATTGCCTTCAGAAAAATATTAGGAAAGCGACTTGAAATGATTAGCTTCTGCATTTTGGACAATATTTTTATTATCATATAATAAAGTAGGGGTCTTTACTATTAAGCAAGGTGACTCTAGATAATGGGTCTTCATTATTAAGCATGGTGACTAGTGGAAGAATTCAGTCTTGAACTCTATATTTTGTTGCCAATATTTTTTATTTACTGACAGCTCTAATTGTAACACTATTTCTTGCTTTCTGTCATTTGTATCCCATGCTAGCGCACCCAAGGGAATGCTAGATTTGTTTTCACTTTTCATCAAGTGCACTTAAGAGGAACTAGTTTTGACAGGTGGCAACTAGACAATCGTAAGATAGTTGAGGGAAATTTTCCCATCTTCAGGAGCATTTACATCACCAATTTTATGGGATGTGGGTAGCATCCCAACAGAGAAATAGATGTCCCCAATAGTTTCCTTGTACCTCATGCACAGGGAAACAATAAATTCTAAGCCAACCCACTTTCATTTTTCATATGATGGCGGCCGGATCCATTCAGGGTGGGCTGAAAATGAGCATAGATCCACTGATAGATACATTAGTGGATGCATCCCTTAGGGGTGGGACACATCCTTAACACAACTAGGTCCCATCTAAGATAAAAGGGAAAAGGATAAAAAAATTATCATGCATATAGAATTGACTATATCATTTATCAGTGACATAAATAGAACACATAAAATCATAAAATTATTTCATTTAACACAGTTATATATGAAGACTTGAATCTTCAACTCTTACAGAAATTGTCACATGTCATTTCTGATGTATGTATGAGTAATTTTCGGGGCAGGTGTACCCATGTGTGGGTGCACATCTCGCATATTTGGTAGGGGAATGACAACATATCCTCCCAGGCTGGTGGGCATCCCCAACCAATAAATAAATGCATGATTGGTGGGCCGTATTACCCATCATATGGCATGAGAATTAATCTAGTTGAAGACCTCACCCAAGAAGGTTGCACTTGGAGAATTTTCTCTCTCTGTCTTGTTACCTCTCATGTTATATGAGGCCTACACTTGTGAATATTTTCACTACTATTGTCATTTCCATCACAAAGCGAGGTTTACAGGTTGACCTTTAGATGGCCCTAGAGTCGTGATTGCATTTGATGAGGTTTTGGTGATGCCCTCATCCTAATAGCCAACAAGAATATTTGTCTGGTTCAATTCCCTCAAAAGATACTAGAACTGCTACCCAAAATGCTAAAACTTTTGGTGCCTCTAAGCTGGTTCCATGTCAAAGAAACCTCCAAAAAGTGCATCAGCTAGAAAAAATGTCCAAAAATGTTATACAAGAAAAACATGGCCAACAACCTACAAAATACGTACAATCAAATGAGACGAATGATAAATGAAAAATAAACAATATGAAATGCCATCTACTAATAGCAAAACTATTGAAGTAATGGGCATATACAGATTTGTTAGATTTATAGGTTAATGATAATTCATAAGAAACCGAAAAAATTGTATTCACACAAATGAGAAGGACAAAGGAATCAACTGCTAAGCAAATGACTTCATTTTCCAATAGCATGTAGAGTGTTAAAATACTCGTTGAATAAGCTTAATGAATTTAGGCAACTCCATTGGGATAAACTAAAATACAACAGCTTCCAACATTTCAATATAACTGATAATATGGCAAGAAAACTTGCTTAAAAAATATCTCACCAAAGTAGTAAGTGTGCTTAAGTAACAACTCCTATATACCTAGGAGATAACAAAATGTTGCAATAACCTGAGACTTTGTTGAAGGTTTTTAAGAATTGCTTCATAAAGAACATATATTTCTTTAAAACCAATATTACGAAAGTGACTTGAAATGATTAGCTTCTGCAATTTGGAAAATATTTTAATTGTCATCTCAAAAAGTATTGTGAGATTCCCAAACGTCATGGAGTCTTTACTATTAAGCAAGGTGAATCTAGATAACAGGTCTTCATTATTAAGCATGGTGACTAGTAGAAGAATACAGTCTTGAACTCTATATTTTGTTGCCAATATTTTTTTATTTACTGACAGCTCTAATAGTAACACCACAACATGCTTTTCTTTCTCTGTATCCCATGCTAGCGCACCCAAGGGAAAGCTAGATTTGTTTCCACTTTTCATCAAGTGCACTTAAGAGGAACTAGTTTTGATGGATGGCAACTAGATATTCCTAAGACAATTGAGGGACATCTACCCATCTTCAAGAGAATTTACATCACCAATTTTCTGGGTATGGATAACATCCCAAAAGAAAACTAGATGTCCCCAATAGTTGCCTTGTACCTCATGGAAAGGGAAACACTAAAGTCTAAGCCAACCCACTTTCATTTTGCATATGATGGTGGTTGGATCCATTAAGGGTGGACCGACAGTGATCATATATCCACTGATTGATCCATCAGTGGATGCATCCCTTAGGGGTGGGACATATACTTAATGCAACTAGGTCCCATCTAAGTGTAGAAATTATATGCACTAAGCATGCATATGTCCTTGATTCACCTGATCTCACACTATTTAACTTTATGCAAAATACATAATCAATTCCACTTGTTGATATTTTGCGGAAACAATTAATTGCACACACATGTGAAGCATAAAAAAAATTATCAATCGCACATAACACAGTTTTTAACCAAGAAATCCTGAAGCTGAAAACCCCAACTATATATTATTTAACATGGAGATCATATGACAATCTCATACAAAGCATACAAAGCTTATCATAAGCTCTCATTAGAGTACAATTATCATACACTATACAGGCCTAATCTTGCAAATCCATGCACCGATCTTTGCCACCTGCTAGCCTGCCTCCGCTGTGCAATCTCTACTGAATAATAGCTCTAAATGAGTTCGAATTAATCCATCCTTGAATGCACAATCCTCATTGGCATCTCCACTGAGTGTTTAATGCAATCAATGCATCACAATAGTCACAATAGATAGTCTATCTTTCCCTTTCACCTATCTCTCCACTGGTCTCCACTGAAACTGCCATGCACTGTAGTTAACTAATGTATTGTTCAGTTGATTAATGAGTTATTATTTGTGAATTAATTAACTAGTTAATTCACTCCACTCTCCCTAGTGTATCAATCAGTTAGACTAGATACAACTAGCTCAACTGAGTCTAATTGAGTTAAACTGAATACAACTCGATAACTACTTCTTCCAACTGTGTCATAACTATGCCACTTGAGTTCTAACTGAGTCCTCCATGAAATAGCTCCAATAAACCCTCAGGAATAGCGTAATTCATTCTGTCAGCTGATGTGCCACATCTGTGCACTGAACAGAAGTGCTCTAAGAGAATAAGTTGTTGTTTATTGTCTAATTATTATTAAGGGCTAATAATAATCGACATGCATATATATTTTAGATTGACGATCTATAAATAGACTTCACCCAATATTATAAAAATAGAATTTCATATATTTTTCCAACTTGAACAACCATCCACAAATAGCATCCTGCAACTTTTGAAATATGATCATAATGTCTAAAAATAGACATAGTCTAAAAATAGACTTGTGCCAAAAATAGCCTGCGGGCCCACTTAGTGAAGGTGACTCTTTTCACTAAGCTCATCATCTTGTTGAATCTCAACACTCCATCTCAAAAAGATAGGGATTATCTTTTACCCCGATCCTGCCTCTATGGTATTCCAATTTGCTCCTGGTGAGCGCCTTCATCAGAATATCTACATCTTGATCCTCCGTGGGAATGTACTGAAGCAACATGATCTTACACTGCACATAATCTCTGATATGATGATACCAGATATCAATATGTTTAGATCTATCATGAACATAGGATTAACCGAGAGTTTAATGCAACTCTGATTATCATAATGAATTACCGTGGGATCTAAATGTGAACCGAACAAGCCAACCAGAATCTTCCTCATCCAGATAGCCTCACATGCAGCTAAACTTGCTGCCATGTATTCTGCTTCTGCTGAACTGAGTGCCACGGATCTTTGTTTCTTGCTGTACTAAGAAAATGTTGTAGACCCAATATTGAAAATCCCTCTTGATGTACTCTTTCTGTCTGTTGAGCTTCTTGCCCAATCTGCATATGTGAAGCCATGCAACTTCACCTCATCTGTCTGTCTGTACCATAAACCATACTCACATGCACCCCTGAGATATCTCAGGACATGCTTGCCTACCTTCCAAAAGAGCTTGGTAGGCTTAACCATCGCTTGTGAAAGCTGGTTCACCGCATAGCATATTTCCAGTCTTGTATTGACTAAATACATGAGCGAACCCACCAACTGCCGATATATAGTGGCATCCACTACCTTTGCCGATGTAGCATCCTCTTTCTTCCAATTTCCTAGAAGAGGAGTGTCGATAGGCTTGCAGCCTTTCATGTGAAACTTCTATAGTATATCCCGGGCATACTTGCCTTGAGACACAAATAGTTCACCTTCCCGCTACCATGTTTCCAATCCAAGGAAATAATGAAGGAGGCCTAAATCCTTCATCTCAAACTCCTTTGCAAGATCAACCTTGCATGAGTATATCACCTGCTCATCAACTATTATTATCAAATCATCAACATAAAGTACAATGATCAAAAGCTTACCCTCAACCACAATCTGGTACAGGTTTGCATCCGCCTCACTCTTGGTGAAGCCAAGTCCAGTGAAATAGCTATCAATCTGAGTGTACCAAGCACGGGGTGCTTGTTTTAGCCCATACAACGCTCTTTTGAGCCTGCACACATGCGACTCACTGCTGAAGATCTCAAATCCTTCAGGCTACTCAATGTACACCTCTTCCTCAATGATCCCATTAAGGAACGCAGTCTTCACATCTATCTGATGAATGTGCCAACCCATCTGCGCTGAGAGAGCAAGGATGGTATGTATGGAAGAATACCGTGCGACAGGTGCAAAGGTTTCTTCATAGTCAATCCCCTCAATCTGTGAGAAGCCCTGGGCAACAAATATTTCCTTATACTTCTCAACACTCCCATCAGTAGCTTGCTTTACCTTGTAGATCCATCTTGATCCTACAACTGATTTTCCCATCGGTCTTGGAACAATCTCCCAAGCACTATTTCTGACAATGGAGTCATGCTCCTCCACCATGGCATCTACCCATGTGGGCTCCTATGCTGCTTCTTCAAAAGAAGATGGCTCTATCACAATACATTTGCTCATAAGAGCCATGTATCTAGTATACCAGTCAGGTGACTATCTCTATCTGTGCTGTGATGTAGAAACTCCTACATTCTGTGCCGCATCCACCTTCAGTTTCTCAGCTTCTGTGGTATGCTTCCTACCTTGTCTGATGTTTGGTTCTGCATGAGTGGACTCCTCCACTCCATGAATCTCCTCCTGTGGCTGATCCATATCCAGAGGCTCATCTTTAGGAACAAGAAGTTCCTCTTCCGCATGCAAGTGTAGTTCCCTCTCAAGTGACAACTTCATGGCTTTCACCTCGTTGAATTTTATATCCTGTCGCATAACAGTCATTCAACTGTTCGGGAAATACACACGATAGTTGTGGGGTGTTTCTGTGTACCCCACAAATATCCCAGCTTCTGCAGTCGGCTCCAACTTCTTCCTGGTATCCTTCGTCACATGAATGTAAACAGGTAAGCCAAAAATAATTAAATGAGAAATATCAGGCTTCTTACCAGTAAAAGCTTCCTCAGGTGTACTCATGCCAAGTACTCTATGAGGACAACAGTTTTTCACATAAACCGCAGTGTTGCATGCTTCTGCCCACAAGTGCATCGGTAGGCCCTAATCATGCAGCATCGCTCGTGCAGAACCCACGATCGTTCTGTTCTTTATCTCCACGACCCCATTCTACTATGGGTTATGAGGCGCTATGAGTTCTCTTCGAATTCCTTCTTTGCTACAGAAGCCTTTGAATTCGCCTGAGATGTATTCACCACCATTATCGCTCCTTAGAGCTTTCACCTGCTTCCTCGACTCCTTCTCCACCAATGCCTTGAACTCATAGAACTTTGAGAACGTTTCACTCTTCTTCTGCATGAAGAATATCCAGCATCTACGAGAAACATCATCAACAAATATCACATAATACCTGTGTCTTGCTGTTGAAGCAACCGAGAATGGTCCACACACATCTGTGTGAATTCTCTCTAGGATCACCGAAGCACGATTCTCCTTCTCATGAAAGGTGGTCTTCACAAACATACCCATTGTATATCCTTTGCACTGATCTGACCGTGCAAGAGTACCCTTGGGAAGTCCAGTAGAAATTTTTTGCAAAATTTTCAAAGTGCCATGGTGAAGATGGCCCAATCTCCTGTGCCATAACTCTCCCTCATCCTGGCTCACCACTTCTTCTGCTTTGCCCACCATTGCAGCACAACCATCTACCTCCAGCTTTTAGAGATTCTTAATTCAAACCCCTATCTTCTTGGTTTGACTCATTGTTTTATGTCGAAGGAAGGCTTTTCCCTCACTGAAAATAACATCATAACCTTTGTCTTCCAGCATTGCGATCGAGACCAAGTTCTTCTTCAGACCTGGAACATGCATGACATTCTTCAACAAGAATGGATTACCAGACTCCCTCTCAAACGTAATGGTCCCAATGCCAGTTGCACTGTACTGACCATTGTCACCCGTCTCTATATGCATCTGGAGGTCCTTCTCCTCCAAGTCACTAAACAACTCTTTGTCTCCCGTCATATGGAAAGACGCACCACTGTCAAGATACCACACTGATCCCATGCAGCTTGAAGCCAAGCATGCGATAAAGGAGAAATATAGCTCAAATTGCAAGGCTAAGGCCTCTCCAGCTGCAGATCCAGCAACCTGCTTATTCTTCTTCTTCTATGGACAGTTAGTGGCGAAATGTACATGCTTGTGATAGTGAAAACACTTCACTTTGGACAAGTCCTGCTTCTTGCCTTTTGCATTGGATTTAGAAGGATTTTTCTTCCCCTTCCCTTTCCTTGCTTTGGAAGCCAAAGTGAAATTCTCTTCATCTTCATTCTTCGATGAAGATCCATCCCTGGTACCTCGCCTTATCTCCTCCTGCACAAGATCTGACCAAAGTTGCTCCCATCCTGGCAGTTTCTCCCGTCCATTGATAGAGTCTTCGTAGCTATGCCAACTCTTCAGAAGCCCAAGGATTTCCAAGCTCATCAAGTATTCTTCATCAATAGTAACCCCCACACTTCCCAGCTCATCCTTGCAGTAAAAAAAATTGGTGAGGTATTTTGGTATACTGTCGCCTTTCTCCATTTTTATTTTTCTGAGCTTGTCTTTAAGCGCCAACTTCCTCTGGTCACTTCTGCTTTGGAACAAGTCTATCAAATCCTTCCACATTAAGAATGGAGTGGATTTCCCATGAAGGCTGGACATAATGTGGTCCTTCACACCTTCCAACAAAATCCTCCTTGTCTTTGCAGTCTTCTTTTTCCATGCATCAAGTAATGCAGCATTGTTAGATCCCGGCTTAGGAACATCGCTATCGATGAACTCCTTCAGCCCATTATCCTCCAGCACCGCTTCCATCCTGTCCTTCCAGGATATGTAATTTAAGCTCCCATCAAGGGCATACTCCAATCTCAACTCGTTGAATGAAATTTCAATGTATACTCGATTTTTGCACCAAGAATCGTCTGTAGCAAATTCGAATTGTCCACCAGCACAAACTCACTTCACAATTGAATTCTTCAATCAAAAATCCTCTAATACCATGTAGAAATTATATGCGCTAAGCATGCATATGTCCTTGATTCACCTGATATCACACAATTTAACTTTATGCAAAATATTGAATCAATTCCACTTGTTGATCTTTTGCGGAAACAATTAATTGCACACACATGTGAAGCATAAACAAAAATTATCAATCACACATAACATAGTTTTTAACTAGGAAATCCTGAAGCCAAAAACCCCAACTATATATTATGTAACATGGATATCATATGAAAATCTCATACAAAGCATACAAAGCTTATCGCAAGCTCTCAGTACAGTACAATCGTCATACACTATACAGGCCTAATCTTGCAAATCCATGCACCGATCTTTGCCACCTGCTAGCCTGCCTGCACTGCGCAATCTCTGCTGAAGAATAGCTCTGAATGAATTCGAATTACTCCATCCTTGATGGCACAATCCTCATTGGCATCTCCATTGAGTGTTTGATGCAATCCATGCATCACAATAGTCACAACAGATAATCTATCTTGCCCTTTCACCTATCTCTCCACTCGTCTCCACTGAAACTGCCATGCACTGTAGTTAACTGATGTATTGTTCAGTTGATTAATGAGTTATTATTTGTGAATTAATTAACTAATTAATTCACTCCACTCTCACTAGTGTATCAATCATTTAGACTAGATACAACTAGATCAACTGAGTCTAACTGAGTTAAACTGAATACAACTCCATAACTACTTCTTCCAACTGTGTCATAACTCTGCCACTTGAGTTCTAACTGAGTCCTCCATGCAATAGCTCCAATAAACCCTCAGGAATAGTGTAATTCCTTATGTCAGTTGATGTGCCACATCTGTGCACTGAACTGAAGTGCTCCAAGAGATTAAGTTGTTGTTTAGAGTCTGATTATTATTAAGAGCTAATAATAATCAACATGCATCTATTTTTTAGAATGAGGATCTATAAATAGACTTCGCCCAATATTCTAAAAATATAATTTCATCTATTTTTCCAACTTGACCAACCATCCACATAGCATCCTGCAACTTCTAAAATATGATCATCATGTCTAAAAATAGACATAGTCTAAAAATAGACTTGCACCAAAAATAGCCTGCGGGCCCACTTACTGAAGGCGACTCTTTTCACTAAGCTCATCATCTTGTTGAATCTCAACACTAAGATAAAAGAGACAAGGATAAAAAAAATCGCATGCATGCATGAGAATGGACTATATCATTTATCAATGACATAAATAGAACATATAAAATCATAAAATCATTTCATTTAACACAGTTATGTATGAATACTTGAGTCTTAGACTCTTACAGAAATTGTCACATGTCATTTCTGATGTATGTCTGGGTTATTGTCAGTGTAGATGTCCCCATGTGTGGGTGCACATATAACATATTTGGTAGGGAAATGAAAACATATCCTCCCAGGCTGATGGGCATCCCCAACCAATAAATAAATGCATGATTGGTGAACCATGTTACCCATCATATGGCATGAGAATTAATCCAGTAGAAGACCACACCCAAGCAGGCTGCACTTGGAGAATTTTGGCCCTCTTGCTTGTTACCTCTGATGTTATAGGTGGCTTGTTACCTCTCATGTTATAGGAGGTCTACACTTGTGAATATTTTCAATACTCTTGTCATTTCTATCACAAAGGGAGGTTTATAGTTTGACCTTTAGATGTCCCTAGAGTCGTGATTTCATTTGATGAGGTTATTGATGAAGTAAACATAGATGGCTTGATGATGTTGATGTTTGGGTTGCCTTGATGATGAGTTTTTTCCTTTCATACTAGCCGAATTAGTTGTGAATCCCCTATGATCATTAGATGGTTAATGATACATGCTGTTGTATGACTCACTTGATGAATTCCCCTAGCATTTTTGGCCTATGCCAACATCTTTTTCACATAATCATTTCAATAGCTTCATGATGGTGTACAACACTCTAGCATTCTCCCCCTATTATTACTTGAATTGAAATTGTTCTTGGGGTGATTTAATATGCTCTAGCATGGTTTGATATTCATGAGGTAAACACCCTTGTTCATATTGAAGGATTGTAAGCATATTATGGTATGACATGATATAGACTACAATCATTGCCTGCTTTACAGTTCTATCTACGTAGATCCACTACATATGGGATTGGTTGGCATGATTTGAGGAATGCCCCACATCTTATTGGCACACATGTTTAGATCACCCTTTGAGAAGTTGTCATAACAACTATTTGACCATTGCTTGCCCACTTATCTATAAGATCCACTTATGGAGGAGTGTGATAAATTTATTGGAGGGGCATCCTAGCTCTTGAGCATATACCTTTTGACAAGTAACCAAATTTTTACCAAAGCCAATAAATGCAAAATTGTAGCAGAATTTTAAAATTAGGGTCATAATAGAAATTTGGACAAATATTGCTAGGAGCTATGGTGGCTATAAATCCATCACCTTAAAACCCTCACCACATTTTGATAAAATTTTTGATAAATGCCCAACCTTTCTTGCTTGATCACTTTGGTTATTTGGGAAGATTGTGATTGTAGAATGAGAACAACTTGAACATAGGGAACAAATTTACATGTTATGGGTGTTGATTTTTGTGTAGCTTGGGAGGCACTCCAAGCCCTAGTGTTCAAGGGTTGGAGGTAAAAGTGCCACAAATGGGCTTGTGGGCTTGAGATCCAAGATTGGGGGTTTTTCACCCATCGTGATTTGGGCCAAAACCATTATGGATTTTCAACATGTGATGGATGAGGATGATAGTGCTCGGAGAAATGATTCTAATGCAACAAGAATCATCCGATTCTGAGTTGTTAGATATAAATTAATTTTTGAAGCTGACAAGTTAATTAAAGCCCCTCATTATGTCTATAAAAGGAGAGTGAGCACTTGTTTTTTAGGCATCCATTGTGTTGGCTTTAGGGGTCCTAACCCAGGTTCACACGTTAAGGTTTTCCAACAAGCCCCTATACTACTGGCCCTTTCGGCAGTGGCCTGCTTGCGTAGGTCAAATTCTCACCCAAAGCAGTATGGGAGGGTGCTAGAACTAGGTTTCCACACCCAGAAAGAGAGCAGTTAAGCCAAGCCATGCACAACGCACAGATCTATGGAAACATAGCTAGTTCACAGGCTTAAATAGATAACTGGTGCACACAGTATTACAGATCTAGATCTTATATCCGCATCCACGTGCGTTCAACCAACAAGGATATAAATTACAGTACACGCCGCAGACCAGATAGCATATATTATAGATAAACATAGAAAATAACACAGATCATTCGTACCTTATCATAGATTTAACACAGAGCACAGATTCATATAACATATAGATCCAGAACCAAATACCAGCAATACTTCTCATATATTATCAGAAGATTCTTACATAACCCCAAATCCCACCTGTGCACATAGCTAGCAGGAGTCCGACCCAAATACCCGAAACCCAAAACTAACAATCCGCAGTTAGAATTCACCTCTATTCATCTTCTACCTATCGACTCAAAAAGACTTACTATTTATACCAGTTTAGCCTAGAATTACTATGGTATGTAAACTGTGGTTTGCAGACTCTTGGTTTTACCTATTTACCCACTTACAACGTATTGGGGCTTTTATCCACCCTATCACCCCTACTCTAGACTAAATATAATCAAAATAATTCAAAATTGGACCAGCTTTCATCAGTGTGGGAGACCCTTCTCCAACAGTCCCCCAACACAATCTTGTGACTCGTCCTGAGTCACGGTGGTCGTAGGGCTTCCGTTGTCGAAGGGCTATGCTACAAAGTAGTGTTCCAGCTAGTTCTTCATCCAAATCGTGCATTTGAAGTCCCCGATGATACTGTTGTAGCCTGGTCGACAGGTTGCAGCTACTCCGGCCATGTAGTCATTTTCTATGATATGGTTTGAGTCTACTACCATTAAAGTATCTTGGAAGCATATCGCCTTGTAGGGTGGCCAACCAGACAGCTCCCCAATTCGTGATTTCCTTGAATAGATAGGGACCCAACCAATGTTGTCGAAACTTACCTGGGTGCTTCGCAAACTAGCTTTCATACAAGAGTACCAGGTCATCTTCTGCAAACATCTTTTGGTGGATATGATAGTCGTGCCATGCCTTATCACGCATTTTCTGGACTTGCTGATGAAAGTTGGCCATAAACCGATCTTCCTCTAGGGCGGTGAGCTGCATCAGGCGTTCTTCGAGGACATCTGGGTCATCCATGTGTGTAAAGGCTGCAATACATAGACTAGGAACAATATACTCCATAGGCATGATGGCCTCCTTGCCGTAAGTCAATCGATTTGTCCTGTTAATTTCTTGAAAGTGGTTTGATAGGCCCAGAGAACTGATGGGATGCGCACATCCCAATCGCTGCGTTTGGCATTGCAGACCTTGATTAACGCCTGTTCTAATATTTTATTGAATGCTTCAACAACCCCATTGGCCTGTGGGTGACAAGGAGTTCTTTTTGCATGATGAATCTGGAATTCTTCAGTCAAGGCTTGGATGGTTTCATTAACAAAGTGTGTGCCCCGATCACTCATGAGGATCTTGGGGCACCCAAAGCAGGTTAGAATATGTTCAAAAATGAAGCGCGTAACAGTCTTCGCAGTACAATCTCTTACTTCTTGGGCTTCTACCCATTGGGTCACGTAATTTGTGGTAGTGATTATATAACGGGCACCTGTTTTCTTTCCTGGTGGATTAATAGGTCCAACAAAATCTATGGCCCATTTATCGAAGGCTTGCAATGCCATTTTTGGTTGTAAGGGATCTCATCGTGCCTTGATGGTCGCCCCGTTCGTTGACATGTATCACAAGCTCTGTAATAATCTCGGGAATCACTATGTACAGTATACCACCATTGCCCAGCCAATAAATTATTCTACACCATTTCTTTGCTCGCATAGTGCCCACCTGCTATTCCTTCATGGGCTTCTGTTAGGATGGCTTGTCGCTCATGCTCCAGAACATACCTGCATAGTACTTCATCCACACCTAACTTATAGAGGTGGCCTGCGATGATAGTAAAATATTCAGATTGTGTGACCAACTCCTTCTTTTGCTGGACTGAGTAGTCTGTTGGTGCCATACCGATAGTTAGGAACTAGATGATAACAGCAAAGTGGGCATCGATAACCTTAATGGTGAACAATTGTGCATCAGGTAGCATTCATCCAGACTAGTAGGTTCTTCTCCAGTATCAATACAGGATAGGTGATCTGGGCCTGTGTTTAGCTTTCCTGGTTTAACTATGATTTCGAAGTTATATTCTTGGTGTTGAGTGCATAAAAGGTATCTTTTTAACACCTATTTATCTCACATTAATTATCAATCCGGGAGTGACTTTTTATTTCAAGAGTGTACTCTGTCCGAGACAACAATTTAGTCTAAGAGTACTGCTGTGTGAGATGTAGTACAGTGTACAAAAGTAAACAAATGCTTGGAAAATAAATCTAACTACAACAAAATAAACTCAAATTCTCTTAAAATCTATCTATTCACTCGACAACCATCAATCGAGGATACAGTAGCAATAATTCATTCCTCTAGAAATTGATGCAACTAAAACCAAACTGGAACAAGGCAATCAATCTGGGAACTTGGAAGCAATAACCAGTGTTCTCTACAGTTGGCAGTCTTGACTTAAAGCAATTAAAGAGAAATAGAAATTGAACTAAAGCTGCTAAAAATAACGAAGCAAAAATTCTTCTAATAACTAGAATTGGAAAGGAACAACAATTCGTAATTCCTATATGCACACAACAACTATAAAATATTTCTCTGCAAATCTGAACCTAATGAACTAGAAATGAACAATAAACAGAAATGGAACAACAAACATAAATTGAACAACGAACATAAACTTGATGCAATTTAAGCAACGAATCCTCTTAATACTTCAACCCTGTCGACGGCCAACACTATGAAACAGTTCATTGGAATGAATCATAAATCAATGCAACAACAACGCTTTATAAAATATAACAAGATGAATAAGATAGGAAATACGATCCTTGCTAAGATAGAATAGCAGTGCAATTCATTAACGTATACATCAAATCTGAATTCAATCCAACAGCAATCAAATAACTCTGTAATCATAATGAATCTAAATGCAATTATCACACGACATAAATAAAAGAATAGAAATACAAACAGCGGATCGATCCACCAGGGTCGGGCCCTCAACCGCCGGTGAAACACCGCTGGGCTACTGCAGAGCTTGAGAAATGGAACGAGAACGCCTCTTTGTATTAATCAAACATGAATAACTTTTACATCAGTTTCTCTTTGCTCATAAGAGTCAAGGAATTACAGTGTTACAAAGGGAATTCAATAATCATCCATTGTTCTCCAATACATAATACATGCTCTCCTTTTATAATCAGAAAGAGGAGAAATTAAATAGCAAATATGATCTCTAATAAAAATATTGGATTGTTCCCAACAACTTGTTCAACTAGAAAATATATTTCCATCCATCTTTCAACAAGAGCAAGGCGAATTTGGCTTTGCAACTGAGATTTGGAGGACGACCGCAACAACAAATCTAAGAAAATCGTGCTCAAAGGACCCTGCGTTTCTCTCAATACAGGCCGAATTTGGGCAAAACATTCTTCACTAAAGTTAATATGGTCCGTTCTAGAAAAAACCTATGTTCCGGATTTTCCAGATTCTTCTCCATTTGCCCAGAATCTCAACCGCAAAACTGTCACTTCTTATTCCAGCGAATTTCTGAGTTGTAATATTTGATGATGATTTGGAGATCAAATCTGCAATTTAGGAAATATCTTGGAGGCTAAAATGGTGAGTGTTGTTACAAAATATATTAATAAACCATCATTGATAAAATTATGCATAATAATCATCAATTTATTAAAAATAAAGGAGAAGAAATAATATTCACCCATAAGAGCATAAATCATTATAAAATGGATTAATATGATAAATTATAATAAATGACATGATAAAGAAGAGTAAAAATGGATGAAATAAGTGTTAAAAAGTAGTCGTAGTCACGACCCAACATACCCCCAAACTGAATATATTGCATGTCCTCATGCAACCCAGAACCGAATATATTGCATGTTCTCATGCAACCCAAAGACAAAACCCATGTGTTAACCAAGCAAAGAAAATTGTTCATCCCAACTCATGAAATGGATGGAACAAATGAATTTTTCCTCAAATAATGAATATTCAATTTTAGCAATCTTGATAAAGGCATAACAGTTTTTATAGTTGACCTTCAACTATATGTATATGAAGTTGCAGAAAAATGTGACATAAGTAACAACAAACTTCATTAACCATTTTCTCAAAAATCATATCGTTTTGATGCATGGATCATGAGATATAAACAAAATGGTTATAGGTGATAGTGCATAATTTTCGAAATTTTATGAACTAATTTAGCGCGAATTTATCTGGGTTTGTGTATTTTAATGATACCTCTTTGTTATCTAGAAATCACAAGAATTCAGTTCATAGTTTTAAAGATATATGCAAAACAATTTCTGTACTATATACAAATGAAATTGTATGCCTTAAATGAGAAAGAAAGTGGAAAACATCCATCATGTGTAGCAATTCCCCCCCCCTCCCCAAACTGAAGAATTAGCATGTCCTCATGCGATGCTAGAAAACAAATATAGGTGGTTGCTACAATTTGTTGAAATCTATGCTTGGTGTAAAACAACATGGAATAAGGGAGGTGTTGAGAATGAATAAGAATATCCATGGATCATAAAGAATATTATTGACATGGTCAAAAGAAAGAAATGAAGGAAATCAACACTCCCCCAAACTGAAAGATGAGATGTGTCTAAAAAAAATGGGAAGTGGTAAAGATGTGGAATGAATGATGATAAATAATGCTCAATGGATTTTCATGAAATTCTCCTAAATTCATAATAAATCAGAAGATTATGCTATTTTACCTCAAGTGTTACCTCCGAAAAAATGTGAAAGGACATCTAGGGACTGGCCTTTGTTGAAGCTGATGTAGGCTGAGCAGATACTGAAAGTGATGCAAAAGGTGGAAGCCATGCAAGCACATAATGTCTGAAGAATTGTATGCATTCGCAAGCCTTTGTTGTTAGTTGCAATAGTGTGGTCGTGCTGCGAATAGAATTTTCCCTTGATATTTGTTGTTCTCCTGTAAAAAAATCACGATTATGTATGCAATTTTCTTGAATCCACAGTGTTAATTTTGAATCGCAACAAATAAGATGCATGCAAAAAATTCAATCAGCAAAATTCTATAGAAATGCAGTATGACTATTGTGGCAAAATGGCAGCGTACTTCACAGCAATTATACAGCATGGAAAAACATACATACTTATGATATGACCAACAAATTATCACATTACTAAAATCAATGCATATTTTGAAATCGTTAGTAGATATGGAAATGCTTATATAATGATTCAAAAATAAGGGAAAAGGACAGCTGATGAAAAAAATACTTATGCGGTCATTTCCACATAAACCATTATGATCGATTTATAAATAAATTTCATGCATAAGAGGTTCCGAACAAAGGGTTTAGGAGCATACTCTCATTTGATATTAGATAAAGATATAAGAAAATGGTTTATCATTACTATTGATTTGTGAAAAATATGACTCCAATACCATAAGTAGAGCTCTGTTGCCCACAGGTGTCTATAACCTTGACAAAGTTTCTTTCTCACCCTTGGAACCATTATCCTTTATTTATGCCTAGGGAAGTTCTATGTGATGTCATGATGGAGGCCACTGTGCTGGCTTGGGGACCAAATGAATCACAATGCCATTCACCAGGAAGGAGTGAAAGGTGGGCAAGCCGGCTCGTGATAAGACCTCCTATTCCAAGGAATTTTTATTTTTCTGAGTTGTCCATTGGATCATATCCTTGGTGTGGTGGCCATAATGGGAATGTCACTTCATTTCTCCCTTATGATCATGGTAGGTTGGCTCTTGATGAGACCCCCTATCCTCCATCTGCCATATCATATAATTGTTAATAACCATATAAAGAGTCTTTTCTTCTTTTTTTATGTAGCACTTCTCTATTTATGTATAGAGGATGGCTCAACACTCCTTAAGAGTAGGGATGGTGGAAGAAGTTTGAACATCTCAATAGAGAAAGTATGCCCTTATTCTTATTCAATAAATAAAAATCAAAGAGAGTTGTGAAGAGTTAGGGAAGAACCAACATGATAAAGATAGTCGATCATATTAGTTTTAGTGAAAATAAAGATAGCAAAGTGATATAGATAGTTTTTCCCTTTCCTTTTCTTATCAGTACAAAACAATTTCTTAAAAATGACAATTTCTCTTGATTTGCTGATTCCAGTAACCTCTAATTTGTGTATCTTTCCATAAATTGTATTGTTGTCTTTCAAAAATTCACGAAAATTCAAAAAAATCCTCAAAAATTTGTTCACAAACAAGAAAAATGGATTCAAAAAGTGTTGTTTATTTGGAAAGGAACAACAAGAACAGTCGGTGCTGTTCCTTTTGAAAGGAACAACAAAACTGTTATTCCTTTTAAAAGGAACAACAAAAACGAGCGGTGCTGTTCCTTTTGAAGGGAACATCAAAACTAATCAGCGAAAATGTTATTCCTTTTGGAAGGAACAACAAAAAGAAACACACAAACGCACTGTTTCTTAAGAGGAACGGCTGCTGTTCCTTGAGAGGAACAACAACTGTTCCTTAAGAGGAACAACAAATGAATATAAGCACGCAAAGATGATGTAGGGAACAACAAAGAAAAAAAAATAGAGGAAAGAACAAAGCTAATATGCAATCCATTGTCAAGAAAATCCAATCAAATAGAAAGGAAAATTTTATGTACAGGTTTCAAGAAAAAGTAATTTTTTATAAAAATTGGTGCTACCGAAGAATTTCCTTCTATGATTTAAACTTGCATGGTGGGGTACTTATTGTTCAATTACCACTGGAGCGGAAATTGAAATTTGAAGGGATCAACACCTAAAATACAAAAACATAAAAGAAATCAGAAAAGAAACAACACTTTATTAAGTTACAACAGCTATGATGTTATTTCCTAAAGGAATATCAATCTATTAATGGGAAAAAATGATCTTTTTGAAAAATGTTTTGGCAGCAGTAACATGAATCTTGAAATGGGAACCAATTCTTCATTTCTTCTTGTTATAAATCTGTTGGGTAATGAACTGGATGAAATTCCCTTGTTTTACTAAATTTTTCAAGAATCGCTCATCCATAAATTGACCTTTTTTGTTCTCTTAAGACCTGCAAAAAACGAGTGTCTACCTGCAATAAAACATTAAATTATGGAGAAAGAGAGGTGATCAGGCTCCCATAATTCAAAAATTATGCAAAAAACAAACAAGTAGTTACTCTGTAGAACAAATCCATGGAAAAATAAAACAAATTGTATTTGTTACCTGCGGGAGAGCAGTGGTCGACCATACTAACCAGCAGTGTTTTAATCATAACTTCTTCTTTTTTTGTCCGATTCGAGTGATTCCAAAGCCAAATGAGAGCTAATTCAAGGTTTTATCTCCAATAGAAACAGATTTTAAAAATTCCATGTAATGGTATGTTAAACGTGCTTAGAACAACCTGCATAATAGAGTCATTTTCGATTTTCCAGCTCAGACCAACAGTTGGTATTTCAAGCATACATTATTCTTTTAATGGAGGATTGAACTGATTCAAATTGGAGATTAAATTATATTCAATTATTGATCTCCAATAGAAACAAGTTTTGAAGACAACAAGAATTGCTGGGTCAAATATGCTAGGGAACAGTCGAAAAAACGGAGTTTTAAGAGTGCTGATTTATGATAGGCAGTCAGTATTTTGGTCATAAATGCCTCATACGATATCGAAATTGAGTGATTAAAATTGCGTTGTAAACTATATTAATATAAAAATCTACCATAGAAACAATTTTTTAAAATATAGTCATTTAGGCCTCAAAAAACTGACTGTCCCAACTCTGTTCTTGAGCTGCCTACTAGACACCCTGTCAATGGTTTGGTTCTAACTTTTTTGATTCAAATCCAAATTGAGTGATTAAAATTGGGTTAGAAAGTAGACATCAAGGGATACTTAAGATAGAAAAAAGTTTTAAAAATATTCAATTTTGGTCCCTCAAAACATGACTGTCCCAACTTTGTTTTCAGAAATTTCATCAAGCCCGCAAGCCAAAAAATGATAATGAAGCAATTTTTACACATTGATGATAAAAATGAATATAAGTGTTTGTAGAATGGTTATTTGCAATATAATTCATCTACATACACAAATAAATTATAATATTTATCATCAATGTTGATTTCCACAACATGTTGCAACAAAGAGACAAGTATTTTTACAAAAATTAAAAATATGTGTTTGTTTTATTTCCTTGTTTATTTTATTTTCTCCACTATCCTACTATTCTTTGAAAATAAAATATGTTCATGTATAAGAGTATTTATAGTGGAACCATTTTAGAAATAAGGCCTCTAGTATGTACATACCCAAATTTGAAAAATGCATGTTGATAAAAATTAGGGTATGAGAAGCCAACTTCTCTTGAAAAGATGGTGCCAAAAATTGTTGAAGCATAGAGTGATGTTGCAAACAAATGATGGAGTGAAACCAATCTTCAATGTATCCTTTATTTTCTTGATTTACCATAGCCATCATATCATGAAGTTCTTGAGATTTTAAAATGGTTTGTTGGTGCAAACTAGAAGAAACCTCATTTTCTTTCATAACTTCTACAATTTTTGGATTTGATACATTCTGGATCTCAGTGTAAGTTTTCTCCAATGGTGCATGTGAGATAGAATGGGTGGGAAGGTTAGGTAAATTTTTCAGTTCAACACTGTAAGCATGTTGTACTAGTTTATTATGATGAGGGTGTGGAATGAGTTGAGCAGGAGATGGTGTAGGGAATGGAGCCTCTTGATGATGTAGTTGATTGGGTTGAGTGGATGATTTTGATAGGTAAGCAAGGTGTTGTGGAAGAGCTAGAAGATGTGTTTGTGCTACAAGATGAGGGAGAGTAGTCATACAATCATAAGATGAACCATGCCAAACTTGTAGACAAGATTGGTAGTGGTTATATTGAGATTGGCATGGCTACCCTAACATATGAGTATTCCATAACGAATTATGCAAGTAAGAGAATGGAGAGGAAGTGTTTTGAACCATACCTGTAGGCCATGATTTCCATGGTTTTTACCTTGTTGCAGCTTCCCCATCTCTTTGATATGCTGCTTCCAAATTAGATAAGGAAGAGTGAGTATCTATGGGATGTTCCTTTCAGTAATGTGGGAAAAACAATTCATCAAATTCTTGATTTCTCTGAACCTGCAAAACATTCAATTGTGAATTTAGAGAGCTAATAAAATCAACTTTAAACTTTTCAAATAAAACATTGATTTCAGCTCTTATGTCTCTTGTTCTTGTAGTAAATCTAGAAAAGAAAGAAGAAACTTCTCTAGAATTCTTACCAGCCTTAGAAATTCCTCTTGAATACCTTATGCACAATTCACAAACATCATCATATGATAACTAAAAAACATCACCTTTTCTTATCAGATTTAAGAGTTCTAAAAAATCATCTTTGATTCCTTTAAGAAGGAGTGTTTTCAAGATCTCTTTTTCCAAATGCTTATGCTTTGATTTTTTAAGGTTGTATCGAAATCACTCTACATAGTCCTCCAAGCTTTCATATTCCCCTTGTATCATACCGAAAACATCTTCATTGGATTTGCAATAGTCTTGGTACTTTTTCAAGAATATGTTCTTCATGTCCTCCCATGTTTGGATGCAGTTTCCACCTAGGCTCATGAACCATCGGAGAGATGCTCCTTTTAAAGTAAGAGGAAACACTTTCAACCTTTGATCGTTAGTACAATAATCATATCCTCTACAAAGTATTTCAAACTCAAACAAGAATGTATCTGGATCTTCATTTTTCAAATCATGAAAATTTGGTAGAGACAATGGGGGAATTATGTGCATTTGTGTCACTCCTTCTAGATCCTTGATAGGGAATTCGAAAGTTGCAATGTGAGCCATTTCCTACCATAATAGAAGATTTTCTTCATGTGTTTGTTTAAGGATCCTCCTTCCAATGTTCTTGTCAATTGGTTAGTGAAATGGGTGGTGCTTACATCACCACTCGAGTGGAATTACAAGATTTTTTTTTCAAAAAATCTACCTCTAAAATTCAAGAAAACACAAGCATTCATTCCTATCTTAAGCTTTCACTTAACTCTGATGTGAAGCGGGCCAGTGAACAAGTGTGTTTCTTGCTTGGTGCGCAGGTTCTTAGCTTTGGTCTTTAATACCCAATTATTCCCAAGCAGAAAAAAAAATCAAATATGCATCACTCTTCCTAAATGGCATACACTCTCCCTGGCAACGACGCCAAAATGTTGAGTGCATAAAAGGTATCTTTTTAGCACCTATTTATCTCACATTAATTATCAATCCGAGAGTGAATTTTTATTTCAAGAGTGTACTCTGTCTGAGGCAGCAATTCAGTCTAAGAGTAATGCTGTATGAGATGTAGTACAATGTACACAAGTAACAAATGCTTGGAAAAGAAATCTAACTACAACAACATAAACTCAAATGCTCTTAAAATCTATCTATTCACTCAACAACCATCAATCGAGGATACAGTAGCAATAACTCATTCCTCTAGAAATTGATGCAACTGAAACCAAATTGGAACAAGGAAATCAATCTAGGAACTTGGAAGCAATAACCAGTGTTCTCTACAGTTGACAGTCTTGACTTAAAGAAATTAAAGAGAAATAGAAATTGAACTAAAGCTGCTGAAAATAACGAAGCAAAACTTCTTCTAATAACTAGAATTGGAAAGGAACAACAATTCGTAATTCATATATGCACACAACAACTATAAACTATTTCTCTGCAAATCTAAACCTAATGAACTAGAAATGAACAATAAACAAAAATGGAACAGCAAACATAAATTGAACAACGAACATAAACTCAATGCAATTTATGCAACGAATCCTCTTAATACTTCAACCCTGTCGATGGCAAACATTATGAAACAGTTCATTGGAATGAATCATAAATCAATGGAACAACAACACTTTATAAAAGATAGCAAGATGAATAAGATAGTAAATACGATCCTTGCTAAGATAGAATAGCAGTGCAATTAATTAACATATACATCAAATCCGAATTCAATCCAACAGTAATCAAATAACTTTGTAATCGTAATGAATCTAAATGCAATTATCACACGACAGAAATAAAAGAATAGAAATACAAACAACGGATCGATCCACCAGGGTGAGGCCCTCAACCGCCGGTGAAACGCCGTTGGGCTACTGCAGAGCTTGAGAAATGGAACGAGAACAACTCTTTGTATTAATCAAACATGAATAGCTTTTACATCAGTTGCTCTTTGCTCACAAGAGTCAAGGAATTATAGTGTTACAAAGGGAATTCAATAATCATCCATTGTTCTCCAATACATAATACATGCTCTCCTTTTATAATAAAAAAGAGGAGAAATTAAATAGAAAATATGATCTATCATAACATTATTGGATTGTTCCCAACAACTCGATCAACCAGAAAATATATTTCCATCCATCTTTCAACAAGAGCAAGGCGAATTTTCCTTTGCAGCTGAGATTTGGAGGACGGCCGCAACAACAAATCTGAGAAAATCATGCTAAAAGAACCATGTGTTTCTCTCAATATATGCTGAATTTGGGAAAACCGTTCTTGAGTAAAGTTAATTTGGTCCGTTCTAGACAAAACCCATGTTCCGGATTTTCCAGATTATTCTCCATTTGCCCAGAATCGCAACCACAAAACTCTCTTCTTATTCCAGTGAATTTCTGAGTTGGAATATTTGATGATGATTTGGAGATAAAATCTGCAATTTAGGAAATATCTTGGAGGATAAAATGGTGAGTGCTATTACAAAATATATTAATAAACCATCATTGATAAAATTATGCATAATAATCATCAATTTATTAAAAATAAAGGAGAAGACATAATATTCATCCATAAGAGCATAAATCATTATAAAATGGATTTATATGATAAATTATAATAAATGACATGATAAAGAAGAGTAAAAGTGGATGAAATAAGTGTTAAAAGGTGGTCTTATTCACGACCCAACACCTGGAACAACAACAACCATCGACAGATTCTCACCCCCAACACAGGATTATTCACTAAGTATTTTAAGGTCGAATAGTCAGTATACATTTTGAAGTGACCTCCGAGCAAGTAGTGGCGATATTTTTGTAGTGCATAGACCATGGCCAATCCTTCCCTTTTTGTTGTGGCATAATTGCGTTTAGCATTTGAGAGTTTTTGGCTAGCAAAGGCGATTGGATGATCAATGTCCCCCTCGCCCAGTTACGTAAGGATGGATCCTAAAGCGATGCCCGAGGTATCTATGTGTACATGAAATTCCTTCTTCCAATCAGGAAAGACAAGAATAGGTGTCGAAACCATCTTTTCTTTGAGTACTTAAAAACTTTTCTGACATTCCTCGTCCCAAAAGAAATGCAACATCCTTCTTAAGTAGCTTCTCGAGTGGTGCTGTGATTAGTGCGTACCCCTAAATGAACTTTCTATAGTAGCCTGTATATCCTAGTTTTGGGGACAGCCAGGTTGACGATGACAAAAATCTTGGCGGGATCCATCATCAGCCCTTGTTGGCAGATTATATGCCCAAGTAACATGTCGAAAGGTACGTAGAAAATACACTTCTTGATGTTGAGGGAGATTTGGTATTTGCGGCAGGCATCTAACATTAAGCGGAGGTTCGAGACATGAGTTCATACTAAGCCAAATATATTCCAATCATCAAAGTAGACTTCTACAAACTTATGAATGAATTCTTTGAAAACTGCAACCACGGTGCGTGAGAAGATAGCTGGAGCATTCTTGAGTCCGAATGGCATTACAGTATATTGGAAGGACCCCCATTCAGTGGAAAATGTAGTTTTACTGTGATCTTCTGGGGCAATGCGGATATGATGATAGCCCGATAACCCATCAGTAAATGAGTACACCTCATGACCACCTACATTGTCTAGTATTTCATCTGAAAAGGGCGTCGATAACGGGTCATGTATGTAGGCGTCATTTAACTTACGTAGGTCAACGCAGTTCCGAATTTCCCCCTTTTTTTTCTTTTCCTGAACAACCATCGGGCTGACCCAGTCTGACTGTTCGACTGGCTCTATGATACCGACAGTGAGAATTTTATCCAATTCCTCCTTCACTTTTTTTTTGTACTTTTGGTTCAATCAGTAAGGCCGCTGCTTGGTTGCTCGGGCATCAGGCTTGAGCGCGATGTGCATAACTCCCAGATCGCCAATGATCCCCTTGAGTTAGGAGAATTTGATTGGAAAGAGATCCTAATATTCTGTTACCAATTCCACTACCTTGCTGATGGTGTCATTGGGGCTAGGTTTCCATCCCAATATTGACTTCGCGCAGCTTAAGCGGTTTCGTTACATCTACCATTTGTAGTGAAGGTCCTGCAACTGCGCAGTCACCTTCAGATTCTGGAATAGAGACACAATATTGCATCAATTAGCAATGTCTCGCATTTGCATATCCTAGGTTGGTTCCCTGACTATAGTAGATGGATTAGAGTTACCAAATATATACACATCCAAGTCCTGCAGATCTTCGTCTATTGCTTCCGAACCTTCGACCAACCCAAAGGCCCTGATAAAGTCCTCCTGCAAGTTTTTCCAGAGAGAGGTCCGTTGATGCATCTCCACCTCCAAGTACCAGGCAGTCAGGATTGGGCCTAATGTGTGGATAAACGAATGAACCCATTCCTTGGAGGTATGATTCTGCCAATTATCCATCCACGCTTGCAAATGTTTGTGCGGGTTTCCTGGGCCGAAGAAATTTTCAATTCTTATCTGAGGCAAAGCTTTAAATCGCAGGACCATCACTTCTCGACATCTTTCCCAATTTGAAATTTTTTCCTTGTGGGTTTCCCACAATCTCATGGATGTGGCGTGTAGGGCCAAATTAAGGGCCCATAACTACCTTTCTTCTGGGACCTATTCCTCAAGTTTTCGCAAAAATGTCTCAACTTCTCCTGAACCATCAAAGAAGGGTAGCTCCCTCACCTCCGTGGATATGCAGCGTAGCGCAGATACATCGTGTAACCTGTTTTTCCAATTGTCCATTTCATCATCAGTGTCGGATAAGCATTCATTCTCTTTTTCCCAGAAAATCATACCTTCGTCTGTAGGGTTGACCCACTCTTGATCCTGGGCGGTCAACTTATATATGCGGTCTAATTTGTATTTTGTCTGTACAAGTTCGTTGTATCACTCTCCCTCCGTCGGGTCTAAAAGAATGACCACCCGTGTCCCATCGACTTCAAATACGATGTTGCATTTTTTTAAGTTAATGACATCGCCCATGTCGATGGCCCAACCTAGCCCTAGGAGTGTCGGGTAGGGGTCTGTGTCCTTCTTAATCTGAATAACCTAAAAGTCCGCTCGTACGTTAATCCCAACGATATCGACGAATACCTGCGATAGCCTCCCCAATGGGACTATTTTCTACTGATTGGCCATATGTAGCTAGATATCTGACCATTTGAGCTGAGGTTTCCCCGTCCGTAGCCATGTTTTTTTAGGGAGGACATTTTCATCTGACCCCAAGTCAAGGATGACCTGATTCATCTCATAGTCGCCGATTTGTGTTGTCAGTCGCATCTCCCGCCCAGTGCGTTTCCCCTGTTTATACAGCTAGTGGACATCCTTTAGTCTTACAACCGAAGTTGTTCCGCCTGTACAGTTATCGATTAGAGTCTGGAGGGTCGCCACAACTTGCTGATTGCGAAAGAGCTTCATGAATGCTTGCAGGAATACTCCCACCTCCTTATTTTCCATAGTGTGCACAGGTACCTTTGTATTATCAATATCCTGGCGGGCTATGACAAAAGCCTCCTTTTATTTAGCCAAATCTAACCCGTCCTGCTTGATGGGAACTTTTCTAATTAGCAGCTCAGCTTCAGCCTTCTCCATACTCCCACCTGTGGCCATGCCACTACGGGTTATAACAATAATATTGGCCCCTTCTAGTAGAGGTTCGGCCTTGAACCTTTGGATATTCTGCGTAGGTTTTGTTGCTTCTCTTTTATTTTGGCTATCAAGACTGGACATTCTTCAACCACATGATCCGCCCCCCTGCAATATCTGCAGGCAGGTCGAGATGGCTGTGCACAGTCTCTTGCAAAATGACCTACCTCCCTGTAGTTATAACAGACTAACTATCCTTGTTCTCCACTTGCGCTTCCCCCTTGCCCCTTGTTCCTGCTTCTAGTAGGGGAAATTCTACCACTGATGGACGACCTAGGTGATGCGGACTTCGATCTCGTTCGGTATATACTTCTTCGATCCATCATTAAGTCATATGTTCGACAGTTCTATTCATCATGGCCTACAGACCTGCAAAATCCACACCATCAATGTTTTACTTCTTGGAAATATGTTGCTAGGCAGGGACAGTGATGAGTATCATGCGATCCTTCAACCCGACAGTCATTGCACCATAGCAGCGGTTCCCTCAACTTCCTCATGTTTGGAGATTGTAGCGGACTAGACCCTGTTTCGTGCTCCTTGCGTAGACTTTGGATTTCAACCTGCATAACTTCTAGTTGACCCTGTATTTGTTGTACACCCAGCTGAGTCTCATCCCTTGGCGTAGCTTCTAGCTTCATCGCTACTTCTAACGCCTTCTCTTGTGTGTCAATAGTTTGGTGACCCATTGGTATCCGTAAGTATGGCAAGAGCATAACAATAAACCATTCCGTATGTTGCTTATCATCATACTTGAACACTCCTTCTCGGATTGATTTTTTTAATCGCTAATCTACTTCACATACAGACTCAGATGGTCCCTGCTTGATGTCTTTTAGTTCGTTGACTATATGTGAATAGGAATTAGGTTGAGAGTGCAAGCTTCTGTGATCCATAACATTTTAATTATAACTCTTCCGGGACATCACATAAGAATTTTAAGGACCAACGCGTTTCGAATTACCAACTGTAGTTCATCATTAGGATAATGAAAATTGGCTGATCTGACATACACATTTATACCAAGAGGAGAGAAGCAACGATCAAAACCCAACGGTCCAAAATTAAGATTAAAAATAAAATTTACCCAACCTTATAAAAATTAAAAATGGTCAAAATAAATAAATAAATAAATAATTAAATAAAATAATAAAAATATAAAAAGAACCAAACACCTAACTACCCTCACTTTAAAATCACAAGTTAAAATATAAAATCAGAACTAAAAACTAAATTAGTTTTTAGTTCTGATTTTATATTTTAACTTGTGATTTTAAAGTGAGGGTAGTTAGGTGTTTGGTTCTTTTTATATTTTTATTATTTTATTTTATTTTATTTATTTATTTTTATTTTATTTTTTTACCATTTTTAATTTTTATAAGGTTGGGTTAATTTTATTTTTAATCTTAATTTTGGACCGTTGGGTTTTGACCGTTGCTTCTCTCCTCCTGGTATAAATGTGTATGTCAGATCAGCCAATTTTCATTATCCTGATGATGAACTACAATTGGTAGTTCGGAACGCGTTGGTCCCTAAAATTATTATGTGATGCCTCAGAAGAGTTATAATTAAAAGGACTTAGGTTGTTTGAACAACTGCTTCAGTTCCATTTTGATCTCATCAATAGTTTCATTTTCATGTTGTCCAATGTATCCCATATACCAATCCAGAGCTCTTTCCTCGAAAGCCAAAGATAGTTGGGTTTGCTTCACCGAATTACTTGTAATGTTTTGCGTCATCCATACTGATTCAGCAACAAACCAGAACCTATCCATATTATCATCACTCGCACCCTTGAAGGTAGGTCGTTTAAATTCGTAGCCATATTTACCTTCTTTTTGGCATTCTAGCATTACTTGACTTCTCTTTCAAAATGCTCTTGGTCCCAGAAACAGAACCATTTCTTGGCTTTAGGGGTCCTGACCCAGGTTCACACGTTAAGGTTTGCCAACAAACCCCTATACTACTGGCCCTTTCGGCAGTGGCCTACTTGCACAGGTCAAAGTTTCACTCGAAGCAGTATGGGAGGGTGCTATAAATAGGTTTCCACACCCAGAAAGAGAGCAGGTAAGCCAAGCCACACACAACGCACAGGTATATGGAAACAGAGTTAGTTCGTATGCTTAAATAGATAACCAGTGTACACAGTATTACAGATCTATATCTTAGGTCCGCATCCATGTGCGTTCGACCAGCAAGGATATAAATTACAGTACGTGCCATAGACCAGATAGCATATATTATAGATAAAAATAGTAGATAACACAGATCATTCGTACCTTATCACAGATTTAACATAGAGCGCAGATTCATATAACAGATAGATCCAGAACCGAATACCAGCAATACTTCTCATATATTATCAGTAGATTCTTACATAACCCGAAATCCCACCTGCGCACACAGCTAGTAGGGTCCACACATAGCAGGACAAAGGATATCCGTGCACACAGCCAGCAGGAGTCTGACCCAAATACCCGAAACCCATAACTAACAATCTGCACTTAGCATTCACCTCTATTCATCTTCTACCTGTCGACTCAAAAAGACTTACTATTTATACCAATTTAGCCTAGACTTACTATGGTCCACAAACCATGTTTTGCGGACTCCTAGTTTTACCTATTTAGAAACTCCTAGTTTTACCTATTTACCTGCTTACAACATATTGGGGCTTTTATCCGCCCTATCACCCTTGTGCTAGACTAAATAAAATCAAAATAATACAAAATTGGACCAGCTTTCATCAGTGTGGGAGACCCTACTCCAACACATTATGTGCAAAAAATCACAAGAATATAACTCATGGAGGAGAAGCAAACTCATGTTTTGGGCCACAGGCATAAGAGGGCTGACAGTGTGGAGAAGAGGGCAGTTCAGGGTACTCTTGGTGACTATTATGAAGCCTGATTTGTTGTGCTAGATGGCCGAGCCAGAGGAGAGAATTTTTGTATGTTTTGGGGGTATGTTAGGGTGTTTAGACCCTTGGAGGAGACAGTTGCATCCCTTGATGGTTTTTGTGGGAAGGCCGCAAGCCTAAACCAACCTAAATAGAGCTACGTAGGGTAGTGTTAGGGTTCATTCATACCCAGGACAACAATGTTGAGGAGGAGGGTACTTCCAAAGGTTAGCCACTTTCATCTAGAGAAATTCTGGGCAGAATTGAAGGCTAGAAGAAGGGACTGTGTGATGCCCTAACCAGGCCTAGATTGCAGCAATGAAGGAGACATCAAAAAAGTGAGCTTAAGGTATGTATTTCAGGGCATTATTGTAGATGTTGGATACTAAATTGTGGATAAATTTTAAATCATGATAGGGAAACATGTGGAAGTCAATGAGGAGGGGTCAGATCACATGGTTAGAGGCCCTAAACCAGTGATAGTTGCCACAGTGATTGGGCAGCACAATTGGAGTGATAATTTGTCAAGTATTGGGTCAAAGTAATGACTATTATGTGGATCGGTTTGATGGGCAGATTGAGGAGGCCTTAGGAGTTGTTTGGAGGAGCCCACATGGATTGTTGGGAGGCCTACCAAGAAACCAATGTGACAGCAAGCACATTAGATCAGAAGGCAAGAGGAAAACAACAAGGTATGTTGCAGATGCACCCTTCTATGATGGTTTGATGGTTTCCTAGGTGAGGACACATTGAGGTGCCTAGATTTGCGCAATAGCTCCTGTTTTGCAAGGGAAATGACGAGTTGATAAATGTTTTGGGCAGCCATGTGTAAGGGTCTTCCAGGTGTGGGGATACCCTATCTAGGTGCAAATTCTATAGCATGGACTTGGTCTCTCGTGGATTGTTGGAGGAAAACGTGAGAGAGGACCAAGTGTGACCAAGATTCAACACTTATGCTCTAGTTGAGGACAATGTGATAGTGTCCATGTTGGTGCCAAAGTGAAACACCTTGATGGAAAAAGGTGATTGCAAGCCTGACAGTTGTGGAGCTCAAGGGTTTGGCCAACCAGGAACGTGATCGTGGAGCCTGAGACTTGTGTGTGGAGAAGGACTTCTACAACAGATGATGGGCAGTCCTCCCAGCCTGTGTTCATTGTGGGAGATGGACATCTTGTAGTGATAGGTGGCAGCCCTTTGTACCCTATGTTGGTCTTCAACGTTGCAGCAAAGGAAGACCATAGTGGGTTGAAGTCCCTGAGTAATTGAGGAGCAGCAATGGGAAGATTGTGAGTTGTTCACAAGTGGAGTTGTGAACAACTCGACAGGAGTCTCGATGTGTTGTAACCTTGATGGACTGAGGCACAAATAGAGAGCAGATTGTATAGCCAATATTTAGTGGCCATATGGACTTGGAACATTGATAGAGGTAGGAGCTACAAATCAGAAGCTGAAGGACTGGGAAAGTACAGGGTATGACCAAGAGGGCTGAGAGATTGCACTCTCTAGTCAAAGTATCTTGTTTGTATATTGTACTAGTGGATGTATGAGGGCCATTATCCTTGATATGGGAGCCTTTTACTATTGTATTATATGTTGTTAATATAACAAAGTTAGGTTGAAAAATTGAAAAGTTGTCTATATTCTATGCATATGTGATTTACTGTTGTTTATATTCTGCTGTGAAAAGTAGTTTTGTTGAGATTCTTGGTTTGAAGCGTCAAATATTTTAATACTCTATCCTAGACCTAAGGTCGTGGAAATTCAAAATGGTATATGTATGCAATCAAACTGTGAGAACCGTGGGAATTCATAGCACAACGAAAAACCCACAAAAAAATTGTAGAAAGCAGGCCAAAGAAGCCTGTCATCACATGGGTAGATATTATCTGCTAAATAACCAAAGAATCAAGCTAGAGATGTTGTAAGTGAGTGGGTAGCTGCCAAGAGAGATGTCAAAATTTATAGCTTCTGTTCATGGTAGAGCCACTGAATCAAAGTGATTAAGCCACCAAAATAGAAGCCAACATGTAGCGGAGGATAACGAAGAACATTGATAGCTTCCATACAAATTTTAACTAGTCACCACCTAGAAAATTTATGAAATTGAGCTGCTAGAGCTGCCAAATAGAAGATGTACTTATGAGGCATTTAATATAGTATTAAATGTGGTACTTGTTAGTTATGTATTTGGTAAATATGAAATGTACTCCTCTTCTCCTACTATGTAATGACTTAATGAGACATTGCATGATCTAATGAAATAATCAATCCACTCTTTCTCATTCTACTGTGTATTCATGTCCACTTTTGTACCATATATTTTGGTCCATTTTAAAAAGATGACATCCATCGTTAAAAGGATGACACGGATCGTTGAATGGTAATGAAATTTTAGAAAAAATGAACCTAAAAAATGGAACTTCCAAAAAATATCTGCCCTCTGGTGTTTTGAGCTCTTTTTCAATTGAAACACTTTCCACTAAAATTTGGACTTGTCAGACCTGTGTTTTGAACCCTATTTTAATAAAACTGTGGCATTAAAATTTACTGAAAGAAAAATATTAGATAACAGTAGAAGATGAAGTTTATACCAATTGCACTTTTTAAGTCATTGAAAAGTTTTAATACTAAAATATTTTTGCAAATATAAGTTCTCAACTAATTGGGCTTGTATTTGACATGGATTTAGCCTTTTTCTTCAGCGTTTCAGTGTGTTAATTCTCCTTTTCAATAGGAAAACTCCCCATTTCAGTCCAAATGTTGTTGTATTAAATATTCTATGCAGTTTAAACCAAAATGCTATGACAACATTACGAGCTATGAAACCCTCCATTGTACTAAGTTCAGGTAGTTAGAACCCTTTTTATCACTGAGACAATCTAGAGGAACCTTTAATGTAAAATTTGGTGCTTTAGCGTGGTATTATGTGTATCGATAAGATCTGAAAACAATTTGAAGAAACAAAATATGCCCATCTTAAATCTTGCAAAGGGAGAGATAGTATTGCACGTTGATGGCAGTGGAGTGACACAGAGAGTAGTGTGCCACATTGGTAGTACAAGCTAGCCGAGTATGTATTTATATATGTCTAATTAGTTTATGTATATTGATGAGGATTGTGGAGAGTGACAATATTGATTGGTTATTTAATGGCAATCTCAGTCAAGGAGAATGGGAAATGTCACCATACTACTTCAAATAATTCTTATAGGTGCTACCAATCAAGCTTTACTCTAATGTAGTATGGTGATGTGGCCCTTAAATTGTCAAGTTCTACAGTTGACATGTCAGTTATCTAACAGATACTTATTGCCATGCTGGCAGTCACCCTTACAATATTTATTCTCATCCCCCAAACACATATTTCTTTTAAACAACAACAACCCTTTTAGGTATATAAATATGTATATTTTTTTTGGTATCTAGTCAGATTAATCAAATAAAGAATATATAGACCTGAAGAATTGTTTGCTTTGATGGGTGCAAGATCAGGGAGGTTGATATTGAGTAACTATGCACTATATTTCGAAATCTCTGGAGCCATTACGTATGACAAGCCTATAAAGTTTGATCTTTTAGCGGATTCAGAGCAGCAAGTGAAAGCTAGTCAACAGGTCCATGGGGTGCTCTTCTCTTTGACAAGACCATCATTTATGAATCCAGTGACATGTAAATTATGAGCTCTCCTAGTCTTAGCATATTTCATGCTGAAAAGCTTAAACATGACCTCTAATTTCTTTTTTGGCTTAAGCAATATGAAATGAAGAGTTTTTAAAGGATCTCAAACAATATGAACATGGGCTATGGTATTCCGCATTGCAAATTATTATGAAAAAAGAAGATAGGTGCACTGTTTAGTTTAATATGAATTCAACATATTTGTAATGTTTTATTTGTTTTTTACATTCTCTCTTCTTCTTATTTTTTTTACTTATGACTAAAATATATTTTCCTGATACATATAATCTATATTAAATTTTAGAATTCCTTTTTCTCATTAGTTTTTACTCAATTTTTGTTCCCTAATTAACCCACGGTTTAAAATATCTGCTATAATTTATCTATTATAATCTATGTTATAATCTAAGTTGTGTTTCTTGATAAAAAAAAGAATTGAAGAGTTGGGAATTGGCTATGCATTTGCAGGGAAGAGCCTCTAATACTGGAGTTCCTTGAATTGACTTCCTCATGCCATTGTGATTAATGGCTAGCATTGATTAAGGAGGTGGTAACTATGCATAAATTTATCAGTAGGTTTGGTCTCAAAGGCATAGAAGAAAAGGAGGCAATAGCTAGATCAGTCGCTGGAGTAGTTCGACTCCATGCAACAAGGGAATCATTTCAGATATTCCCACCATGCCCTCAAACCCTTCTAAATTTTAGCCTGTCGAAGGATCTACTGCTAGGAGGTGACCATGTCCTTGAAGAATTGGCCAACAGTATTCACAAAGGACGAAATCACAAGGATGCCCACTTGTGTTCATCAGCTCTCTTGTTGCATATTTTGGGTGTTATGCCAAGAATTTATAGTTGATGAGAAAGAGGCCATATAATGAATTAATGAATCCACTCTTTCTCATTCTACTGTGTATTGGTTTTGTATTCTTATTGGTTTATCTCCTATTATGAAGCAATGGTAACAAGCTTCCTTGCAAGTGTTTATAGGCAACATGCAGGTACTTTTATCTATTGCGAGATACTTGCAAAGAACAGTTCTGCTTACAGTCTCTAAAGGGTGTAAGGATCGTTTTATACTACCTTTTGCACATACTTGGTTGAATTTTGAAGGAATTTCTGATTTTGACATTACTTACATGTAGAATGGAAGTTCTGCTTAGAGTCTTTAAAGGGTGCGAGGATCATTTTATATTGCCTTTTGCACATTCTTGGTTGAATTTTGAAGGCATTTATGATTTTGACATTAGTTACATGTAGAATGGCAGTTCTGCTTAGAGTCTCTAAAGGGTGCGAGGATCATTTTATACTACCTTTTGCACATTCTTGGTTGAATTTTGAAGGAATTTCTGATTTTTACATTAAGTACATGTAGAATTTGGAGCATGTACCCTGTTTAACTAATAACTCACTACCCAATTTCCAAAATGAGGATGCTATTGAAATTGTATTGATGAATTGCAGTGGGTAAGACACACTTCTATGCTCCAGAATTTAAAGAAAATATTGTAGCTTAGAATCCGGGATGGATCCATTTAGATCTCATATAGTAGCATTGAAATATGGTCAGAATATTGACAAACAATCATCTGTTAGAATCTTATGCCTCTTGGAATTGTTTGTTGGTTTGTCTATAATATAGAGTAGGATGCTTTTGAATGGATTGGTTGACATCCTTTTAGAGATTCGAGGCTCTGTTTCAATTCATATTGCTTCTCTATGTGATCCGACCAAATATGGCTTCTAATTTGTCGCATGCAATTTTTAGTGGAAGCTAGTGAAGATGAATTTCACAATCACATACACTTAGTACTCCCTCATTTAGACATATCATCAAAAAATTGGCGTGCTAGTTCTATTTTTCCACATTTGGCATACATATATTTGAGAGAAATCCCCACTAAAATATCAGACACAAATCCTATTCTAATATTATAAGCATGAATCCACTTACCTCATTGCACAACTTCTAACCGGGCACAAGCTGGGAGGACATTCACCATGGTGACAAAGTGAGGTTTAATGCATGCTAGTTGCATTCATTTGCATTCTCATTGACCACATTTCCAATAATCAAATCATGGTATTCCAAGACACCACATCACTTTATACATTTTATCAAACACAACACACACAATATCTATACTCCTACACTTTGCATACATATCAATGAGTGAAGTTCCAACAAAAACATCTAATTCAAACCCACTTATAGTTATGTAATCATTGATCCACATGCCTTTTTGTAGAGCTCTTAAATGGGTGCAAGCATGGATGACACTCATCGTCGTAAACCAATCAGGCACATCTTCTTTTCGCATTTCATTAAACAGTCTTTTTTTATGCCCTCTGCCAGAAGTCAGGCCAAACCCTTCAAACCCTCCTACACTAGAGCTTCATGAAACCGTAGGGATAGATCCACCAATTCACCGTTCTGCTGCGGAACTAACTGGAAAAAACCCCCAAAACCTTAGCAAATTCAATATCATTACTCACTGGACAAAAAAACCCCAAAGAATCAGCAAATTCAATCTCATTTTAGTTTAAAAACCAAATACAAAGAGAAAATGGCTCCAAAGCCCATAGAACAGGTGGAATTTTTGTTGACGAGGAAACAGGTCTCGTGGGCAGGACCCAGGTTCGGGGATTGGGCCAACAAAGGAGTCCACTGTAGTCTAGCTCCACGCTGGCATTTCAGCCTACTCTGAAGAGCAGAGACACCCACCCGAGGCATGCCACGACCACATGAAGGAGGGGAACAGATCGTTATCGGTAGATGGATCCACAACTAGAAGCTAACAAAAAATCATATGCTTGCATAACATTATACATAGAATATCTTCTCAGAACATCATGCAGATACTAAGCAAATAAAATTTTAAAGCACTACATACATCATGCAACATATTCGAGTCATCCGGTAAGACAACAACCTTCAGATATATTAATAACCATTCAGCAGGATCATGAGTTACATGGCTTGACAGGATGAGCTTCCATATTCCATTACAAAGGTCCCGCGGGATAGAGAGAAAGATACTACAGCAATAACATATCGATATAGAAAATACAAGAATGTCGTGGCCAGAACAGAGCTCTCCTGTGGCGTCTACTCTTCAGCCTCGTTCTGCTCTAATCCCTCTTTGATCTCTTTGTATCCGTGCATCTCATATTTTTTGTTGGGTGACGGCCTATTTATTCACTCGCCAGCGCAACTGTTAGTTTCTCTTGTGTTCTTACTCAGCTGCTTTCGGCTTCTTCCTGTTGTACATGAGTTCCACTATCTGTCCTTTGCCACATATTCCCTTTGTTTGCACTTGTCTGCGCCAACCTCGTCATCCATATCCTGCTCCTCCACAACCTCGGTAGCTCCACTGCTTACTGTTGTTGGGCCTACCACGTGCTGATCTGCAACCCAAAATCTATCTTTATGAAAAATTAAAAACAAGGGCCCAAAAAGGCACCAACCACAGTCTCTTGACTCGTCCCGAGTCAATCACAGATCAATGTCTCCACCTCCATAGCTCCACCTAACCCTGTGCCCTGTTCCTACTGTGCACCTTCTCCCTGTTGACTAAACAAGGGCCCAACTCTAGGACCTTGGTCAAAGTGGAAGCTTTAAGTTCGTGGAAGGTTACTACAGCTTGCTTCCACCCCTGTAATGATGCGTCCGTCTCCGTCGTGATCTTGGTAACAGCTTCCTCCCTGAAATTTGCCGGTACCACGTCGAACACTGTGCTGACTTGGGTCCTGGCCTCAGCAGCCAACTAATGCATCATCCAGGCACTGATCTGTAGGGGCTAGCGAAGCTCTCAAATTTCCTGCTTAGCGGCCGTCGACGTCTCTTCTACTTGCTGAATCTGGACCTCTAGCGCCTCCGCCTGACCATATAGTTGGTCTAGCTTCGAGGGGTCCGTGGTGTCTTGTATTTCTTTGGAGAGTTGTTGCAGTTGGGTCGAAAGCAGCTGCGTCTTCAATGTAAGGGCCGTTGAGCATTCCTGTAGACCTTTGAGGAGGTTGTAGGCATCTCTGGCTGCAGTACTGAGAATTTCCTGATTCTTGGTTACCTGGCCCTATTTCTCAGAAATTTGTGCTGTATAGATTTCCGCTGGGTCGGGCAGCACCGGTTGTGCTGCCAATGCCGCCCGGAGCTCTGTATTATCCTGGTGGTGGTTGGAGTACGCCACCCTGAGGTGGATTTCTCGCTCTACTACATTCGTGTCCTACACGTGCGCTGGCATCTGATTGTAGTGGGCCGTCACTGCAGGCCACACCTCCTTGAGAACCTTGGCCACTTCATCCATCTGGTTCTGTAGCTGCCCGTTCCCCATGGCGAGCTGCTCACGTTGTTCAGTAAGTGCGATTATCTGCTGCTGTTGTTGCTCACACTTCTGTTGTAGCTCGGAGTGGAGCCTTTCTGCCTACTGGGCTACCCTCTGGATGAAGTGGTACAGCTGAGCTGTGCCCCACGTCTCCATGCTTGCAGCCCGTGAAGTACCTTGATCCGGCCAACACTCCTAAAGCGGTTGCCCACTGGCAACTGATCTTGTTGACTGACCTTGAGGGGACGGCGACGGAGTTTGATGTGGTGCAGAGTCCACCATGTTCAGGTCCGGTCGCTCCCCCTGATCTGCTTGGATGGGCTGCTGGAGTGGAGTAGACTCAGGGGTTGGCACAACCATGTCTGCAACTATTTGTGCCATCTGTGTGATTAGGTTAGTAAAAGTGGTCTGGGGGTCCACAGCAGGGTTGGCCAGTGGTACCACTGCTGTAACCAAGTCAGCCTCGGTCCCGTGGTCCCCATTGAGTAGGTTCTGGATTACTAGATCTGATACAGTGGTGGATGAGTTGGATGGTGCAGATGAAGTGGTAGGTGGGAGTGGATCAGTACGAGGTGGTGAAATACGGACATTTATGAAGTTGAAGGGGTTAATGGGATGGTGAGCTCGGAACCCGCTTGCTTCCCCCGTCTCGACGATTGGTTCTTCCTGGATGGGTACCCTTGTGCTCGGTTACTGGGGTGGATCCTCCTCAGTGAGGTCGACCACCGGGCTTGATCCTATGACTTTGGCCCTCTTGGCCTTGGGTGCCGCTATGGGTTTCGCGGACTTACTCTTTCCCCCCATTGGGGTGGTTACTGGAGTTAGTGAACTAAAAAACACATTTGGAAGTGGGGTGGACTGAGAAGCTTGAAATTCAGAAAAGACTGGGAATGAGGTGGCACTGCTTGATATTACTTGGACCACTTCATTGAAGCTTCGTACCTATGTATTTAGTTGCCGAATGATTGGGAGGAGCTGCAGGTTGGATACCCTATTTTCTACCTCCGCTGCTGTTTCACCTGACAATCGATGTGGTAGCAACCCGTCGAAATTGTATGTATATACCCCGCTTTGGACTTCCATCGCAACCCCCGTCCACGAACAAACTTTGGTGTGGAAGGCTGCTTCGTCGAATTGGAATTTCAACGGCCTCATCTGGAATGTCTCCTCTGACACACAAGTGGGTCTGAGGAACATGTGCTTGTGTGTGACCCCAAACCAAACTTGCTCGTTGTATCCGTCCAACAGGTTCCTTGGGATCCTTTGTTGGCTCATCACCACATCCATCATTAATCCATACCAACTTTGGAAGGCCTCTGCATTTACCTCCTTGGTGCTGGGGTCTCCCAACACCTTCCAGGGAACGAAATTCATTGCCAGTGGCTGATCATCCGTTATCTCTACCGGCACCCTGATGAGGGGGGAATGCCACTTCCACATGGCCAAAGCTACTATTAGGTATCCATAGATAAACCCCGTTGCCATCTTGTAATTATCTTCGCATGCTTCGAACAGCTCCTTTAGCAGGAAGGAGCACCAGTTTAGCCTGGTCCCCTGGACCCAGTGCTTTGTGATTGAAATGGTGTCCAAGGTACACTCCCCCTTGATGTAATGCCTCATTGTCTTATTGGAAATGAGGTAACATGCGAACCTGATTTCGGGCTTGTTGATGAGCTCAATTTTCGCCCCCTTCCCTCCCCTTTGGGTGCCATATTTTGCATAATAATCTGTGTCCCCCGACTTCCTCGCTCTTTCGGAGATGGTCTGGAATGCTGAAGAGACATCCCGACCTTCCTGTGAGAGCCCTGTCAGCTTGTGAATGTCCTCGGCATGGATTGGAATTTCTTTTCCCAGCCACAGGGAACCGTTTTGAATTCTACTCAGCAAGAATTTGGTACATTGCATGGCAGCACCCGTCGTCCCGAATACTAGCAGATTCCTCAAATTCAATATTGAGGACTGCTGGATTCCTCGAAACTCAGGTAGGATTTTTGCTGCTACTCGTCCTTATTTTGTGGTATAGCTCTCAATGTACACTTGTCTTTTGAGCACTAGGACCTCAAAGGAGTCCGTGAGGTCTGCATCAATTAGAGATGCGCTGTCATATTTCCTGACGAGGGACTCCATTATTTGAATCCTAATATCTAGCTCCTGTTCTACTACTGCTAGATTGGCATTTGTCATCTTTGCTCGTCGTTGATACACCTTCATAATAGCTCTCGGCCCCTTCTCTTGTCTCTCTGCTTCAGGGCACCTCCGCTGCTCTGGTTTTGCTCCGATTTCCTTTTATCCTTCAAAAATTTCTAACTCTAACTCGGATCTCTCCGGCATTCTCGCACTTTTATTCATGCAGGCTATGTAATTAAACGACATGAGTGAGGTTGATGAGACCCCATAACGAATTAATTATTTTTGGTTTCCTCCACGGCGATAATCGTGTGATTAGTCACCTGCTGAGGTGTGTTCTGACATCTGTTGACGGTGGTGTGGGGAAATGGGTAGACGCGATGGCTGAGGTTACTTCTAATTATGGCAAAATGATTCTTGCAAGGTTACTTCTAATTATGACAATTTATTGTGCAAATCCTGTCGATCCTACGAACTGACATAAGTACTAAATGAAATGATGGGGACTGACACTTGACACGTTTTCTTATCCTACGGGGATGGCATGCTGGACGCGCCCCTCCCCGACCATAATCGGTTGCATTGTGGTCCCCGCAACCCAGCTGTGATTGACGACCTATGCATGGACAATTGACACTACCTACGCTCATCTCGGGTGTGAGAGAGTTATTCAACTACGCTACTCTATTGAATTCTCTCGGGTGTGAGAGTTATTGAAAGAAAGCTAAAGAAACTTAGTCATGGTAGGGCTTCAGGCGTGCGCCATTCACCCAGCAAGGTAAAACAGTACCGTCCAGTTGAGCCAATCGAACTGCTTCGAAATCCTTAATTTCGACAATGAAGTAGGGTCCCAGCCAGTGCATCTGCAGTTTCTCGAGAAACTTTTGAAACCTGCTATCATAGAGCAGAACCTTGCCACCAACCTGGAACGTTTTTCTCTTAATGTGTCGATCGTGCCACACCTTCTGCCTATCTTTCTAGACTTTTTGATGAAACTCGGCAAGGAACCTTGCCTCGTCAATTTCCTGTAATTCGTGCAGGCGTTCTTGTAGTGATTCCTCCTCCAAGAACTTTAGGGATGTGGCGATCAAAAGGCTCGGGATGGTGAACTCGGCGGGAATCACAGCTTCACGGCCATAGACTAGCTGGAAAGGTGTTTGATTCATCAAGCGCTTCACTGTTGTTCGGTAGGCCCATAGTGCGGCTGGCAGACATTCATCCTAATCATCCCATTTTGCATTGCAGATATTTGTCAAGCCTTTTTCGAGGATTTTGTTAAACGCTTTGACAGTGCCATTGGCCTGTGGGTGATACAGGCTGCTTTTTTGATATTGTATCATGAAAGTATCCAACAGTGATTTGATTGTTTCATTAAGGAAGTGTGTACCTTGATCATTGGTTAAGCTCCTTTGGCAGCCAAATCTGCTGATGATGTTTTCAAAGATAAACAGAGATGCCATCTCTGCCGTACAATCCCTTACTACCGCTGCTTCAGCCCATCTGGTTAGATAGTCTGTGGCAGTGATGATATACCGGACCTTTGAATGCCTAGCTACAGGTGCTATGGGGCCTACGAAGTCGACAGCCCACTTCTCGAACAGTTGCAATACGTTCACCGGGTGTAGTGGGAGCTCGTCTCTCTGAGAGGTCCTCCCTGTTCTCTAACAAACATCGCATTTCGTGACAAAAGATTTACTATCGGCATGGACCATCGGCCACCATAGTCCAGATTGTAGCACTTTCTTGGCTGTGGGTTTCACCCCCACGTGTCCTCCCACGATGCCACTATGGAATTCCCACAGAACGGCTTCACGTTCATGGTCGAGGGCACACCTCCGTAGAATCTCATCCAACCCTAATTTATACAACTACCCCGAAATCAGTTGGTAGTCAGTGGCGTGGATGACTAGGTGTCGTTTCTGGATCGGGGTATAGTGCTGAGGACACTGCCTCATGGTGAGGTATTTTGCGATGTTGGCCAAGTAATTTGGTATGGCTTCTACCCGAAAAAGATCAGCATCAGGCAATTGATCATCTAGAGAGCTCTCATTTTCACCAGTCTCCAATCAAGATAAGTGATCGGGCTCGAAATTTAGCTTCCCGGGCTTGAAAATCACTTCGAAGGTGAATTCTTGAAGGAATAGGAGCCATCAGCATATCCGTCCTTCCAAAACTGGCTTGTTGACTAGGTATTTCAATGTAGAGTGTTCAGTGAAGAATTTGAACTTACCTCCTAGGAGATAGTGGCGGAACTTTTGGAGTGAGTACACCATGGTGAGTGCCTCCCTCTCCATGGTGGTGTAATTTCGCTCTGCATTAGACAGCTTGCGGCTGCAAAAGTACACTAGGTGGTCGACTGTCGTCTCCCCTGGTTGCACTAAGACAACCCCAAGTGCGATACTGGAAGCATCGATATGCACATGAAACTGCTTGTCCCAATCCGGGTGAACCAAAATGGATGCAGTTTCCAGCTTCTCCTTTAACGTGTCGAGGGCTAATTTGCAGTCATCCGTGCATTGGAACACCTCTGACTTCCACAGTAACTTTTCCAAAGGAGTAGTTATCTTCGCATAGTTCCTGATGAACCGCCTGTAATAACCTGTGTGCCCCAGCAGTGATCTTAACTGCTTCACAGTCTTCGGTGCTTCCATGTGGACGATCACTGCCACCTTAGCAGGGTCGACACAGACCCCTTGCCTGCACACCACATGTCCTAGGAGCGTTCCGAACGGAGAGACAAAGATGCATTTCTTCAGGTTCAATGAAATTTTCAATTGTCGACACCGGTCGAACATTATGCGTAGCAAGGTGGCATGATCCTTCAACAAGCTATAGACTGTCCAGTCGTCCATGTAAACTTCCAGGAACTTATATATATATTCCCGGAAAGCAGCTATGACAATCCTAGAAAACACAGCAGGTGCATTCTTCAACCCAAACGGCATCACGTGATATGCAAAGGATCCCCACTCTATGGTGAATGTTGTTTTCTTATTTTCCTCTTCCGCGATGCACACCTGATGATATCCTGAGAACCCATTGATGAAGGAGTATGCCTCATTCCCCACAACATTGTCTAGTACTTCATCGCTGAATGGGGTGGGGAATGGGTCATGGATGCAGGTATTTTTCAAACTTCAGTAGTCCACACAGATGTGGATTTCTGATTTGTCCTTCTTATTTTGAATGATGATGGGACTCACCCACTCTGCTTCTTCCATAGGGAAAATTAGGCCTGCCTTCAACATTTTTTCGATCTCTATTTTGACTTTCTCCTTTATCTACGAGTTCAGCTAGTAAGGGTGATGCTTCACTAGCCTAGCGTTCGACTTCAATATAATCCTCATCTCTCTGAGATCCCCTTTGATCCCTTTTAAATCCACAACCGACGAATGGAATAGGTCTTCATATTCCTGGAGGAGACTAAAAATTTCCTTCGTTGTCTCCTCGTCCCAGTAGTCCCCAACTGTAGCCAGCTTGGGTTTTTCCTCTGTGCTGATATTTAGTTTTTTCGTCCTCAACGAAAGTAGATGTATTCCTTCGGTGGTAGGCTCTTCTTTGATGTTCTGCTCTCCTTTTGTCTCTTCAAAGTATAGGTGCCTCAGGTCCTCCAAATTTTCATCGTCGGGCTCGCTATCAATCCTTTGGCAAGCCAATTTGCATCTGCCCTCAGGATTCAGCGTCAATGGCCTCCCTTTTGTGCTCTGATCAGGGAAAAACAGTATTCCTTTTATGGCCTGCAATGCTTGGGATATCGGGTCTGTCTTCCCCTTAAATGAAAAGCACTGAAAAAATTTGTCTGCAACCACCTGCCAAGAACTGGTCCCCCTCTTCCTTTCTTCTTCTAGGCACCAAAACTGTGGAATGGTATCCAAGGAGTGGACAAACCGATGTACCCATAGCTCCTTCGGGTATCCCACACTTCGCCACTGCTCTTGACAAACTATCAGATGGTCTCTCAGATCGAAAGTTCCTTGGTATCTTTGCTTGCTTCGAGGTCCTTCATCTTCCTTAAACCGTGCCCTCAAAGCCTCCGCAACGGAACTCCACCGCGAGAGGGAGTTGCGGTGATTTTTCCTCCACTTGGCTGATGTGGACTGTAGTGCCACGTCCAAGAGTTGTATCCTGGTTTCCTCCGGTACCTTGTCTTCTACCTTTGCAATGAAGGTATTTACTGCTTGCATATTGGACAAGGTGGAGTACTCCCTTATCTCAGCCCCAATCCAATGGATTCTTGCAATACAGGCGCATCTCCTTATGCTAGTCTCATACCCACCTTGCTGCCAGTCCTCCCAAGCTAGTTCTGAGCCCAACTCCGAGCTTTGGACACTTCACCAGCTCACGGAGCCGGTTGCTATCGGATTAATGTAATCCTCCCTCTTTCCTGCTGTCATCTGATAGAGGTTCTCCAATAGCTGAGCATTGTCCCTGTTATCTACTGTTTCTATATATCTCGGACCTTGATATGGGTCAAGAGGCTGAATGACTCGAACTTCCCCGTATTTAAAAATCATCAGCTCCTTCTTGAGATCAATGATGGCATAGTTTTCAAAAGCCCAGTCAATCCCTAGCAATGCAGGGTATGGATCTTTGTCTCCCATAATATCTATTACCTCAAAGTCTATGTAAGTCTTTACCCCTACGATGTCTACCTCGACGTCTTCGATTCGGTCGATCAGTACAATGCAGCACTGGTTTGCCATCATGAGATGGATAGGCGAATAAGTCAGCCGTGGCCTCCCTAGAGCTTCCCAAGTCTTCTGAGGCAGGATATTGACGTCGGATCCCAAATCGAGCATGGTGTCCCTGATCTGAAATCCCGCAACCTCCGTATCTAACTGGAACTCTTTTCTTGTTCTTCGTTTGTTCCGCTTAACTCGTTGTGCATACTGTGGTGTTTTTTCTGGGGATTCCCTTACTCCTACGATCCCCTGCAACACTTCCTCTAGGGTATGCTTGAGTTGTTCTCGCATTGAAGCGCTGTCAACAATTTTGAGAAATAGGTGGAGCCACTCCTCGATCAGAGCCCTGGTAGCATTCGATTCTCTGGTATCTTTCTTCACAGGTAACTCAATACCTTTGTCTCCCCCCAATTGGGCAAAAGTTTATACAATCTCCCGGAAGTATTTCTTTTGCATTTCCGGCATGATCAGTTGTTTCGAGGATGCGGGCCTGATCACCCACATCGAATCCTTCTCATGAGCATACTCCCCCATTTTATTGCCTCCTCGCGTAACTATGGCTACGTTCTGCATGGACGAAGTCGTTGTCCCTCGAGGTTTTGCGTTCACCAGATTCGTGCCTCTCTACCTTGCTCATTCCTCCCACTTTTTGATAAGTTCCAAACAATCCTCTGTCGCATGGGTGTTCACGCGGCACTGGGAAAACCACGGCCTTCTAGGTAGGGGGCATTCTCGGGCCACATGACCCTCTTGATCACAATTTTAGCATCTTAGCGGAACCCGTCCTCTAGTACGGCCTCCCCTCATACTACCTCCTCTACCTCTGGGAGCCTCATTCACTTTGTAGGAGGGTCGGTCCAATCAGTTTGCCAGTGCATCTAGAGCCCTGCATTGTTCAGTGTTGTGAGTTGTCAAAGCGCAGAAATCACAATACACATTTTTCGGAACATTGGATTACTTCTGCAAAATTGGGCACATCTGAGGTTGATGACCCACTGTTCGGAAAATTTTGCAATACTCTGTTGGAGCTTGGGTTGGTTGATTTGGGAACCCAGTGTACAGTTGTTGCAGTGGATAGACCCCTTTCGAATTTATCTGCGCAACGCCTCTGATAGGTGGAGCCCCCTGCACTGTCGCTACTGAGGTCCCCACTCCCTGACTTCACAACCAAGGACACTTGGTCGCCACGTGTCCTTCTACTAGGTAGTGTGTGCACTAGACATTCGGCCTGGCTGATCTTATGGGCTGCATCTCCTTCAGTTTTTTGGTCAGATTGGCAATCTGATGTTGCAGTCCTAGTAGGGATGGGTCTTGCGAGGCACCCCTCCCTTATATTCCTGAGGGTATCCCACCATCGTCTCTATCTTCATTTCCTGTTCCAATGAATCCTGCAAGTTGTCGATCTTCTGCTGAGTGAGGGGGGTTCGCATCAGGGGAAGCAAAGCCTTGATGAACCAGTCCCTCTAATGATTTGGGTTGATCGGGTAGCTGAGTTTCTCGATCACATTTTTTAACCTACACATCAGATCCCACGCAGTCACTCCTTCCCTTTGCTTGATCTCCCATAGTTAGGACAAACCTTGCTGGTCTGTTTGGGGTAGCTTAAATTCTCTGACAATGTCCCGCTTGACATCTGCAATCGCTGGATTCGGGTGGGATTCTAACCACTTTATGAACCAGTGCATTGCCCTTTCTCTCAGTGTGGTTTGGAATTCGATTAGCTTGCCTACATCTGGCGTCTGTCGTGCCCTTCGTATGGCTTCACAGAGGTACCAGTGATGTTCGACATCGTCGTTACCCTGCCCAGAAAATTCTAGGTATCAAGTGAATGATCCCGCCATATTCACTTGCAAAGATCTAACTAGAATGAACCCTTCGAGTCCTGGTTGCGTAATTATACCACTGGTAATGCTACTATTAGCATGCGTTGCTACTGACAACCGACTGCTATTCAATCGACTCAACTCTTTTAATTTAACGAAGATATCACTTAAGGGTTTATAGAGTACCAGGGGAAGGTAGGTATCCACGCTATTTGAACTTTGGGGAGTCGAATTACCTTGAGATATGAATGCCATCCTCTCTTGGAATAACTACTGCATTGTGGCGTACCACTCGACATCGAAATATTCTTCTGGGTGTGTGTCTGCATCTCCTTCATCCGACATCATCTCTCTCTTCCTCCTGGCTAGGCTCCCATGTACCCGCCGCACTCCTTTAACGGTCCCTCCCATCTCCTGGGGACCCACCTGGCCTTCCTTGTCCACTATCTCCTGAGGTGCCTCCATTTTATCCTTCTGACTACTCCCCTTTCATCTCAACTCCTTCATCACCCTTTCTCGCCACCTTTCAGTGATCTGCACCCTCCGATGTGAACGTCACTTCCCCAACCTTCTTGCAGTTTTAGCATCCATTCCCCCACTCCCCTGCCTCACATGTCACGTAGCATTTTTCCCTTAGGCCCTTCACCCAACACTGGAGGTTTACGCTTCCATGCCTGATTTCTGGAATTCCATCAGCCCTTCGTCCACCATCAGGGCCTTAATCCACAATGGAATTTCCTTCAGCAGCTTCCCTCTTAATCTGATTGGAATATAGCTTCGGCTCAGGAGAACGACTGGTAGCACTCCACTGCAAACTCCACAATATATCCATCCAAGGTAGACTCTACCCAGAAATCTATAGCTCAGGTCAATTCGGTATCCAACTATTGAAGGGCCACTAGATCTCCGTGCACCCACTTGCGGTTGATCTTCCACGATTTGTCCTTAGTCACTTTGGTCTGCAGCCTCCACAACCAGTAATAAATTTCACTGGGGAACTTTCCCTAGAGGATCTCAGCCGCGACCACATGAAGTAGGGGAACAGATCGGTATCGACATATGGATCCGAAACTAGAAGCTAACACAAAATCATATGCATGCATAACATTATACATAGAAGATCTTCTCAGAACATCATGAAGATACTAAGAAAATAAAATTTTAAAGCACTGCAGACATCATGCAACATATTCGAGTCATCCGGTAAGACAACAACCTTCAAATATATTAATAACCATTCAGCAGGATCATGAGTTACATGGCTCGATAGGATGAGCTTCCAAATTCCATTACAAAGGTCCCACAGGACAGAGATAAATATACTATAGAAATAATAAATCGATATAGGAAATACAAGAATGTCGTGGCCAGAACAGAGCTCTCCTGTGGCGTCTACTCTTCAGCCTCATTCTGCTCTAATCCCTCTCTGATCTCTCTGTATCCGTGCATCTCATCTTTTCTGCTGGGCAACAGCCTATTTATTCACTCACTAGCGCAACTGTTAGTTTCTCTTGTGTTCTTACTCAACTGCTTTTGGCTTCTTCCTGTTGTACATGAGTTCCACTATCTGTCCTTTGCCGCATCTTCCCTTCATCTGCACTTGTCTGCGCCAACCTCGTCATCCATCTCCTACTCCTCTGCAACCTCGGCAGCTCCGCTGCCTACTGTTGTTGCGCCTAACATGTGCCGATACGAAACCCAAAATTTTTCTTTATGCAAAATTCAAAACAAGGGCCCCAACAATTTTGATGCCATAAATTTACATTGACATGTAAAATGTGCTCCTATCTCTCTGTTTGGTTTCTTTCTGACTTGGTGTTGGTTTACAATAATCGAATTGTATGATTAAAGCATACCTCCTCTCCAACGTGGGATCATTGGAGAGTGCCCTACGTTCCTCATATGATAGATATTTCCAACTATCACGAGCAGAGGATAATTAAGTGGCATTACGAAATAAAGATGTTGATGGTTTTGGTTTTCCCTGTCTACGATGATAGCAAAAGGAATTTGGAAATGTTGTATGGCAATATACCATTGATATTTCATTTTTTAAAGTTTTTTTTTTAATTTTTCCCTACATCATTTTGATTTTTCCCTCCACCACTTTGATTTCTATTTTGATTTAGGTTTAATTATTGAATACTCTTTCATTTGTAAAATATTTATAAAGTTGTCAATTTGAAGAGAATTTTTTTATTTTTTTGGAAAAAGAAAAAAGAAAAATAAATATGTTTTTTTGTAAAATAAGAAAATGGAAAAATAGATTAATTCATATTTTAAGCTAATTTTAAGATTTATAATGTTTGTATAAATTTTCTAGAAGTTTTTCACCTTTCTTTTAAATGAATAATATTATGATTACATTTTTAAACATTCATTTCATTGAAGAGATTTTTATACAATCACTTTTATATAAAATCATAAGAACATATAGCAATATATTTATAATTAATTTGTGATTACATGAGCTATAATTCTTTTTAACATGTATTCTCAAATGTGGAAAAGTATCTCTTGAGTATTTTTGCATGGAAAATAAGGTTTAGCTAAACAATTTGTTATTAGTGTTGATGGGTATTTGGCTAGTTTTACACTATCAAATGCCTAGATCAAATCCCTTGAGTAAAGTGCATCAGTCCACACTAACAATTTTATTGTGGATGCATCCATGAATATGGGGAAGCAACCCCTTTGTCTCTAAATTTTAACACTTGAGATGGATTCATAGACCCCCTATATCTCTGAATCCATTTGCAGTGTCAAATTTTAGTGAAATGTAACAATTTAATATCAAAAATTGCAATGTTCCATTTCCGGAGTGACACAATTAAAAATGACTAGCATGAATGACTAAATCATATACTTCTTTTACTTGCTAGTTTTTCATATTTTTATTCTTAGACTATAGTGTTCATTTACATTAATAATTTTTAATTTTTTCACTTATTATCTAGTCATGGACTAAATTAGTCATTTAAGTTAGTCGTTTTTAGTTGGGTAAGTTATTATCTAGTCGTTTATTTTATCCCTGGACTAAAGTAGTCATTTAAGTTAGTCATTTTTGGTTCGGTCACTTATTATCTAGTCGTTTAATTTATCCCTAGACTAAAATAGTCATTTAAGTTAGTAATTTTTAGTTGGGTCACTTGAAATAGTTGTGGTGACTAAATTTTTTAGTCACCTAGTCACTAATTTCATCATTTTCTACTAGTGATTATTAATATTATTATTATCTTTTATGAGACTATTATATTATTATTAAAAGGGAATTATATCTCCTCAATAATTTAACACCTCTCTCCTTTATGATTCTCATGGCTCTATGTAACTGTCTCTCTCTCTCTCTCTTTTAATAATACAATACACTCTCTTTTATGCACTCATCAAAGAATGACATATTCCTCTTACACTCATTAAAGACATCTCATAAAAGTTTCCTCATGCACTCTCTTTAATGCATATGCTACACTCTCCTTAACTAAGGCATGCATATCAATGCTCTTTTATGAAAATAATTCGTTGATCCTCCTATATATGTGTCTCATTTATTCTCACTTAGGGGAGGTGCATTGTGATACCAAGAGTTTGAGAGATTTGAAAAATATTATGAGAGGGAGAGACTTGGATAGTAGCCAATTTCTTACGAAATGAATTTGAAATTCCTAAACTAAATTACTAAGTAGCTCTACATTGTGGAGCTGACCATGAGTGGTATTGGGAGGAAGTGAAACTTGTTTTCTTCAACTTGCCTTGTATATCTCTCTACTGCTATATTTTGGTACTTTTTGTGAGCTCTTACAGTTCGGGGGTTCCAGGGGAAGAATTTCTCCCTGGATATGGTTGGGTGGAAAACGGGATTGTCACAATGAGTTGGTAAGGATATGCATACTCTCATTTAAGATGGAGCATATTCCCATCCTTTTGCACTTGTATAAATACACAACTAGGTATGTTCATAAGCATTCTTGAAATTTTAGTTATTATTAATTTAAAGTTACGTAAAACTTTCAATTTATTAGAACTGATACTTTTGAATATTTATGAGATATTTACAGATTTAATTCAAAGCTAACCAATAATGAATGACAGTTGTAGTTGAGTATGTACATGTAGGAGGGATTAAAACAAGAATGTGTTGCTAATTTTTTAAAGTTTAGTTTATAATGAAATTTTGTTCATAGCAATTTTTCATGAGTTGATGAAAATATCATATCATCATAAATTTGGGTTTTCATTCTCCATGTACAGCTGTAGTTGAAGTTTTCACACTAAGTGTTTGAAAAAATCAATAAATGAGGTAGTAGGAATGTTTGTTGTTGTTTTTTTAATAAATCACATCCCTAAGAATTTCTGTTGTGATTCAGATTAACATCAGGGGGTATCCATATCATTAGAACCTGTAACCCCAGACTTGATTAAAAAAAAAACACTTTTCCAAACCCAAATCGTAAATCTGGGTGATTTTGCAGATTGCTGCTGTCACTGTGTGCGCCTTATGTCAAGTTTTGGGTGAAAGAATAAGATGATTTAGTCTCTATTTTAATATTTTTTGATATGATGAATTAATTTATAAATTTTATGAGCTAAATAGGTTGAGGGAGAATCTCAAATTCATGTCAAATTTCCCTAAGAGATTTTGGCTTCCAAGTGTTTGAAAAAATGCCTCAATGGTTGTAGATTTCTTGCATGCTTGCAAAGTGTTTTTCGAAAGGTCTCAATGGGATGTAGATTGCATGTTTTCAAAGTGTTTTTCAACATGCCTCAATGGCTGTAGCTTATAGATTGCATTCTTGCAAAGTGTTTTTCAACACTTCAATGGATGTAGTTTTTGTGCATATAAATTGTTAGAGTAAATGTCCTACTTACTGTACCTTTTATGTACTAGAAAAATTTAAAAATTAATTATTTAATGGATGTAGCTTCCTATGTCATCAAGTTGTATGAATGTGAAAATGAATCTAATAAACTGCTAAAGTGTGAATAGAGAATATGATGGTTGTTATTTTTATTATCTAAAGCTTTCATTTTAAAAAAAAGGGTTGTTGTTGGAAACAATTTTATGGTTGCTAATTCTATTGGATTTTGTGCAAGTGAGCATAATAAGTGTTGTCTAAGTTGCATGTATTCAAGGGTGCAATCTTATGTTTTAATGGCTATATAAAACAACTAGTGTGCTCAATTTTGGTAATTCTATTTTTTTATTCGACACTTTCATTAGAATAATATGCTTCTGAATTGATAATAGTAGTTTCTCTTGCTGCAACATTCATTATAAAATTTTCACGATTAAAGCATTTCCTTAATAATTGGGATTGAGAAATTTTTAATTTATGATTTTGGAAATGTTGTTTGGTCAATATATTTTGTGATTCCATTTCATAAACATATCATATTTATTAGATTAACAGATGAAGAGAGGCATATTATTCCCTTGGCTACCTTGTTATAGGTAGGTTAATACTCATACACTTATATATAATATTTGTAATAGAAGCATGATATTTTTGTGGTTATGATATCAAGAGTCAATAAGTATAGCTTATTTAGCATATTATAGTAAATTAGATAGGTTGATCTAACTTAATGTTCGCACATGGCATTATGGTGGAATTTATTCCAAATCTTACCTAGAGCTCATGTAAAAGTATGAAATGAGAACATGGCATCATATTTTAAACTTGAGAGAAACGCGTTTTGGAATTGGTCTTAAGGGAAATTTATCCCCAACTTCTTATGTGATATCTTATAGTGAAATAGATGAAGGAACATGATTACATTATAACTAAGTTAGTAATGTTACAAAAAATATTATTAGTGATTAATGTGACCTCTACTTCTCTATATTATTGATGGTTGGTAAGGTGGGACCTTACAGTTGGAAGGTATTCACCTCCAAAACCCGTATATTCTTAGTATAGGTTGTATTTCTCTTCAAAAAATCATTTCAGTTCATGAGCTTGTAGCTGATACTAAAGATGGAAGAAAATCATACTGTAACTCTGAATAGATAGCTATAATCTCCCCTTAAGTTTTGCAATTAATATAATTTTTGTCTAATTTTGGGGCTCATTTGGAAGGTATTCACCTCCAAATACATGTACATGCTTAGTATCAGTTGTATTCCTCATTAGAGAATAATTTTAGTTCATGATTTTGTAGATGATACTCAAGATGGAAGAAAATCATAATGTAACTCCCAATATATAGTTATAATCACCCTTTAAATTTTGATATATATATATATATATATATAAAATTTAAAAATAATTTATTAAAATTTACATTAAAAAACTTCTTGAAATTTATTAAACTATTTTTATAAATAATAAATACTATAATTTCATTACCAACTTTTCTATAGCAATTATCACCTTCGTCCTTAACCTTTAACATGTCATGTAAATTATGGCTAGCAGAAGTACAAAAATAATGTGAAATTTGGGTAAATAAATATAAATATGGCCCTTACATGTTTATGGCCAGAACATGGTAAATAATTAATGCTATATGTTAACATTGGAAAATCGTGCAGCAGAAGATGAAATTAATTAATGTCAGGCCAAAGGATTTACAGGGCCGGAAGACATTACAGAATTTGGAAAGAATTTAAAAATCTCTAAGGTATGAGGTAAATCAAATTTGAACTAGTCCTAAATGCTATTTGCGTGCATAATCCTTCGAGAAGAGCGCTTTCTACGCACCTTTTTGCCTGATATGTGCGCATTCCTGAGAGTGGAAAAATGTCTCTATCCGGGACCACACAAAGCAAAGGACAAATCACTCCTTACTTGAAGCTGCCTAAGGACAGCCGCCAACGCCTCCTTAGACACTAAGTGGGCACACAATGGAATATTTGGAGCACACAAAGGAATCATACCCCTCTCTTGGGTCACCATCCACAATGTACCAGGAGAGGGAAGGAGGATTTGAAATCTCCTATATAAGGCCACCATGAGACAAAGAATGGGTGATCACATTGTTATGTTGGCCATAATTTCCCAAGCAATACTAGTAGTGTGTGACCCAGAATTGAAGATATAGGGGACTCAATTTTTGGCCATCCAACAAGTTCAGTCCAACACAATAGAGAGAGAGGGAGACTACACTGAGGCAAGCTTGGAATACAAACATCCTTGCATCGGAACCTAGAACCATTGTCTAGGGGCCCTTTGGCAAGAGGGTAAAGTTTCACTCTTCTTAGTACCAGTGCTCAATAAGAGGGGCCTAAAGCTACCATTTTCATTATTGTTGGCGTTTGACTCTTTTCAGAGCTTATGTTTATCTTTTTTAGTTTTAGTTTAGTTTTAGTTTATATATGCATGCTTTTGCTCTATCTAGTATGCTTATGATTCTAGCTTGTTCCACTAACTTGCTTGACTCCACTTCTTTTTATGCCTGTTACCAATAACTTAATGGGGTAAACCACACCCCTTAAGTGGGTGTGATTTCGTACATATGTGCACCAAACACACTACAACAAGATTGGCAACTCCACTAACATTTATTACCAAGTTTATGTGGTTGTGCCTTCTTTTTGCAGAGACATTTTTCTGTGCTATGGAGTGGAGCTGAATTTCCCCCAGTTTCTCTTGCAGTCCCTAGTTCATCCCAAGTGACAGACTAAAGCAGAACAGTTCCTAAAAAATTTTCTTGCATGAATTTGCTCACAATTTCTCCTCACAGACGCGCAGGGTGCGCATTCAGAGCTGACCCACGTGCAGAGAGTGCAGCTATTTCAGACTTTTGCATGCAAATTACAGAATGAGAAATTTCTCCCTAATTTCTGTTGTTTCCTGCTTGTAAAGTGCTTGGCAGCCCCTAATACACCTGCCAACACTGGTTGTGGTACCCCGTAGCTTGTTAAAGCTCACTCTTAGCTACTTTTTGTAGGCTTAGTGCTAGTTTTACTTCAAGTTGATTTTTGCAAAGTTCACACATAGTTTAAGTAGGGGAAAAATAACTTGCATTTCGAAAAAATTTATGTTTTGCAAATTTTGGTACTTACACACCTAGATAACTAGCCAAAGTAAGTGGCCCAATACCACGCATGCATAGCTAGTTTTATTTTTCTTAGTGTAGAAGTTATTAGTTTAGTTCAATTTTTGCACTAGGAATTTCGGGACTAGGATTGAATTGTTTATAGAAGAGCAAGTAATATCTGCTACCTTTGCAACCTCTGGTGATCCTTGGTAAGAATATGAACGCTCCCTATTCACAATTTTCTATCTCCCTATAGTTGGTCACATAGATTAACAAGGAAAAATTGAAAGCGGCCCATTATTCGCACATGTTTTTCATTTGAGCCAGGAACAATACAACATAGTTTAAATAGGGGACTTCGTAAAGGATCATCAATATCCACACATTCAAAATATGAGCTTGTCCACTTTGTGCTCACACACACTCACCCAATAAGCGAAACAAATACACCTAACACTAACTTAACCAAACTCACTAAATTCTCCCCATAGGGGCCACAAAAGAATTTATAGCTTAAGTTAAGAGCAAGGGGGTAGGCATCCCATAAGTCACCTTGATCATACTTCATCTTGAAACATAGAATTTGTCTGTTTAGGGTGCTTCAAATCCACCTATCAGCCCACGACAAAGAAAACCCGAGTGTGACAGAGACCCGTTTCAGAGGGGGTTAGGCTTAGGCGTAGTGCGTGCGGTATCAGTTGGGGCTACCTGACCCAGCTGATACTCGGTACTGTTAGCTGACTACCAAGAAGCCCAAGACTCGAAAACTCATGTGAGACGGTGGTTCTTAGTGACCAAAAACTAGGGCATCCTTTCCCTATAGGCGACGGTGCAAGCAAGCGCCATACCCTCTACCCTTACCTTGGTGGATTCTCTTCGGCTGACTGGGGGCGTTGTCGGCTCTTACGGGATGTTGTGCCAGCACTCGCAATAAATATTCTCAAGGCCCAGTTACATTTGAGTGTGTGAGGACGAATAGGTCTTCTAGGATTTTGAGTATCATACGCAAACAAACAAAAACCACTTTTTTTCTTGCTTGATCACATAAATTAATTTAAAGGGAAAATTTATTTTATTTTCGCTTTGTTTTATGTATGTGACCATAATTTTTCTTTGATCATAGACTCTATCCTCTCAAATTTTTCCAAAACCAAACCTAGTCGACACCAGGATAAACCCAATGGAACCTCATCGATCTCGACATCTTTTGGACCTCCCCCCATTACTGGAAGGGGTTCCAGGTCTTTCGCCATTTAGGCGTCAAAGATGGAACACTTCCACCGTTATTGGTTTGTCCTTTATCGGGACAGCTGTAGTTGGGAACCCTAGCTGGTCTCCCAATGTCACACCACACACCACTCCTCCCACGACCCCTAGGGGGTAGAGGAGTGCGTCCCATTCAGGAATGTTGTCGAATACACAGTAGGGTATGTCGCAGACCAACCCTCTTCCTAACCATAACTTTGTGTTTTCGCACATCGCAATGGCGTCAACCTCTCAGTCACCTTTCTTAGCTTCGTTGAATCTACCAAATTTAACCAAGATAATGAATGACCCCATCGCACATAGTCCTACGTGGCCTCCCATGCCCACGAATCTCCCTTCCGATATTCCAAAATTTGAAGCCAAGAAAGTGGAAGACCCAGGTAATCATATCATGACCTTTCACCTATGGTGCTCATCGAAGAGTATCATCGACGACACTATTTTATTAAGATTATTTCAACGCACTCTTACAGGAGTAGCCGCGAAGTGGTACGTGGAGAAATCCCCTTCTTCACATGGAACCTTTAGTGCCCTTACTATCACATTCCTAACATATTTTCAGTTACCCATTCACCATGATTCCGGAATGGAATTACTGATGCATTTTAGACAAACCCCCGTCGTCCATATCTCGGACGATATCCATGAATGGAGGCTGTGTCGTAGTTTATATAAAGCTAAACTCAACGATCGGGTTCTCTTATATTTGTTGTTGAAAACTCTTATGGTAGGGATTTCAAAGGATGTGGCACAACAAAATCCCATATCTGAAGAGGACGCAATCAGCAAAGCCCATAAGCTTGAACTGATTTATACGTAGTCAGGATACATTTACAACATCATGCTTAATGCCCCGTGCCTGCAAAATTATCAAGAATTTCCAGGTGCGTCGAACTCTACAGATGGGCTAATTGGGTCAATGACCTAAGGTTACCTAGGTAGCAGTAGTCAAAACCCTAGTTACATGTATAGTTCTACCCAGAACATACCTCAACCCGGTCTTCAAAGTCATCATATGCCTCAGAAAAATTTGAACAATAGGGCACAAGCGTATCACCACATAGGACCTTATCCTCCAGCTCTGGGGATCCAGTATGCAGATAGAAACACTGATGGAAGAGCTCCCCTCCAACAGCTAGGTGAAAATGAGGGACCACGTTATGCTCAGTCCCCAACACATGACCCACCTATGCAAACCAATTCACAGGTGAACTTTGTGCAGTTGTCCCAAAACCAACCACACCAATATAACCTGGAGAACTACCCTCCTAACATGGTGAATAAAAAATAAAAAAACAAGCCAACAGGGAATCTTGGAAAAGGGGGAAACAACCAGCAACGCCCACCGTGATCCCAAGCTAGATGCAACTCCAACCAAAATCAGAACTAGATGCCCAATGGCAGAGAAAAAGGCCACCTCTTCGAACAAACCATTCTTGTTTGATATGTGGTAATTACGGCCACTATACTCACCACTATCCTGATCTCCCTGAGCTGAAGAAGCTACAGAGTAACGGAGCACAAGGAAGGTCTTCCCAGCAAATAGTTGTGATGCAAGAACCTTTCCCCCACCAAGGGATGGTCAACACTCAGCAAAAAAACCCAGATGACTCCAAGAAAAGCAGCCATGAAATCTACATGACTGGTGAAGAGATGTTTTTCCAAACAAGGAATCGCAATTACGACACCCCATCAGACACCAGTACTTCAGGGGCAAGTACCAGTGCACTGACTGCACCTTTGACCATTTTAGATATTCCTATAGAACCATTTCCAAATATGGCGAAGGGACCTAATAGACGAGCAAGAAACTACTCCAAAGTGGCCCATAATTATAGCATCGTGGATGATTTAGCACAATATCCTACTGCTATGTCAGCTTTGTAAGTATTGCAGTCATGCCCAAAACAACAGAAATCACTACTTTCCATGTTAGGCGCTATCGATCCTGTCGATACATGCCTAATGGCTTTTGACTTAGACAAAGCCACCCCTAGGCTTCCTCCCATGGTTTCCTTCCAGATACTAGTATCGGTCCATAATATCGCTATTCAACGATGTGTCATAGACGAGGGTGCATCCACATGCATCATGTCAAAAAAAATTGGTAGAAGTTAGGTTCTCTCGAACTAAAACCCTCAGCTATCACACTTAGAGCATACAACGGTCATCCTTTGACTCCCGTCGGCCTCTATCAAAGCGTCCCAGTCTTCGTAGCCGGAAAGATGGTCCACATAGGCATTGAAGTCTTGGATGCTCACTTGGACTATAATATACTCCTTGGACGAAGTTATATGTACTCCATGTCTACAATAGCCTCCTCCGTATTCCACATCATTATGTTCCCCCACGAGGACCACATCATTACCATAGATCAACTGACGCACAGCGAGAAGCAACCCCTAATAAACACTGATGTAATCCTACCCTATGTAGGTACATCCTCGGATGCACTCTCACGGTACCAAGAATATGGCCTCGGCCAATTCAAACCATTGTTCGTTCTAGAGTCATTCCTAGGAGATCCTCCCATTATCCCTGAGTCATCACCCAATGTCACAGGGGCTCCGGTGTGCATGATGTAGAAATCAAGCACCGAAGCTAGTCAGGACACAGACACAAGCAGTAATGGCACCGATTCATCGACCACGGTAGCTTCTCTAGCCTACGTCACCTGCCAAACCCCTTTCCTCTAGCCCCTATCTGGCTTCGTATCCTAACAGGTTTTGGCAACACTAGTATTACCCAACATATTGTTGGAAATCCCAGTTTGGTATCTCATTCCCCCTGTAGAAATGGGAGCCACTCACATTACTGCCATAGGGTTGAAGCCCCTCAGTCCCAAGGAGCCCCCACCCATCCAAGAAAAGTTTGAGACCACCCCTGCAAGGGAAGCTCCCATTGCAAAACCGGTGATCACGGCTAAGAAAACTGAGACGAGAGGAAAGAAGATGGAAAATCCGGCCCCACAATGGGAATCACCAGTCTGCACCATATGTGACGTAATAGGTCACCTTACCCATATCTGTCTAGAGCTAGATGAATTAAAACCACTCCATGGATTCAAGACAAACATCGTGACGCCGTGTTCCCATAAAAAGGAACCAACCACCAATGGTAAAGGAAAAACATTGCGTACCAATCATGCATGCGCTCTCTGTAGCAACTATGGGCATTATACCCACCATTTTCTAGAGATCCCATGATACAGGGATGCCTTACATGCCATCAAGCGATCCTATCAAGAGGATCCCTCCACCCATGCATTCGGAAATGAACCTTGTAACATCCTGTACCTACAGGAAGAAAAAAGGGCACAAGAACGACCCCCAGTCATGCCCATTATATGTTGCACGTTATGTGATAAACATGATCACTTCCTCGAAGAGTGCGCAGCCCTGGAACTCATCCACAGATGGTATCCAATAGAAAAGGTTTACTACATTGGATTGTGAGCAGTGAAATTCACATGTCCATTATGCGCCGACAATCACCTTTTGGAGAATTGTCACTATATTCCCTGATTTCGGAAATCCCTCGCTACTTTACGTTCAGCCATAGTTTGCCTCTCCCAAGAGGATGACATGGACGCGGAGTCCACGGGCAACTCCACAACCTAAGAAGATGTGATGAGCAGATCCATCATGTTCTTGACAGCTGAAAAATGACCAACCAGGGAACCCCTAGTTACCCCTAACTACTCTCTACAAAGCAGACCAACATGCACGTTATACAAAACACCCAATCATGCGATCATCCATTGCCCTAATTTAGCAAAATTACGCCGTTGGTTCCCCGCCAGACCCTAAACTGAGCATGAAGGAACCCTCATATCAAGGATATTTTTGCCTTATATGTCAAGGCAATCATTATGAGCGACACTGTACTTATGCCTCGCAACTTCGTCCCACCATTAAAATGATTCATACCATAGAGAAGAGACAGGAAGACCTCCAGGAATGACATAAAAAGTACATCGATGGGTCAACATCTCCTCCCCCTCAGTGGTGTGACAGACAAATTAAGACCACACACCAACGAAGCATGAACCCAACCAAGCCTAGGATAACATGTAGACTATGTGATCTGAATGACCACCGAGTCAACCAACGCAAAGAACTTAAGCCCCTTGAAAATAGTCTCCGCATAGTCTCTTCTCTCCCTCAGAAACTTCTCTCAAACCAAGAGAAGATCACGCACACCTATTGTCAGATTTGTTCACACTTTCACCATACGATTAAATGTGTGCATCTCCCCAAGCTGAGAGCAGCAAGAGCCACGTTGAGTCTACACTCCACCAAAGAGGTAGACACACTCAATACAATAATATGGAAATGGAAGCAGAAGACAACCTCTTCTACGACAAACCCTTTCCAGGAATCCACATTAGGAACAACGAGTAGTGTAGAATCTCACACAATCTACTCCATTGGCTCAGTGATACCGTGCACTATCTTCACTGGCCAAAATCACTCACCAGAGGTGTTCCTGCTAATGGAAAAATTCAGGCACCTCTGTGGCAGACACAATTTCCACCTACCAGAAATTGACCATCTTGATGGGGAACCCAACCTTGCGCTCACACAAAATCCCATTACAGAGATTCTTCCCCCACCAAACACCGATGATACAATCCACCATATATGCTTTGTATCATTGCATATTGGAAATAGGATTGCTACCATCCCATCGTCCCAGGATTTCCACTTCATTCCTATCGCAAAACACTAAGGTACCTTGAATTTTTGCATTCATTTCCACAAAGAGCCCCGATTTACATGTCGCCATTGAACTCCTCGATGATACCTAGCCTTTAGAACAATGCCTAGTACAACTAGAGCTTGTCGACGACAGTCGCTACAACACAACGAGGCCCATAAGAAAAGGGTAAAAGCATCGTTTAATTGCCACATCACCCCTCGCTCATTCACCGAGGGAGAATTAGTCCTCCACTATGATGTTGCAAAAGAAGCCTTAGGGCCAAGAAAGTTCGAAACCTTGTGGAAAGGACCCTAAATCATCAAACATTGCCTCCGAAAAGGGGCATACATCTTGACGGAACCGATGGGGCATGCCTCAATAACCCCGTCAACGGCCTTTACCTCAAGAGGTTTCACCCATAAGGGCCACAACGATCCTTCCCTAGAGTGAAAGTACACAAAACCCAACCACTAAAATTTTTTGACCAAAAGACTTATTACAACACGTTCAAAGTGCCACCATGGATCACCAACTTGAACCCTATTTTGGATTTGCTGATGGAGCATCAAGATGGTCTCAAAAGTTAGTTGTAGCTGCCAGAGTCATCTACCACCATGATCAATCACCATTCTATTCCAACGGTGTGTGCATCGGCTCAGCAACAAATAATCAGGAAAAATATGATGTTGTCATCGAACTTATGTGCGATGCCCTCCATCAGGGCATATGACATGTGCATGTCTACCTCGATTCCCAGTTATTAGTGTCGCAGTTAAACCAAACATTTGAGACAAGAGATACACATCTGTTTAGAAAATATTTGCATGCAAAAATATTAAGCAGACAGTTTGACTATATCACATTTACACATGTACCAAGGAGTCAGGACCAAATAACTGATCGCATAGCCAATTATATCCTAAAATGGAATGCATCTCGAATAAACCATCATACATAAAAAACCAAAAATATATATATCCATCAGCATAACATCATACATAAACTGAAATAGGTAACACACCATGTAGAGCCGCAAAAAATATCTCATATATATATATATATATATCACAATGTATATGTTTGAGTACAAAAAATAGTGTCATTGGCCCAACGACTAGTCCAAAGATACAAAAGTCGTCAAAAATAAGGGAAGCATCCTCATAATGGGTGCTTTCCCTGTGTACAAGTATACTCTAGGGTGGTGCCTCGTCAAGAGGGGCACCTGGACCCACCACCGCTCCCGGTGCCACCACTAGAGCTGTTTTCGCAACCGCGATCGCCACCCGACATAGAACGGGCCGATAGTCCCTCTCGTGGGCCATCACAGTCTCCAACCAAACCTCCTCAAAGTCATCCATGAAACCTTGAGCAGGGATCCCCTGGGTCAAGCGGTCCACTCGACCCTGGAAATCCTCAAGGACTAACACCTGAGCCGTCAGTTCCACATACGTGCATCTGCCGTATCAGTGTGAGCCACAGCTGCATCAGCACGAGCTCTCTCGGCCGCAATCTCTCCAGCAGCCAAGCTGCTGCCCTCCCCTGAAGGGCCAGCACCACCACCCAGCTCACCTGCAGCACCTCCTCCCTGACCACCACTAGGTTGTCGTGGAGGATCATGGCCCACCAGCCGAGCCATGGGGTGACCCACCTCGCCAACATCTGGACGAGTAACCAAAACGATGTCAGTGTCACTAGCAAAATAGATAAGTACATATATACTCAAATTAATGCAGAAAACATAAAAACATACCAACAGGCCCCCAAACATAACCAAAAGGGAGACCCATGTCTGGATCCCCCTGGAAGTACATCCCCGCATATGGGAATGGAAAGAACATATGTGGGTTGGCGTCAAACCAGGCCTTTATCGTGGTGTTCCAATAACGCCCCACCATGCCACCACCGCCTCGCGGCATCATCGGAGCCCACCTCCTCATACGAGGCTCTCGTGGCCCCCTAGGAGGCACCGCCACTACTGGCCTCAGTAGCACTACCCTCTCATACATAATGTTGCATAATATACTAGCGTACACAAATGACTTAGATCAACGTTGGACCTTGTTCAGTTATGACACCATCCCGTCGAAGCAGAAACGGGCAAAGTCGAAAAAATGCCCAGACCTCAACGGGCGCAGAACTCCAACCTGTGGGCCCGATGCCTGATGCGGAGCAATCAACCCTGCTAGTCACACAATCACCACTAGATCACACCGCTCCACCAAATCTGTAACTGATGCAATTCTGATTCATCCCTCTGTAAGAGGCACCCCCACCACAGTGACGTCTCTAGAATCTCTCCAAATCTGCTCTCCCGACAGGGAGCAGATACCTCAACGCCTCACCCTAAGGCAGTAACTCGGTCACAAAATATACATCCATCTCAGGAAGGATGACCAGGTTTATCCCCGCAACACGAACATGTTTCCCCTACTGCTCTAGTGTCAGATAATGTACCGTAGTAGTCAGTCCTGTGACTGAAGAAACTCATTCTCCACAAACTTCAGGAGACCCCATAGTGCCAACTGATGGCATGCCCTAGCATTAGCAACTAACACAGTTCGGATCTTGGGCCAGTCCCACTCCCTCCACAATAACATGTCATCAAAACAGGTACCCATCAGTTCAGAGAAAAAACACAAAAATAGGCAAAAAAATCAAAGTATTTTTTAGCCTCGTCTTTGCGCGCCTGTCCCTCAGACAGGTGCCCTTAAGGTGCGCCAAAAAGGGGAAATGAGCGCATTAGTGCACTTATCCCCCAAAAATGTGCACAAGGGGGGCACACCTTTGCCCAGATCGCCTGCGCAATCTAGGGAAAAATTCACCCTAAATCCATACAAACTCAGTCTGTACGGCCCCCGACACCATCAAACTGTAAAAATTAAAGTGCAGGATGTCATGGAGGTTACCTGGGCATAGTATTGCTAGTCCTGAATGCTCGGGCTGACCACAACAGCAAGAGCTACTATGCAAAAGCCTCTTGTTGAGGTATAAAAAGGTATCTTTTGAACATTTAATTAGCCTACATTAATCATCAATCCGGGAGTGACTTTTTATTTCAAGAGTGTACTCTGTTTGAGGCTGCAATTATCTAAGAGCAATGCTATGAGGATGTAGTATATAATGTTAAATACAAAAGTAACAAATGCTTGTAAAGAAATATAATTACAGTGACATGAATAGAAATTCTCTAAAAATTAAACTACATCAATCTGCGAAACATCGATCAGGGATACAGTAGCAATAACTCCTTCCCTTAGAAATCGATGCAAGATAACCAATCTGGGGACTTGGAAGAAATAACCAGTGTCCTCTACAATTGGCGATATTTAAAGCAATCAAAATAAAAGTAAACTCAATCTTCGTGCTAATGAAAATAACTAAAAGGAACAAAATCTGAAAAGGAACAGCAGCATGTAACCATAACTCATCTATTTGCTAATCGAAAGCTATGAATAAACAATGAACATAAATGGAACAACAATATGAAATGAACAACAATTACAATTCTAACGCGATCAAACAACTAGATTTCCATACTTCAATCCTGTCGACAGCCGATCACTACGCAACAATAAATTATAATAAATCATAAATTAATGGAACAACAACTCGAATCAGATACAGAACAGCAAAGCTTTATAATGATAACAAGATAACTGAACAAAAAATGTGCTTCTCGTAAAGGATGAAATAGCAATGAATCTATATTTGATCTAACAACGATAAATCAATTCTGAAATAAACATTAAACACACTTCACACAACAGTAAGCAGGGACTAAAAATACAAACAGCGAAGTGATTCCACCAGAGCCGGGCCCTTAGCACCAGTGAAATACTGCTGGGCTAATTCAGGACTTAGAAGATGAAACGAAACGTGTGTCTTATATTAAGCAAACATAAAGCATTACAGAGGAGGTTCTCTCAAGGCCGAGAGTCAATAGAACATTATATTACAGAGGAAATGTTTAAATGTAAAGATTTTCGACCAAATTCACCCTGACTGACACTAAAGGACATTGCTTTATATATCAAATATCGAAGGAAAAATCAAGGAATAAGATGAGTTTGAACAGCGATCCCTCAGGATCGAAGGATCCTGAGGGATTCGCTCCTCTTTGTTTAGTCATCATCCCTTTTACTCTGACCGAGGCCGAGCTGTCCCCTGCCTTTTCTTGGCAATTCGTTCGGATCTCCTTGCCTTTGGCTGGATATGGTTCAACGCTGATGGAGCAGCAGTTACATGAATTTCAACCCCACCTTTGGTACAGCTGTTCACCTCGTCGAATTCCTGTTTTTTCAACAAAAGGTAACCTTTAGCCATCTTTTTACAATAAACATGAACCTTTCCAATTCTATTATAATTCTTACAATAAATTACCTTTCCAAGGCAAAAAGGAGTATGTCTATGGTAAAAGAATGAGAAGATACATAGTAATTTCATACCTTTTTCACTACCCAACATACCCCCCTGATTAATATTTTTCATGTCCTCATGAAAACTATAGTTCACATGGAGAGCAGTCAAAGAATAAGCTGGATAAGGTTTGTCATCGACAGGCCTAAAACCATGTAGTGCAGCTAATTCCTCATAAACATGTTCTGTCTGTCCTTTAGGGAGTTCATAAATAGCTTTGTAGTCTGAAGCAGGGTACCATGCAATAGGGCTGCGGAATCTACATCCTAACCAGAATGGTCCATCTTTTAAAACGTGATGACTATAAAAAATCAGGTGGTCTGCATCTAGCCCAAAGTTTCTATAATTAAATGGTTCCCTATTTTGCACATTTTGATTGGAGGTTCTCCATCGGACCTTGGCTGCTATATAAGTTTGGTTTCTAATGGATAAGAAATAATATGTTCCATTCAAAATAATTGATTTGTGGACAGGCCCCAAGGCTTTGGTAACGCCCTCCTTAGTCATCAACCTTTTATGCCTAGCCCAAAATTGAAGTGGGTTTTGAGGTTCACTCCTGACCCACAGATCTAATTCATTTTCCTGCCTTTGAAAGGAGTTATAGGCTTTAAGCCATTTTAATTGATTTACAGCAAAGGAAATGAATGCCTGAAATTGAAAATATCCAACAAAAGGGCTAGGGTTTGATTCACAGTCATTTTCAAGTATTAGATTATGCAAGTAAAATTCACACAAAAGGCGTTGTACTTTGATCCCATAAATTTTGCAACATGATACAAAGTCGTCTATGGTTTTTAGCTCTATGGATTTCCCTACCCTAACTGCATTGATCTTTAGTTGCAAATATCTTTCTAGTAAAAACAAAGCATAGTTTTTGGTGGGGTATCTACAGGCTAAGACATCAGTATATAATGAGCAGAGAGTGTCCATTCAATTGGAGGCCAGTTTTAGTTGGTTCATTACCTTATCAGCCTTTTCCTCTGCTTTCCGACATTTTTCATGAGCTTCAGCTTCTGCTTCATGAATAATTCTCATTTTTTGCTGCAATTCCTGATATCTCTTTCTTAGGACAGTGTCTTCCTCCAATCTATGCCTTTCTATTCGGGCCTGTGCCAACTCTTCTTGGAGTCTGGCCAATGTCGGATCACTAAAAGTATGCTGACTGCTAGATTGCATATTTTCACTTGAAACAGGTCCCTCTGGAACAACTTGTGTTGGAATAGCCGTTTGTTGCTCTGTATCCTCATAATTATGTTCAGGCATGGTTTCTTCTACAACTTGGGGGTTCCTATTAGCGGTCCTCTTTCTCTTTTTCGAACTTCTTTTGATAGCAATGCTTCTTCTCTTAGGGGGTCGCTTAGGCATTTGTTTCATTCTCAGAAGCCTAATGGTTTGCCTGAGTTGTTCTACTATTTTATGAAGCTTTATTCGTTCCCTGCGAAGCTTCTCAATCTCAGTTGTTTTCTTCCTCTTTCTTAATGGAACAGCCGCTCCTTTATCTGAACCCGTTTGCTCGACAGGGTTTTGGTCTATATCAGCCGTGCCTTTAGTGAAATTCTCTTCTTGATCTTCTTCTTTGGGTTCTTCCACATTCATATGCCCTTGGCTAGATTCCTCGAGAATCATATTCTCAGTTAAATTTGCAATCTCCTGGGGGCTTCCAGGTTGAGATATTGGTTCGGTGTTCTCTTTCTCCTGTTCACACCTTCATTCAACATTTATTCAGCTATTTCTTTATCGATAGCAGAGTACTCTGGTAGTTGATTAATATCAATATTAAGGTCCAAAGGGCTATGAGGTTGTGCATAATCACTCATATTGGCCAAAATCTGGGCCAATTGGTCTTCCTATAAAGGGCTTACGATAGCATTTTCGGGAGGCTCTGTTCCTTCCTTATCGCTGTTATGATGGTCTTCGTCCTCCTCATAGGTATGATAACTTCCTTCCTCCTCATCCGAATACCAAATTTCTCCTTCAATTTCTTCTTCCTCAGTATTTCCTTCGATTTCTTTTTCCTCATTATTTCCTTCCTCTGCACTGGATTGTTTTTCACTACCAGTGTGGCAACTTATTTCTTCTTCGTCCGAGTAGTGAATTTCTCCTTCCAATTCCTGTTCTTCATCAGTACGGGGGCTTGCTCCCTCCAATTGTGGAGGATGTTCATCCTCTAAGCTGTGCAATTACAGGGGCTGGCTGCTACTGCTCGGAAGTCCTTCCAACATCCTCCTACTTCGTTTTGATCGGAGGGGCTGTTTGTGAGTAGATGGCTCAGCTATTGAGCCGACTATCCTCTTCCGTTTTGGGGCAGGTAAAGCTAACCCTCCGTCAATGGAGAATATCAACTCTTCCCAGCTGGTCTGTTGCTGGGCGAGACTATGACTCACTATTAATCGAATTAGACAATGGTGGCTGACCACTATATCTGCATGTTGAGATTTTCTTATACCACGAGCAGTATCATGCAACAAAATTTAAAAATGCAGGAAAATTAATGGTGCATTTCCATTTTAATACAGCCAGTAGCTTAAGGTGGCGAGGTCTTACCACATCTTTTCTTCTATCGCACGTTATATAAGCTTGCACAATCTTGGCCAACTCTGTCCATGGTTCTCCTAATGAGGCTGGTTGAACTCCTTTGCCTTTGATAACTAATGTCTGTCCTTCATCTTGAAAAATATTCATGGCTTCTCGAATCCTAATATTTTTCTGAGTCCAAATAGTCCCTTGCGCTGGGATGCCAGACACCTCTATAATTATTTCATCGGATACAGCTATATGTCTTCCTCTGACCATGGAGGATCCTTCCTGCAAGTTCTGTAAAAATTCGGTGGCCACTGCTTCATGGGGTTGCTGCATCCTCATGAAATATGTAATCCACCCTAGTCTTTTTAAAATTCCTTGTGCCGCATCATAAACGATCAGCACCTGTGGTTCACTACGAATTGGCCATCCTCCCATCATCTCTGCACTTTGTTATTTTTTCTCAACACACAATAATCGCAATGGAACAGCACAACACGGTGAATTGGAATAATGTCGTTGAAAATTTGTTATTTCCTAAAATGCAGGGATTTGGTTCACATACAGGTAAAGAAATCTCGGGATTTTATCTGCATGCAGACATCTGCGCCCCCCAAATGGATGATAGGTCGTCCTCGAATGTCAATTGAGAGAGGAAAGTGTGGCACAGTAGTAGTACAACAGTAAAATGCAAGCGTAATTATGATACATTCAATAAAATTATAGCAATTACTGAAATCAATGTGTGTGATGAATCAATAATGGATAGAAAATCATTTTGTAATGATTCAAATATGAGGAGAAGGGACAGCATAAGATAAACATAAGTACAATTGCATTATTTACCATTTCAAACTAATATGATCGATTTGTAATGATTTTCATGTATCATAGGTTCGGAAGTAAAGGTAAAGGATTCATACTTTCATTTGATATTTAAATAGAGATATAGGAAAAGGGTTAAATATAACTATTGATGTGTATAAATGTGACTCCAATACCATTAGCAGAGTTCTGTTGCCCACAGGTGTCCATAACCTTGACAGAGTTGCTTTCTTTCCCACGGAACCATTGTATTTTATTTATGCTGAGGAAGTGATTTTTGTTGAATATTATGACGGAGGCCATTGTGCTAGCTTGGTGACCAGATAAACCACAATGCCATTCACCGGGAAGAAGTGAAAGGTGGGCAGGACGGCTCGTGATGAGACCTCTTGTTCCAAGACTTCTTGATTTTTTCAATTGTCTATTGGACCATATCCCTGGTTTGGTGGCCATGATGGGAATGCCACTTCACTACCTTCCTTATGATCATGGTAGGATGGCTCTTGATGAGACCCCCTATCCTCCATCTGCAAAATCATAAAATTATTAATAAAATATGTAAATATTTTTTTTTCATATAGCACTTTCCTTAATTATTCATAAAGGATGGCTCAACACTCCTTAAGAGTAGGGAGGGTGGAAGAAGTCTGAACATCTCAATAGAAAATAATATGCCCTTATTCCTATTCCATAAATAAAAATCAAAGAAAGTTATAGCATATGGGAAAGAACCAATCATGATAAATATAATCGATCAAATTAATTCAATGGTAATAAAGTAGCAAAATTATGTTATTGATCATGCCCCTTTTCCCTTTTTTCTTATCATTACTAGACAATTTCCTTAAAAACGACGATTTCTTTTGATTTGCTGATTGTAGTAAGCTTTAATTTGTATGATTGTATATAAATGATATATTTTCCTTTAGAAGAGTGAAAAAAATTCTCAAAATGTTGGCTTGAAGCAAAAAAACAATCCACTCAAAAAGGTGTTGTTCCTTTTAAAAAGAACAACAAAAAACAATCTGCGGAACTGTTGTTCCTTTCGAAAGGAACAACAAAAACACTCTACGGAAGTGTTGTTCCTTTCGAAAGGGACAGCAAAAGCACTCTACGAAACTGTTGTTCCTTTCGAAAGGAACAATAGAAGTGTTGTTCCCTTGGAAAGGAACATCAAAACTCAAAACAAACGAAATAAACATAATTTTTTTTTTTTTTCTTTGTTAAAGAAACAGAATTTCATGAAGCAAACGATGAAACAGAAAATTAAAAAAAACTAATTTCGTAAAACAAAAATCAAGAAAATGAAAAATTCTTTATGTACAAATTTTTTTTTAAAAAGGAATGAATTAACAAATTCGTGCCAAGGAGGAGTTCTTCCCTTCAGCGAGAATTTCCATGGTAGAATCTTCCCGTAACTGTTGGTAAAAGGATTCCCTAGTAAGCGGTTTATGATATAATCGTACTCGATGACTATTTACCTTAAAGGAATGTCCAGATCCGTCAATGGTAGCTAATGTAATAGTGTCGTTATCATGCACTTTTTGTATTTCATAGGGTCCAAGCCATTGTGTCTGGAGTTTCCTTGGGAAATCCTAAAACCTAGAATCATATAGGAGTGCCCAGTCTCCTTCATGGAAGATCTTTTCTTTGATATGGGCATCATGCCATTTGGCTCTCTATTACTGGATTAATGCTATGTGCTGAAGAGCAGAGAGCCTAATTTCATCTAAATCATTAATTTTTTGTAGTCTTTTAGCCTGGGCTTCATTCAGATCTAGACCCACCTTTTGAGCTGTTCTTAATGTTTGAATTTCGAATTCTATAGGAAACATGGGTTCTTTTCCAAATACCAATTGATATGGTGAATATCCTGTAGTAGGTCTCCACATTCGATATGCCCACAATGCTTCTGGAAATCTGTAGGCCCAATCTCGTCTATGTGAGGCAATGGTTTTTGTTAATATAGATTCAATTACTTTGTTTGTGCTCTCTACTTGGCCATTGGCCTGTGGGTGATATGGAGTTGTAATCTTGTGCTAAATGTGGTAGTTTTGCAGTGTTTCAGCTAATTTATTACCTACAACTTGTGGTCCTCCATCTGTGATTATGTCCCTTGGGAGACCATAGCGCACAAAGATTTGGAAAAGAAACTATACTACGGAGTCCTCTGTAGCTTTTGAAAGTGCCTATGCTTCGACCCACTTAGTGACATATTCGGTTGCAACTAAGATATATGTTTTTTAGTTTGAGGGAGGGCTAATAGGGCCAAAAAAATAGAGTGCCCAACGTTCAAATGGTTCAATCACTGGTTGAGTGTTTGAAGGCATTTCATCAGACTGCCCATGGCGACCTGCCCTTTGGCAGCTATCACAGGCTTGCACGAATTTTTTGGCATCCTTAAAGATGGTAGGCCAGTAATAGCCTATTCATAAAACCTTAAGGGCAGTTCTATGATCTGCAAAATGTCTGCCACATTGGCCATCATGGCATGCTTTCAAAATATCAAACACTTCGTCCTCCCAGACACATCTTCTTATTTGCATATCTCCCCCTGTGTGAAATAGATAGCCCCCAATCCAAGAGAATCGGGTACTACGTTGTATTATCTGTTTTCGTTCATTAAGGGTTAGATGTTTAGGTAATTTACCTATTGCCAAATAGTTTGCTATATCAGCACACCACAGTGTTCTGACAGTAACATCAAAGAGATGTTCATCTAGAAAGTGGTCTTCAACTACTTCTATATCCGTTGGCTTTCACATTATTGATAGAAAGTCAGTTACAGGGTTCTCTTTCCCAGGTCGATCTTTGATTGGGATATCAAATTCCTGCAGTAAAATAAAACATCTCTTCACTCTTCCGTTTGTAACAGGTTTATTTGCTAAAAATTTAATGGCAGAGTGATCAGTATATAGTACTACAGGATACCCAATTATATAATGTATAAACTTATTTATAGCATGAACTACAGCTAAAAATTCTTTCTCGGTCACAGTATAATTTAATTCAGCAGGGGATATATTTTTGCTAATATAATAGATTGCATATGGCTTCTTGTCTTCCTCCTGCCCAAGTACTGCTCCAATTGCTGTGTATGAGGCATCGAATGAAATTTGGAATGGCAAATTCCAATTTGGGCCCCTCAGCACAGGGGCTGTTGAAACATGAATTTTCAGATCATTAAAGGCATTGTCACATTTATCTGTCCAGATGAAATCAAAATTTCCAGTCAGTGCATATAAAGGTGCAGCTATTCGAGAATAATGTTTTATAAATCTTCTATAGTAACTAGAAAATCCAAGAAGGCTACATACCTCTGTTTGTGTGGTGGGTGTAGGAATTAACAAGATTATTTGAATTTTAGCTGGGTCCACTTGAATTCCAGTTGCTGAAATATAATGCCCTAAGATAACTCCTTCTTTCATCATCATAAGACACTTTCATGGCTTAAACAAAGCCTAGTGTCAATACATATTTTCAATACCTTTTCTAGGTTTTCCAATGCAGGCTCAAAATCATCCCCATAAGGTGTGAAATCGTCCATATATACTTCGAGGCCTTCATTTATTAAATTTGAAAAGATGCTGAGAATTTCCCTTTGAAATGTAGCAGGGGCATTGCATAGGCCAAAAGGTAAGACTCGGTAGGCAAAAGTTCCCCATGGACAGGTAAAAGTAGTTTTGTCCTAGTCTTCAGGGAAAGAAAAGAATTTATTTCCTGCTAATGTGTCTAATACCTGATCAATGAAAGGAAGGGGAAAGTGGTATTTTTGTGTTGCCTTATTAAGTTCATGATAATCTACACATATTCTCCACTTCCCATTCTTTTTTGGTACCACTACTAATGGAGAGACCCACTTGCTATCAGATATTGGGTAGATGAAATTAACATTCAATAGTTTTTGTAATTCAGCTTTCAAAATATCTTTGAGGTGAGGGTTTAGCCTTCTTTGGGGTTGGCGAATGGGTCTTGCATATTTTTCGATATAGATGTGGTGTGTACACAATTGAGGGTCAATTCCTTTCATATCGGGGTAATCCCATGCAAAGGCTGCTTTGTATTTTCGTAATAATTGGATCAGTTTCTCTTCTTGTTCAACAGTGAGATTTTTGTTAATGTTTAGAGTTTTTCCCAGCTCAATTTCTACAATCTTTCTATTGTACATAGAAGTAGTAGGTATTACTTGATCAGGAATATATTTAAAATAATATTCTTCTTCTTTATTATCAAATGCTGCCTTGATCATGTGACATTGTAGATGAGATCTAGTTTGTGGTTTATTAATGAAACTATTAATGATATCATCCTCTGTTTGATCTTTAAAATCAAGAGCATTTTCTATAGTTAGAGGCGATCTCATATTTTCCATTAGATATGATGCAGGTTGTTTTTTTGTTTTGATTATTGATAGACTTGGTTGGGCTGGGGGATATAGGGCTAAATTCTTGACATAGTTTCCCCTTGTTATGGTCATATTTCCTTGTCGACATCCAATATAAGAATCGGCAGTTTCCAACCAAGGTCTTCCTAATATCAACGGATGTCCTTCTAGCCGGTTCTTTGGATTAATAACCAGGAAATCAGCAGGGTATTCCCAGGAATCTACAGATACCATTACATCTTGTAATGTACCTTCTGGTTTGACTATCGATCGGTCAGCTAATTCCAGTAAGGTTGTTGTTAGTTCTAGTGATGTAATGCCAAGTTTTTGACAGGTGGTGGTTGTTAAAATATTGATTGCTGCTCCCAAATCAACTAAGGCATTTGGAAACAATTGCCCATGGATTTGGACTGTCACTATAGGATTTCATGGGTCTCCATATTTTACAGGTGCTTCCATTCCTGATAATAAGTCAGATAAGGTACCGACTATTTGGACAGTAGGATTGGTGGTTGTTCTCCTCTTTGGCTTCTTTATGCATAATTCCTTAATGGTTTTTGCATATATAGGAATGTCTTGGATAGCTTGGAGGAGAGGGAGTTTTATACACAAATTTTTTAATTCTCCCAGAAGATCAAAATTAGGTTGTTCTAATGGACGAGGTATAATTAATTGTTCTGGGAATAGTGGAGAGGAAGTTGTTACTTGTTGTTGACTTTGTTGTTGATTTTGTTGTTGAACTTCCTTCTCATTTTGTAATGTTCATTCTTCAGGTAACGGATCTTCAATATGAGCATCATTGTTTCTCTCTGTTTCTACTATGCACCTAGACCTTAATTGAAGATCATTGCACTCCTTCAGTTTAGTTTCTAATTCTGGGGGTTCTATTATTTGGACAGACTAAACTAGCCTATTGTTTGGGTTTGGGTTGGGTTAGGCTGGGAGTTGTGGTCTTAAGTTGGTCTGGGGGTTTGTAGAGGGAGCTGGCAGTGTAGGTTGAGAGAGAGGAATTGATCCAGCTTGCTGATTTGTAGGTTTTTTCCAGTTTGACTGCCAAGCCTGACTCTGGGAAGTAGAGGGGGACCATTGTGTAGGATAGTTATTTTGCCAAAATGGTGGGTAGAAAGGAAATCTAGGCCAATTATTTTGGTTTGTTTGATTTGGCCAAGATGTGGGGGGAAATGGTTGTTGTGACCAATTGGGGAAAGATGGTTGATTTTGCCACATCCCACTATATTGTTGAGCATTATATTGAGGAGGCTGAAAAGAAAATGGATCATTTGGCATACCTGATTGTCGCGGCTACCATTGTCGGCGCTGATTAAGCAGACATACCACTTCTAATTATTCTTCTTCCTCCTTATAAACTGCTTTTAGGCCAGGGAGCGAAGGACATCCCTCTGTAGGGTGATCTTTCGTGCAAATGGCACAGACTTTAATCACATCCAACGGGCATTCTTTGTGGTTGTGTTTCTTTCTACATCTGGGACAGAATATTGCCAAATTTTGCTCTACTTCCGCTTGTTTCTGTTTGGCTTGCATAATATCAAACTGTGTTGTTAGAGTCCCAAGTATGTCTGTCTTAAAGTCTTCTAGCAGATTTCCAATCTCTACACGAGTCACACCTTCATTATAGGTCTTATTTTCCCTTGTAATTATATCACGTTCTTCTGATTTTAACCTTGTATTGCCCCTCGAACTCCTGATACACAAATATATGATGTTAGGATAACTTTCCTGATATATATCACCTTTTCCCATAATATTCAATGTTTCAACCCATTCATCTTTCATTCCCCTAATTAATGTGGTTTTCAAAACATTATCAGGTAAGGGTAAAAATGCATAAGGGGATCTCTGAAGATTGTATTGAAACCGTTCCACATATTCTTCCAAGGTTTCATTTGGTTTTGCTGTCATTTGGAATATTTCATCTTTTAATTCCCGAGATCTACAATAATCTTGATATTTCTTTAAAAATGCAGCTTTCATCTGATCCCAATCAGTTATGACACCTCCACCTAATCCCATAAACCATCATAAGGCTACCCCTTTTAATGTTGAAGGAAATAGTTTTAATTTTTTGGGATCGGTGGTATAATCATATCCCCTGCACAACACATCAAATTCGAATAAAAACGTGTCTAGATCCTCTGATGTTAAGCCATGAAATGTGGGAATATGTTGAAGGGGAATAAATTTCATAGGTGCATTGATTGCAGTATCTACTATAGGATATTGCAATGTAGAGGTCTGCTAGGGTGTCTGCTAGTTCTGATTTTGGTTCTGGACCATTTGATCAAAGATATGCCAATATCCCTCTAGGATTTCCAAGGAGTTTCTAGGTTGACGAGCAGGGGCAGGAATGGCTTTGAAAACACTCCCTTTGTCTGGAATAATAAGTATTCCCTGTTGACTTACTGTTTGAGGTGATTGAGGACCCTGGTTCTGAATAAGTTGAACAACACTTCCCTTATCTGGGCTGCTTATTTTTTGGGCGACTTTAATAGGAGATTTTGAGTCTCTGGTTTCTCCCGTTTCCCCTTCTCCTTCTTGGAGATTGCTAGAGTTCCCTTCTTGAGGGGAACTTATGCAAGGATTCTCAATTTCTTGGGAATCTTGCTCAATTCCCTCTCTTTGACTGTGTATCTTAGCAAAGGCTTCAGATGGTGATTCTGTAGCCTGAAGGGAACTAGTAGGCTGTCTAGAGATAGCTTTTCTAAATCCTACTGATGGCTGAGATTCAGTTTTCTTAAGGATTTCATCAATAAAAGTTATTCGCCCAAGGGTCACCTGTCCCTTAGGTTTTTTAGGTTTAGGAGGAATTTTTTTTTGCTTAGTTGGTCTATTCATTAAAGAAAACAAACCTTCATTCCTACCTAAAGAGAGAAGCTTACCTACTTCTGCTGTGAAGCGGGCTGCGAGCAAGTGTGCTTCTTGCCCAGTGCGCAGGTTCTTACCTTCCATCTTTAATACCCAATTCTTCGCAAGCAGAAGAAAATCAGCTGTGCATCACTCCTTTAAAATGGCATACACTCTCCCCGGAAACGATGCCAAAATGTTGAGGTATAAAAAGGTATCTTTTGAACATCTAATTAGCCTACATTAATCATCAATCCGGGAGTGACTTTTTATTTCAAGAGTGTACTCTGTCTGAGGCTGCAATTATCTAAGAGCAATGCTATGAGGATGTAGTACAGAATGTTAAATACAAAAGTAACAAATGCTTGTAAAGAAATCTAATTACAGTGACATGAATAGAAATGCTCTAAAAATTAAACTACATCAATCTGCAAAACATTGATCAGGGATACGGTAGCAATAACTCCTTCCCTTAGAAATCGATGCAAGATAACCAATCTGGGGACTTGGAAGCAATAACCAGTGTCCTCTACAGTTGGTGATCTTTAAAGCAATCGAAATAAAAGTAAACTCAATCTTCGTGCTAATGAAAATAACTAAAAGGAACAAAATCTGAAAAGGAACAATAACATGTAACCATAACTCATCTATTTGCTAATCAAAATCTATGAATAAACAATGAACAGAAATGGAACAGCAATATGAAATGAACAACAATTACAATTCTAACGCGATCAAACAACTAAATTTCCATACTTCAATCTTGTCGACAGTCGATCACTACGCAACAATCAATTATAATAAATCATAAATTAATGGAACAACAACTCGAATCAGATACAAAACAACAAAGCTTTATAATGATAACAAGATAACTGAACAAAAAATGTGCTTCTCATAAAGGATGAAATAGCAATGAATATGTATTTGATATAACAACGATAAATCAATTCTGAAATAAACATTAAACACACTTCACACAATAGTAAGCAAGGATTAAAAATACAAACAACGAAGTGATTCCACCAGAGCCGGGCCCTTAGCGCCAGTGAAATAATGCTGGGCTAATTCAGGACTTAGAAGATGAAACGAAATGCATGTCTTATATTAAGCAAACATAAAGCATTACATAGGAGGTTCTCTCAAGGCTGAGAGTCAATAGAACATTATATTATAGAGGAAATGTTTAAATGTAAAGCTTTTCGACCAAATTCACCCTGACTGTCACTAAAGGACATTGCTTTATATATCAAATTTCGATGGACAAATCAAGGAATAAGATGAGTTTGAACAACGATCCCTCATGATCGAAGGATCTTGAGGTATTCAATCCTCTTTTTTTAGTCATCATCCTATTTACTCTGACTGAGGCCGAGCTATCCCCTGCCTTTTCTTGGCAATTCGTTTGGATCTCCTTGCCTTTGGCTGGATATGGTTCAATGCTGATGGAGCAGCAGTTACATGAATTTCAACCTCGCCTTTGGTACAGCTGTTCACCTCGTCGAATTCCTGTTTTGTCAACAAAAAGTAACCTTTAGCCATATTTTTACAATAAACATGAACCTTTCCAATTCTATTATAATTCTTACAATAAATTACCTTTCCAAGGCAAAAAGGAGTATGTCTATGGTAAAAGAATGAGAAGATACATAGTAATTTCATACCTTTTTCACTGCCCAACACCTCTGACCCCTCAAAACCTCAGCAAGTGCAAATGACTTGAAATAGGCCATATTCACCTATTTATCACCCTTTTCAAAAACTTTGGGGAACCATAACGAGAGATCACAAGGCCCGTTCTACAAACCGTAAGTTGCACACAATCAGCACTCCATGATGAATAGAGGCGACACCACACAATCGCACTCCCAAAAAATTAATTTTTCAGTGCCAGCAGGTATGCCCTCTCTCATCTTCTTTTTTAAGTTCATGACTTTCAATAATATTTTGATAAAGAAGATGCTTTCACTTGAGGTTGTTGTTTTTGCAGGAAAAGCTCGCAAACCATTCACAACACCATCTACTAAAAATCCCAGAGTAGGTATCATTTTACCCTTAGCATCATAGATTCCCAGTCAACTCTGCATATCCTAACATCATTTATCCATCAGAAATCAGCCATAGGGTCCTCATATCCAACTGTGTTTATCATCACCTCACCCTGCACATGATAAACACCCTCGTTGGTCGATAGAGCCTCCCCTCCATGGCGCTCGTAACCCACAGTAGACCATATATCACAACAAAAGTGACACCATGGCCATACCACTTCAGTCTGGGAAGCACCTCATGCCCATCCATCCACCAGGCATAAGGTCAAGTTTACCATACAAGCTGAAACCCCCTTCCTAGATGACCTAGTTGTACAAGCAGATCAAGAGCGCACCACCACACCTCGTATTTGGCCCACCATTCCTCCACCAACATAATCCCATCTGCGATACTTTTTCATCCGCTTCATCAACCCCACACATGAGACCAACCAATGGGACCCCCACCCCCAGAAAAACATCTTCCTCATAGCATCAGTGAATGAACAATTTCATGTTTTGGGTACCCATCTCTGTGTTTTGTACAAACCAAACCCCATTATTTTATTCTTTTGGTAAGTGTACAAAGACCGCAAATGGTGCACTTCGTCCCTTCACCCTCTCATTTCATCTTTTCTCCCATGGAAGCAGTCCCTGAACACCCTTGGTCGGAGTATTAACCCCCCCCCCCCCCCCACGCAGAAGCCATTATGACATTCATAGCCGGGTTTTACCCACCCTGGAAGTCCTACCGAATCCAGGGATTTCTCCATCAGAAATAACTATCACTGCCACCAAGCTGCTCAGTATACTCCGACCTTGGGTCACTAAATCCCCATCATCAGTTTTCAACCATCTCTCGCCAACATGCCTATGTTAAACCCATCACATCTAGGTCCCTGACCCCTTATGGCGACGACCCCGATTGAGGCTTCCTTTTTTTCAACTTCGACACCTATTTTCCGAAAAGGAAGTGGTACCTTGGATCACCCCTATCCATATAAGGGGCATCCTCGGATGGCATTGTGGGAGACATCATTTTCCATAGATTTCATCGATCCTTATAAAATTTGACTACAACAAAATCTTTCATGTCAAGATGGTATCGTACCTTACAACCTTTGCACTTTGTTCAAATTCGTCGAAGACTCGTGCCACCATAAGCATCTCTGTCAACAATTCTTACACGGGAAGGTCCCAGCCAACACCTATGCATACAATATGCAACTATATGCCATACCGAGTTTACGCATATGGGTACCATATTCCACCCAATGTCAAAGAAAAAACACCCCTGAAAGCATTAGCAGTCGTTGTCAACAACCGCCAATATCACTACCATAATAGTGCCATAGACAGAACATGTATCTGTCAATTTTGTTTAACTAGCCACAGCATTACGAGCATGGGACATGCCTTCCTCGTAGAAAATTTGTATATGAATTGTAAATTGTATTTGCTTATAGGGATCCCTTAGGATGTGGTCATTCTTGGAACCGGTGTAGGGTGTTTTCAATTCCAAGGCTTCATGCAGGTCTCTCTCTCTCTCTACACACGATACATAAAATAAAATATAATGTATTTTGGCTATACAGTTCTTCCTAGACCTCAGACATTGGGGGCAACTGTTAACACTGGAAAATCATATACCAGAAGATGACATTAATTAATGTCAGGCCAAAGGATTTACAAGGCTGGAAGACATTACAGAATCTGGAAAGTATTTAAAAATCTCTAAGGTTTGAGGAAAATCAAATTTTAACTAGTCCTAAATGCTATTTGTGTGCATAATCCTTCGAGAAGAGCGCCTTCTATACACCTTTTTTCTTGATATGCGCACATTTCTGAGAGTGGCGAAATGTCACTATCTGGGACCACACAAAGCAAAGGACAAATCACTCCTTACTTGAAGCTGCCTAAGGACAACCAACAATGCCTCCTTAGGAACTAAGTGAGCACACAATGGAATATTTGGAGCACACAAAAGAATCACACCCCTCTCTTGGGTCACCATCCACAATGTACCAAGAGAGGGAAGGAGGATTTGAAATCTCCTATATAAGGCCACCATGAGATGAAGAATGGGTGATCACATTGTTATGCTGGCTAGAATTGCCCAAGCAATACCAGCAGTGTGTGACCCAGAGCTGAAGATAGAGGGGACTCAATTATTGGCCATCCAACAAGTTCAGTCCAACACAGTAGAGAGAGAGGGAGACTGCACCAAGGAAAGCTTGGAATAAAAACATCCTTGCATCGGGACCTAGAACCATTGTCTAGGGGCCCTTTGGCAAGAGGGTAAAGTTTCACTCTTCTTACTACCAACACTCAATAAGAGGGGCCTAGAGCCACCGTTTGCATTATTGTTGTCATTTGACTCTTTTCAGAGCTTCTGTTTATTTGTTTTAGTTTTATTTTATATATGCATGTTTTTTCTCTATCTAGTATGCTTATGATTCTAGCTTGTTCCACTAACTTGCTTGACTCCACTTCTTTTTCTACTTGTTACCAATAACTTAACGGGGTAAACCACACCACTTAAGTTGGTATGATTTCGTACATACATGCACCAAACACACTACAACACTATCATTAATGCTATGTTGCTTATTGATTAAATCATCAATGCTAATTGATTTACATGTTTGTTACATTTTCAAGTAAATAAATACAAAATGTGTTATATAAAATATTATGATTTTTTTTTATTTAATTATTTTTGTGTTAAAAATATTGTGATGTATTTAATAATTATAATAGTAGTGCACAAAGTCAAACTCATCTTATAAGAAATAATCCCAATTATCAAATCCACTATTAAACAATAATTATTATTATTATTTTTAACTTGAACAAATAATAAATTAAATTATTTTTATATATTATGACTTTAATCCTAAAAAACTTAATATAATAATTTTATTTAAATATATCTCAATTATTTTTATATATTATGACTTTAAATCCAAAAAAAAATTAATATAACAATTTTATTTAAATATATCTCATAATAAGGAATATAGGTGTAATTAATAAAAATAAAGGAAGATAGGTGTAATTTATAAAAATAATAGTTAAAGAGTTGTATTTTTAGTTTTTAATTATTATTAAATATATGATAAATAATAATTTTTTTATATTAAAATGAATGTATAGTAATAAAAAATAGATAATTAAGTTGTGTATATATTTATTATTTTTTTCCAAATTATATTATTTTATCTAATGTAATATTTATGTTATTTGATTAGAAATTAATTGAATGTGATAAAAATGAATAAGAGATATAAATAAATTTAAAGATAATTTGAAAATGCAATCATAAATAATGATCATATTAAAAAAATTATATTCTAGAAGATAATACACCATAAATATCATTTAGTATTTATATGACAAGTTAATTCTCCACATAATAGAGCCAACAACCATTGTTTGGATCTCTATGTAGGGAATCTATACACTCCATAGAAGAGTTGTGGCTTGTTAGGGGGTAGAACCAACACCCACTCTTTGGCTCTCTTGAAAAACATGAAAACACCAACTACTCCCTAAATTCTAATCCCAAATCCAATCCCCAATGCCATTAATGACATTTTATCATCTAGATACTCTAGCCATCCCACCTTAATATGGCACTACTACTATTATTGTGATATTGTCCTCCGTTTTACTTTCTAATGTATGAATCTAAAGGACACCCATATATATTAATTTGTTTGTTTGAAATGATGTTGCACTGAATGTGGAAAACTGCGTTCCTCTTGGGATTAGCCCACAAAGGTTATTAGATGAAAAATCCAAAACAACCAAACTATATAGTTTAGAGAGCTCTTCAGGAATCTGCCCACTTAGATTATTCCTGCTCAAGTCTAACTACTCCAAAGTAGATATGTTACTGAGAGATGCAGGTATTGGCCCTTCCAATTGATTGCCAGATGAATTTTGCAATCGCAAGTTCCTCAAATTTCCTATGCTTACAGGTATTTGTCCTATAAGATTATTGTTGGAAATTTTTGAATATAGTGTTTTCTGATGATAGGTATGATAGATTATATTCACTTCATTTGATGTTAACTAACAATTGTTGATGTTAGTAATATTCTAAAAGGGATGAAAATATCAAGCGTTGTTATAAGCTAGATAACTATTACACCATTATCAAAGGGCTAAAATCCATCCACTTGTCATGAGCTTCATACTCTTATCTCTAGATGCTCTCTCTCGCTCACCTAGTCATGGCCCTAGTCATTTTTTTTAGGTTCTTGACATGCCTGTAGGCTGGAAGGTTTTGGATTTTCTTGAAAATCACACAAAGAATTAGCTATTTTCATTTTTTTCCTTGGAGAAATAGGCTTTTTTGTAATACAAAGTGTAAAATTAATGAAGCATCTTAGATAATTGGTGTTGATGCAAACCCGACAAATTAAAAAGCAAAAAGTAGTGGATGTATTTTTTGAAATAGGTTAGGTCAAAGGAAAGTATAGATAACCCCATTGTTTGGAATATGGAGCTTTTAGTTCAGTCATATTGGTCCAATTTAACGTTTCGTGAGCTACATGGTTGAAGTAGCTCAACACGCCCACGTTAAATAATTTATAGTGTTTTCATATGCCTTGGTTATTATATGCTTGTATGTACATTGAATAGAATTATTTCCTATATTGATTATGCTGGTCCAACATGCTAGTCCTTCATGTATGATGAGACACATTGATGTCAGTTCCTTGAAGCCCTGCTTGGCGGAACACCTTTTATTTTATTTTGGGGTGCATTAAAATTTAAATTGTTGGAAAATGGAAGATGGAGCATTGGAATTAATGAATAATTTAATACATTCTACTATTTACAATACAATCATGATTGAAAAATTCATTCTCAGATATATTCAAACTTGTCTATAAAATGTACAAGAAAATATTGATTTTTTGCAACTTTAGTCATAGCTTCAGCAAGAAGAATTACAACAGTCGAGTCATTATTCTGAACCTGTTTTTTTTCTGAACATTGAGACAGACTCCCATCAACAGGAAAAATATAAATTTGAGCTTAATTCACATTCAGTGCTTAGTTCAAGAGCGGATTTGCATGTAGATTCAGAAGTTCAGTCTACACTTCCCAAGCCCATCATCGGACGATGGGAAGAGCTTGTCCATAACAAGCACAAAACTAGTCTTGGATATGACCAGGATGTGTCCTTTAATATTCTAGATTACTCAAATCCCATCCAGGTTACTTCAGAGTGTTGGATTACTTCACAACAGTTCATATTCATATGTTCCAATTTTTGCTCCACTTCCACAACAACAACAACACAATTTTATATGCCAACATTGTGACCGAGTTGGCCATATGAAATATCATTGTTTTGATCTTCATCCACCTAAGCACTATCATGAAACTACTCATTCTTCAAACATATGCTTCAAAAACAAGACTCTAGCAAAAATAAAGATTCACCATGGATGGATTGCTTCTTGGCAATGGGCTTCAACAACCAAGAATATATTTCAGTCATATGTCAAAATTTGTTATAGAGTATTGAACAATCATCCAATTAAGTTTTCTCCATATTCTCACCTTGTATATGACAGGGGGGAAATGATGGTCACATACAAGTTTCATGCCATATTAAGTGAGCTTGAGCCACAACCTGAACATGCTGCCAAATTTAGAGTTGTAGCCAGAACCAGAGATGCACTTGAGCATGCCTTTTGGTTGGTGGTCAAACTTAGACCATATATATGGGTTTGAGACCTCCCTTTTCAGGTTGAGCTTCTCCCTCTTCAAATAATTGTGGACACTTCCTCTACCAGAATACTTCAACTTCTTACCAGTTTTGGAAGAGTTCTAGGAATTGCATTAAGCATTCCAGAGTTGGTGGTCATCCTTAAACCACTGCAGGTTGAGACCTCTCTTTTTAGGTTGAGGTTATCCCTTTTTATGTAGGCTTCAAACCTCCCTTTTCCAGTTTTAAGGTCTCCCTCTTCAAAGAATTGGGATCACTTCCTCTAGCAGAAGAATTCAGCTTCATGCCAGATTTGGAAGAGTTTTGGGAACTTCATTAAGCGTTCTTGTGTTGGTGGTCATCCTTAAACCAACACCTTATACCAAAATTTCAAAGAGCACATTCAACCTAGTGCTTCCATGCATATTTTCCACATTTTATATTACAACTCTCTTCTTGGAATCATACATATCCCTTTGGACTAAAGGGGGGTGATGTTGGACACTTAATCCGTTAAGGGTTAAGGTTTGAAAGTTGGATAGTCAAAGGAAGTCCAAGATACCTTGGAAGATGAATCCAAGGGTCACAAAAATGTATTATAAATTTACATCTATGTTAATAAGAAATGCAATTCATTATTTTATCATTCATGTATGTTCGCATTCCATGTGTGTCTAACAACTTTTTTTGCTCATGGGATGCCACTTGTTATTTTTTGTTTCTCTTTACAATTAAAAGTATGGAAAGAATATATGAAAATTGATATAATGACCTACTACAATCATATATAGAACACTAATTTATATTTTATTATGACAATATGTATATCTTTTTTTATTCTTATGATTATTGAAACAAACTTATTTTTTATGAACAATTGAACATGTAATTTACATTCATATTAATGGAAATTGTGATTTTTCCAATTTGAAAAATAAGTTAAAAAAAAATAAAAAATAAAAAATAAAATATTTTATTAAAATAAAAATAAAAAATTTAAATTCTTCTCATATATTATGACTTTAATACACAAACATTTTTAACATACACATTTCATTACATTTTTAACACAACAATTTCATTTAAGAATATTTCATAATAAGGGAGATATGTCTAATTAATAAAAATGAGGTTAAAGAGTTTAGTTTTTATGTTTAATTATTATTAGATATGATAAATAATATTTTTTTATATTAAATGAATATTTATAAATAAAAATAAATAATTAGGTCGTGAACATATTTATTATTAATATTACTATTTTTCTAAATTACATTATTTTATATAATGTAACATTTATGTTATTTGATTGAAAAATAATTGAATGTGATACAAAATGAATATGAGATATAAATAAACTTAAGGCTAATTTGAAAGTACAATCATAAATAATGGTCACACTATTTTTTTTTTTTTATATTTGAGAAGATAATAAACCATAAATATCATTTAGTATTTACATGACAATTAAATTCACCACATAATAGAGCCAACAACCATTGTTTGGATTCCTCCATTGAAGAGTAGAGTTGTTGTCTATTAGGTGCTAGACCTAACTCCCACTGTTTGAATCTCTTATAAAATATTGAACACACCAACTACTCCCCAAATTCCAATTCCAAATCTAATCCCCAATGCCAGTAATGACATCTTGTCATCTAGAAGCTTTAGCCATCCCACTTTAAAATGGGAACTACTACTATTATTGTGAGATTCTCTCCATGTGCTTTCCTTTCTATTAAAAGAATCTAAAGGACACCTATATAAGCATTTATTCCTTTGAAACAATGTTGCACTGAATCTGGAAAATTGTGTTCCTTTAGGGATTGGCCAACAAAGGTTATTAGAGGAGACATCCAAAACAACCAAACTATATAGTTTGGAGATATTTTCAGGAATATGTGCACCCAAATTATTCTTGCTGAAGTCTCCAAAAGAGATATGTTACTCATAGATGCAGGTATTAGCCCTTCCAACTGGTTTCCAAATAAATTTAGCAAATTTCAAGCTACTCAAAGTTCCTATGCTTGCAGGCATATGTCCTATAAGTTTATTGTTGGACAAATCAAATATCATGTTTTTCTTTGACATGCATGAGAGAGTAGATTCACTTCCTTTGATGTCAACTGGAATTTCTTCACCTTCATCACTATCAGGTAATGAATTGTTTACAAATCTTTCAAAATGTAATGGCATTCTTCCAATGAATTTATTGTTGAATAAATCCAAGATAGACAATTAGATGAAATTTGTTACCCATTTACGAATGTCACCATAGAAATTATTGTAGCCAAAGTTTAAAAATTTCAAAAAAAAAAAAAAAAGGTGAAGTAGTAAGAAAGTTTCCCTATAAATTTATTTCTCCTTAAATCTAATAACTCAATACCAATGCAATTAGCCAAATATATTGGAAGAGTCTCACACAAATGATTTGTGTGAGCAGAAAAATATGTTAAGAATATGGAATTGCCAATAATTTCAGAGATTGATCCTTTAAAATTATTTTTTAATAAATCTAAAATATAAGGGAAAATAAACCACTAATACTGTTGGGTATAATGCCAAAAATATTATTACTAGATATATCTAAATACTCTAAAGAATTTATTTTGCCCATGCTACGTAGAAGAGGTCAAATTAAATGATGGTTTGATAAATAAAGCTGGACCAATGACATATCAGCTTTGGAAATACTCAAATGTTGCTTTGTAGATGACATCAAAGTAATTCTACATGCTTTATAATTTTGTGTATATCTAAACAGAGAGATTATGTATGTTTACTTTTAACAATCATTTTAATTCAGAAATGCCATAATCTCCAATTTAGTAGTTTGTGATCTTGTAGAAAGTCTCTTGGTTTTTCTTTTCAACTGAAAATGACTTTCTATTTTTAAAAAAACAATTATGGTAGTTTACACATCACCTATTCTAGTGAAGTAACAACATTGTTAATCATAAATAACAACATTGTTAATCATAAAATCTTAATTAGAAATCCATCAAGTTGAACCCCAGAAACCCTCGTATTATGGCCCAAATGCGTTATGGTAAACACAAAAGAATTTCATGTAAGATAGATTACATGAATGAACAAGATACAATGATAATATAAGAGAAATAGTCAAAATGGGAGTGATCAAAAATTTAAAATAGAACAATTGTTTTAGTGTTACTGGTATCACATGAGCAACCAAATCATTTTGTTTTAGTGTTTTAGACAGAATGCAATGCATAGGGCTCTGTATCAGGCTTTGGCTAAGTGGGGTAGTTACTACACTGTTGATTCTCATCGACAACCATGGCTTTTCTAGTCCACCGAAAACCATGGCTTTTGAACTAGAATGAAACAAATGGATAGCCATCACACAAGTGATGATTGACTGATTTATTGATTAATATGTTTCCAAACCATTTATTCATTCCGGTAGCATAATTTTTCACTCTTAGACTTCCCAGTTCATTGGTTCAGTGGCTGCCTTTGTCACTCCCACTGGTCAGATATCAATCATAGGCTTTTAAGTTTTCAAACCAATGGTATGAGAACAACTAAATATTTATATTTATATTTAGATTAATAGTAATTTTTTTTATAATTATTTTTTATAATTATAAATATTTAAGAATAAATAGAAATAATTATATACTTATAATGAAGTTAAATGATATTTTTTGAATTATTTTTTTAGTGGTAGTTTAACTAGATTGCTTTTTCGCCCTGAAAATCATGAAAATTCTGGTAAGATTTTAAGAAAATCCAGGAGGGATTTTTGTAAATCCATGTTATAACTATCAAACTTTAATATTTTGGGTGCCATAGAGGTTTTTGATGGTGTTGAATCCATTTCCACCATCAAAATCATGATTCAAACACTGTTACTGTCAAATTTCTTAATTTTTTTTGGCCTGGATTCCGGCCAATTTTTGCTGTCCTCCGTCTTGTTAGACAACTCCATTTTTTTATACTTATTTCTTTAAATTGTGGTGATATCTCATTTACTTAAAGGAAAAATATTATTTTTTATGACTCACAATATTTATTACTCCCTGTCAAGGCACATTTTAACAATAGATTTGTCTATTCACCACTATTAGTTTAGCATTTTCCAATGTAAGTTATATTGTTTAACTTTGAAAAATAAATATTTATTTATTAATATTATTGAAAAAAATAATTTTCAAAAGCTTGATGGATCATAACTTTGAATGTCATATGGATAATTGCCTTAGTTTTTTTTTCCATAATTGTTTGGTATAGTTGCAATATTTACGCCATGATTTTTTAAATATTTGTGCCATGATTTTTCATTGTTAAATTTCATAAGAAAACCACCTACAATTAAAATCCTTGAAAATAGTTCATACTCACTTAAATAACCTATTTACCATCAGTTATTTCCCACCATAATTTAAGCATCCTTGAAAATAGCTCATACTTAGGTAAATAATCTATTTACTATCAGTTATTTCCCACCATAATTTAAGCATTATTGAAAATAGCTCATACTCACGTAAATAACCGATTTACCATCAGTTATTTCTCATGATAATTTAAGCAAGTATTTGCATAAAAGATGAATAGGAACAAGATGGAAATAAATATACCTATCAGGAGCCTATGATTATTTATGTTTTCTTCAACTTGGAGTAAAAGTATAAATGTGCAAACTTAGTATTGTTTACTACCCACTAAAATTTTATTTATGCAAGTCCTTATCCCTTAGTAGGAAATTAACTTTTCTACCCCATATATCAATTTGCAATTTTTAAAAAAATAAAGCATCCACTTAAGTGGTAACATTTGTTTTATATAATGTAATGTTTATGTCATTTGATTGGAAATTAATTCAATGTGATAAAAAATGAATAAGAGCTATAAATAAAATTAAGGCTAATTTCAAGATGCAATAATAGATAATGATCATGCTAAAAATTTTATATGTGAGAAGATAACACACCATAAAAATATCATTTAGCATTTACAAGATCATTTAATTCATCTCATAATAGAGCCAACAACCACTGTTTGGATGCCTACGTAGGGAATCTATACACTCCATAGAAGAGTTGTGGTTTGTTAGGGGGTAGACCCAACACCCATAGTTTGGCTCTCTTGCAAAAGATGAACACACCAACTACTCCCCAAATTCCAATCCTGAATCCAATCCCCAATGCCATTAATGACATCCTGTCATCTAGATGGTCCAGCCATCCCACTTTAATATGGGCATTGCTACTATTATTCTGAGCTTCTATCCCTGGGTTACATGAATCTATAGGACATCCATATAAGCATTTATTCCTTTGAAATGATGTTGCACTGAATGTGGAAAACTGTGTTCCTTTAGGGATTCGCCCACAAAGGTTATTATATGAAACATCCAGAACAACCAAATTTTATAGCTTAGAGAACTCTTCAGGAATCTGTCCACTCAAGTTATTCTTGCTCAAGTCTAACTGCTCCAAAGTAGATATGTTGCTGAGAGATGCAGGTATTGGCCCTTCCAAGTGATTGCCAGATAAATTTAGCAACCACAAGCTCCTCAAAGTTCCTATGCTTGTAGGTATTTGTCCTGTAAGATTATTGTTGGAAAAATCAAATATAGTGTTTTCTGGTGATAGGTATGATATAGTATATTCACTTCCTTTGATGTCAACTGACATTTCTCTACTACTTTCACCAATTTCCGTTGGTTCAAGTAATTTTTAAGTGGTGTTTACAAATGTGGCAAGTCTTTCGAAATGTATTGGCATTCTTCCACTGAATATATTGTTGGATAAATCCAAAATAGACAACTGGGTGAAATTTGTTACCCAATCAAAAATGTGACCATGAAAATGATTGTACCCAAAATTTAAATATTTCAATCCAACAAAAGAGGTCAAATAGTAAGGAAGTTTTCCTATCAGTTTATTTCTCCTCAAATCCAATAACTCAATCATAGTGAAATTAGCCAAAGATATTGGAAGAGTCACAGAGAAATTATTACTATGAGCAGAAAATAATGTTAAAGAGGTGCAATTGCCAATAACTTCAGGTATTTATCCTTCAAAGTTATTCTTTGAAAAATCTAAAATTTCTAGGTTAACTAAACCACTAATACTATTGGGTATAATGCCAAAAATATTATTATTATATATATCTAAAGTAAATAAAGCATTTAGCTTGCCTATGCTACGTGGAAGAGGTCCACTTAAATGGTTGTTTGATAAAAAAGAAAGTTCAATGACATATTGGCTTTGGGAATACTAGGAATGGTGCCTGTAAGGTTATTATTGTCTAGCGCCAAATAATTTAGCCGAGTACAATAGAAAAGCGTGGGAGGGATGTAGACACTTAGTGATTTGTGGGATAAATCAATTTGAGTTAAGGAAGGGATTGGACCACTCAATTTTTTTGCCCTACCTGATAATTCTGTAAGTGAAGTGTAGTTTCCCAGAAAAGTTGGGATGCTTCCACTCAAAGCATTGTGGGACAACCAAAGCATTTCCAACCTGACCAGGAGACCGAATTCCGATGGGATTGGACCACTCAATTTGTTGTAATCAAGATACAATTCTGTAAGTGAAGTGCAGTTGCTGAGAGAAGTTGGAATGCTTCCACTCAGAGCATTGGAATCCAACGAGAGAGATTCCAAGTGGACCAAGAAACTAAATTCCGATGAGATTGGACCACTCAAATTGTTTAACCCAATACCCAATGATCTAAGTGAAGTGCAGTTTCCCAGAGAAGTTGGGATGCTTCCACTCAGAACATTGTCATACAACCCGAGAGATTCCAAGTGGACCAGACGACCGAGTTTTGATGGGATTGGACCCCTCAAATTGTTCCCTCCCATATCTAATGTTTGAAGATGTTATTCATCAGTATTTTTCACTTGTTGGTGATGACTAGTTGTACCAGCCAAGTTTTCTAGCAGCTGATCTAAAAATTTGTTAAATTTGCCAGCTGGAAAACACCCATAAACTTTTTTCCCTCTTACCTTTCAGTCTGCCCATAACGAGATGAAACCTCATTATCAAATCCTACCTAACCTCAGCCCTACTAGTCTGCCCATCAGCTCTAAAGAAACAATCCAAATATTTCCAAACAGTCTCCCCTAAGTTAGGAAGTGGCGCTTTAGGTATTTCTTCCTTGGCGAACTATCCAAAAGCCAAAGAACCTCCATCTGCTATAGACCAGTCATAACAGACCTTCCCATTCTACAAATAAAGTTGGTTACAGCCCTAGGTCGCGCCACTTATACACTCTCAAGTCTCAGCAATACATAGACCATAAGTCAATCTGATTCTAAGTGTTTTTACAGTGTTTTAATGGATTTTTCAAGGACAAAGGCATACCAGCATCTCAGAAGACAATTTTTGGCTCCACATAAGAAGACAATTGCTTCTCAATATGACCTTGAGCCTGGGATGCAGCTACAAAGCAAAGAGGTTTTCATCAAGCTCTTGTGACCACATTCCAAGCCTAAAAGGACAGTAGAAGGAAAAATAGCACTATCATAGGGCTGATGATACAACAAGACTGAAAAACCTCCTTCATCTATAAGTAGAGGGTTTGAAGACTGAAGTGCCTCCTTCATCTATAAGCAGAGGGCCAAAGTGAAGAAATATTGTTAAAACTAATGACCAGAGGAGTCAAAGCGGTCTTGGTCTCAAAGTAGCCTCTGCCATCATGTTCAAAAGGAAACAGACATCTGTCAAAGAAGGTCTTCTTCATATGCAAAGTAAAGGAGCTCACCATGATTTGAAGGTAAAAAGGAATCATGGCATATGGAAAAGACTCTGAAGAAGCGGCTTGCTAAAAGGAGGTGAAATAGATGAAAACCCAGGATTCTTGCAGACCCCTTCACAGAAGAACTAAAAGGCAGCTCTCCCTGGCTCAAATTTCAAGTCTAGAACATCATCCCTGTTTTGTCTCCTTAAAACTGAAAACTAGATCATTTTGGAAACCTGAAGATAAGTTAATGTTTTTGGGATTGAGGACCTTTTTGTAAACAGGATTTGCACTTACAGTGTCCAAAGAATTTTTACCCACTGTCAAAGAAAATCTCATATGACTCAAGTGACAGCAGGTATGCCATATAAAGACCAGAGGTATAAAAGGGATATTGAAATGGCAGTTAAGTTTCTTCCTCAGCAAAAAGGCATTGCAAATAGGTATACAGGGTCATAAAAGTACCAGAAGAATTATGGTATATGTTTCAAGGTCAGAAAAACACACTCAAAACAAATAGAACATGCCACTGTCAAGAAGGAAGGCCTTTTCTTTATGGAAATATGTCAAAGGTGATAATGAAGCCCGGGTGATTATGACTGAGTTTCACCTCCCAATCAAAGAGAAACATCATTTGGAGGATATATCTACAGTCCCTATATAGGTTCAAAACAATTTTCCCTCTCACAAGCAGATATGATCATAAGCAACAGAAGCTGCCAATCAAGTCTTAAAGAAATGGGCCATCTCCTTGCAAATGGCTAGAGATGCCTCATCATCATTGGTGTATTGTTGAGTAGTTTTTACAGGATTGAAAATACCACTAAGGGGTCTAACAATGGTATAAATTACCTTTCAAACATATAAGCACAGTGAACAGAGTTTGACCTTTTGAATATTTTCTAATAAATGAATAGGTTGATACCTATTAAGGCATTTTAAAAGCATGCACATCCTTTTGCCAACATTGTTCAAAGTGTGGGCCCTTCTTAACACATTCAAAATAATTTTGTTCCCTTTTCAAATGGAAAAAGGCGGTGGTTTAAAAGGGATGTCCTCCGAACCCTCACAAATTCATTTCAAAGGTAGTGGGCTTCTTTGCATTCAAAGGAGTAAGAGGACCGTTGCAAGCCCTCTTTGAATCTCTCGAAACACCAACAAAACTCCCCCTTGCTATTCACAAGACCGGAGGATGAAATTGTGAGCGAAAAAACAGAGTTTTTGAGCTTAAGGATTGCACAGTGCACCTGTACAACCGCGCGGCGCGATCAGGCGCAGTTTTTGCACAGCAATACAAGGTCGCGCGGCGCGCGTGTAGGCGTTGGTCCCGTCGGCCCAACAGGTGACCCGACAACTCTTATTGCGCGACACTCTCTCTTTCAAACGTGCCGTGCTTATGTTAAGCCTCCAAAACGCCTCCAAATTGCTTTCAAAGTGGCTCCAACTCTCAAGAAAAGATTGCCATCGTGTTTCAAGGTATTTTTGTCTTGCCCCCCCCCCCCCTAAATTCAAAATTGCTAGACAGTGTTCGAGGAAATAAAAGTCTGGGTTAAATCAAGATATTTTGAGTGAGTGTTTTGAAAGAAAGTTACAGTTGGTGGGAGTGAAGTGTTAATCCTAGCTTAAAAGAGCTTAAAACTGTCCTTAAACTGCTCAAACATCACATTCCTTTTCTAAAGGGGTTGTCAAGCATTTGGGACATTTAAACTGCTATGGCATAAAATCCATAACTCTGTCAACTGTATATAACAAAGAAAAGGTGCTTGGGAGGTTTGATTTTTTGAGTTGCTGTAGTTTGTGATTGACCAGCAGTGAACATAGCAAAATGATAGGTTCCTATTGATGATTCAAAAAACCTCACAAACCACCCTAAAAAAGTATTGAAAGATGAAGGGATCGTTTGAAAGGAGAAACACAGGGCTTTAAAAGGTGAAATAGTGGGTCTATTTTCAAATCACACTGATCATTGTATGAGCATTTTTTACCTTTCAAAAGTCTCCCCTATGTGTTAAAATGACAAAAACAGTGTTTGACCTTTCATTCCATAAAGCAAATCCAGTGAGTGAAGCTACCATTGCATTTGGAGGTAATGTAAATTTTTTTGTGAGGAATAGTGAAGTAGAAGGAGAGCAGTGTTTTGAGTTGAGAGGGTGTTTGTTTTGCCTTTGTTTAAAAAACAAGGCTGTCCTGTTGTCCTCCAAAAAACACCAAAAGCTGGGTGACCCTACCACAAACACAGAAAAGTCACTTTGACTGTGTGTATCTTTTGTTGACTATGTGCTTATTATTAAATTTACTTGTTGATTGGAATACAAAGGGGAAAGAGCAGTGTTTTGAGAGGAGCAGGGACCCAATAGCAAAGAAAACATTTTACACAGCTTTGAGGCAAATCTACCTTGACCAAAACAATGATTTACAAAGAAGACAGAGTTTGTCTAGACAAAACATTCTTGAAAATCCTTTTGGAGGCAGTTTTGGTTTTGCAGAGAACAATAAGAAGGCATGGATTGAGAGAGTAAATGACCATTTGGAGAAGAAGTTGGAGAGGGAAAACAGGGATTTATACCTTCCAAGGAAGATGAAGAGGCATTACAAAAAGTTAAATCAGTTTGCCCGGCGCAAGTTAAAGGTTGCTCAAGACAAGATCAAGGAGGTTAAAGGGAAGCGCCCAGCACGGAAAGTGAGAAAGGACACATCAGGACTTTAGATTTTGGCTTCTTCTTTGCAGCATGTTGCTGAGAACCCTTGAGGGTCATGCTCACCAATTTTGGGCGATTTTCGACATATTTTGGTTTTTTGGCATTTTTGGGTTTTTGGCCAAAACTCTTGGGCTTCGCCATTTCAGTTTGGGGGATCATCAAGGGAGGAGGATGGTATCATTGGATGCCATAATTTTAGGAGCACACACTCAGTGATTTTCAGGACATTTGAAGATCATTTTCTCCCCCGAAATGGCGAAAAAGGCCCACTTTTTCTACACTCTGCCCGGTCTATCAGCAAACCTTATTTTTTGGTTTTTTACACACAAGCCTGTTTTTGGAGGACTTTCAGGCATCAGATTGAGAAAATTTCAGTTTTTCCAGAAATTAGACACTCAGAGCTTTCCAACGAGCTATCATGAGCCTCGTTTCGACATCAGGAAGGCTTCCAAAAGTTGCCGGCAAGTCAGGGAACCTTTTGCTAATGCAAATTTTGAGTATTTTTGTAAAATTTGAACCTTTAAAAACTGCTTTTTCCTCATGTGCGTTTAGCTATTTTTGCACATGAGAAGTTATGAAAAGTCAATTTAATTCCCTCTTTTAGCATTTTTTAGATATTTTATGAGATATTTTGTGCCTTGGGCTTTGCAAAGCCTCAAGGACAAGTTTAGATATTTTGAATAGACCAATGAGAGTGCAAATTGAACTAAGAGGTTTTCCTCACTTGAGCCTATATATTCCAAAGGATTTCATTGTAAACAAGGCTGAACTTGATGATAGAAACAATATATGGTCATATAAGCTTTGGAAGAAATACTTGTCTCATGCTCTTGGATAGTCTCTTGGATGTTCTTGGATGATGAAAGAGGATTGTTGTTGGATTCCATGACTTGGTAGAATGGTATAGTGTCTCTTTCTTTGTTTTTTTTTCTAGTTTTCATTCATGAATCCATGTTTCTTGCTTACTATAGATCAGTAGAGAAAAAATTTGAGACATGCCCTTGGAGGCACCTCAAATTTCATGTTTCTTCATAGCTTCCATGTTTTCTTCTTCCTTAGTCACATTAAAGAATTCTTGATTTCTCTTTAATAACTTAAGGATATTGTTGCTTATTTCATTCATGTTTTTATGCATGCTAAGTATGATTTATGGTATGCCCTGCTTACTCATGGCTAGCCATAGCTCCATCCATGAAATTTCTCTTTGACTGATTAGATTGTCATTTGTTGAACCAAGGAGGTCTTGTTCCGATCTTGCCCTTTGCCTAAGACTATGCAATCTTGTTTTCAAAGTGCCCAATAACTTGAAGTACTGTGTTTAGGCATTCCGGCATAGTGATTTGAGTTGTTTGTCTGTCTTAAGTGTATTTCCCCAAAGTCTGATAGCCATTTCCCAAAGTTAGAGAGTTATATATCTCTATGCATGGCTTGAATGTTTATTTCTATGTATTGATTAGCTTATAGTTACATTTTTCATGATTAATGGTTTTCCCTACCATGTTTATGTCTGCTATTAAACTAGTTATGCTTGAAATCCTTTGTTGTTCACAAACTTGATGTCCATTTACTCCATTTTTCCCAAAGATCCTTTCTACCTTGAATCAAATCGGCCCTTCAACAGCCTTGTATCACCATCTAATAGCTTTCTTGACCTTTTTGACCCCATAGCCCAGTTAATCTGACATATTTTTACCTATCTTATATCTTTGATCAGTTTCATCCCTCACAACCTAAAAAACCAAAACCAAAAACTTACTTCATAACTAGCCTAAAATCAGAACACCATAAGCAAACACACAGATATCCCTTACACATATAGAGAGAGCCCTCTATGAGTCTAGGAAGGCTAGGTCCTTGGGCTCCAAATATTGGTTTGATGTTACACTGTCATTTGGCTTGCCAATCAGCCAAATCACGGGACCCTAAAAGAAGACATGTACAATTCCACAATTCCTTTGGAATAGAGCCGTGGAGCAGATTAGTGCTGAGGTCAAGGATTCCCAGTGCTTTCAGCTGCCCAACCTTGGGTGGAATTCTTCCAATGAAAGCATTATTGGAAAGATCCAAATCCCTCAATAGAGAGAGGTTGCCAATATATGGGGATATCGTACCATTCAATCTGCAGAAACGGAGAGAAATTGCAACTACTCATTCTGTGTTTGGTCTGCACGAAATTCCTTTCCACCAGCACACGTTATCTGAGTTATGGGCCGTCCAATTGGAGAGCGATCCATTTTGATCGTATATGATGCCCATTTTGAAGCTCAAAAGCGCCTCCATGTCCCTTTTATGGTGATACTCGGCCATGGAGGAAGAGGGTTCCCCCATCATATTCCGTCCATTGAAGGGAAGACATTGAACAGAAGTGAATCTACGTCCCATGCGTTGATGAGCTTCTGCATGAACAAAGCACACAAACATGATGAGCACAAAAATACATTTATGATCCATTTCTCTTTCTCTCCTACTACTCAAACTTCTTTCAAAACCAAAGGCTGTGAGTTTTGTTGTTATTCACCATATATTTATAATCACAGCAGTAGTCGTCATATGTGAAAACTGTAATGTAATGAGAAAATTCAGAGAAAAATGGCGGTATATTGACTTGGGAAAGGAAAAAATGTTAAATCATTCGGACTTAAGTGAAATTATGATGTTCGGTGCATACGTGGAAAAAAAAAAAAAACAAATCAGAGAAAAATGCGGCTATTGATCTTGACTCGGAAAAGGAAAATGGAGACGAAAAATCTTTCAGATATTGATAGAAATTTAATGGTGCACACCACGAAGGCAATGGATGTATTGATTGATTTGATTTTGGGAAAAAAATAAAAGTAGGATGTCGAAATAAAAGTTGGAAAGAGAGAAGAAAAATGGGCCATTTGACTTTGACCAGGGAAAATATGAAAGGAAATCTTGTGCAGTAGATGGAAATTTAATGGTGTAGATCTGAAAAAAAAGATTTAAGAGTAAGAAAATAGAATTTATTGACTTGACATGGGAAAAGAGAGAATAGGGAACCGCAAATTGTGGAGCTTCAATCTTGTAAATGCGGAAAAAACAAAATGTTGAAAGAGAAAAGGATAGTGGATACAGCAGCAGTTTTCATATAAAAATCTCCCTATGAATAAAATTTGGAAAAAGAGTAGAAAAATGGGGCCGAGAAAATATTCCAGATATCAAAGCAAATCTTGTGCAGTAAATATAATGCTGTAGATGTGGGAAAAATAAATACAAGAGGAAGAAAATTGAATTTATTGACTTGACGTAGGAAAAAGAGAACAGGTAACCGCAATGTGCAGTAAATATAATGTTGTAGATGTGGAAAAAATAAATACAAGAGGAAGAAAATTGAATTTATTGACTTGATGTAGGAAAAAGAGAACAGGGAACTGCAAATTCTGAACCATCAATCCGAAAAAAACAAAGAAAAGGATAGTGGATATAGCAGCAATTGTCATATAAAAATTCTTTCTAGGAAGAAAATGAAATCATTGGAGTTGGAAAATTGTAATACAATAAGAAAATCAGCTAATAATCAATAATCATGGGCTAGTTATTAGTCCATGGTCTTGAAAGAAAATTTATTTAAAAATTAATAGTATTCATATTAAAAATCTTGTTATATTGTAAATATTAAATTTTTATAAATTTACTAATTAAATTTAATCTTTATTTTAATTTATATGGTAAAATGGATATTAATTTATAAGTACTATTTATATTTTATATATTTTAATGTGATAGGTATATTATACTTACTTGTATCTAAAAAATTGTTCCTAATTTTATTAATAAAAAACAAAGTTACATTATAAAAAAATTTGAATTTAAAAAATATCTCACATATCACAAATAATGCTCACACTCATACTCACACTCACCCATATAACCTAAAGCGGCTCCTCCCGACGCAATAAATAAATATCTTGATTATACTTTAAAAGAAATTATTATATTTTTATATAATGTTAATATATGAAAAAATATCGTGATTATATATTTTTAAAAACCTAAAATAAAAATCATTATTATTTTTTTATTAAATTCATTTAAATTCATAGAGTTTTATTAAACCATTTTCCAATTTAATTTTGAGTATATATATATATATATATATTATTTTTCCCCAGGGTTGCAACTCGTTGGCCAACAAACATTGGATTGGGATTAGGATTGGAGTGGTTAAGAACATTTTCAAGTGACATGGTTACAATCTACAAAAATAATGTCCCACTCAAAGGGATAAGAAGTCAACCTATCTATTGAATCCTTTCTTTTTGTTTGCTAATTTATGTGATTCTTGAGATGATTGGCATGACTAACCTATGGCTTGAGTAGTTATGATCTAGCGACATATAAGCTGTCAAAATCACCTGGATATCGCACTCAGCCTAAACCACACCAACCCCTAGCATTAATGGATTTTTTCCATGGAATTTTGAATAATGACTTTTACGCCATTAACAAAGCACCCTGCCACAGTCTCCTCCACACCCCATGGGAAACTTATTGAATCCATTAGTGTTGGTGGGAATAGCATTGAACTACCTTTCCAAGTCATTTCCTAAACATGTTACATTTAACACAACAATTGTATAGCAAGGAATAAATATTTTTGTATATCATATTCTATATTTTCTATCTATTCTTTTTCCTTATGAAGTTACAATTATTATATGTAACACGCATGATCTTCATATGTTGTAAATTTCAAACCTACTAAAGGAAAATCATGTACCTATGATTTGATCATGCATTTTGTGAGGTTGGCATAAGAGAAGTGAATGAGACTATTTTTTGGATGTGCGTTGACATCACTAAGGATTGAAATGTTAATTTATGACATGATTAATAATGTTGGTTTCTTGGGTTTCAACCATACATACAAAATATGATTATGCTTGGAAATAGTGGAAAATGAGGTGGGTCTAACATGGTAGTGGTTAAGAACATTTTCAAGTGAGGTTGATTGATACGAGTCAAAATCGCCATGTGAAAAAGGGAAAAGAAGAGATGGATATGCTTACACTCTACAAAAATAATGTCCCACTCAAAGGGAGAAGAAGTCAACCTGTCTATTGAATCTTTTTTTTTGTTAGTTTATGTGTGTACTGAGATGGTTGGCATGAATAACCTGTGGCTTGAGTAGCTACACCCCAAGGAAATTTAGGCCGTCAAAATCACCTGGGCATCCGCCCTGAGTCACACCAACCCTTAGCATGGCTAGATTTTTTCCCATGGAGTTTCGTTTACACCATATAGTTCCTTAATAAAACGCCTTGTCACTGTCTGCTCTATGCCCCATGGGAAACCTATCTATTGAATCTATCAATGTTGGTGGGAATAACATTGAACTACCTTTCCATGTCATTTCATAAACCATGTTACATTTTAAAAAAACAATTGTACAACTAAGAATAAATATTTGTGTATATCATATTCTATATTTTCCAACTATTATTCTTCCTTATGAAGTTACAATGATTATATGTAACATGAATTATCTTCATATGTTGTAAACTTCAAGCCTACTAAAGGAAAAATCATGTGCCTATGATTTGATCATGTATTTTGTGAGTTGAAATAAGAGAAGTGAAAGAGACTATTTTGTGGATGTGTGTTAACATTACTAAGGATTGAAATGTTGATTTATGACCTCATTAATAACAACTTGGATATAGAAATAAATTATGTAGGTATGTTCCTAAGTCTGTTATTGACTATTGTGAGAAATATGAATGAGCTCTAGGTAGAGTTTATGTGGTTGATAAACATTAAGGAAATTGATCAAGGTATTCATGGGGAAGATTTCTTTAAAAAAATGTGAATTTTATCATGCTAGATCAATTTACACATTGGTGAAGGAGGACATGAAAATAGATAATGCAACTCTTTAAAATCCAAATATTTTGAAAGTTGTTAGCATTGGCTTGTCAGGTTGGGGAAAGAAGGGTGAGGTTATCACCCTGTGAGAGTTCAAGTCTCTCCAATGAAGTTCATTCTTGTTGCATTTCTATTCGTATGGTAGCCATTTGAGCTAAGTGAAAATGATTTGAATGTCATAAAATAACTACAATGATAGTAAAATCCCATGCATTAAATAATGGATAAGTCTCCACATTAATATAATCAAGGACTGGAAAAAAAATGAATGAAAATATCATGACCACAAAAGAAGCTTTAAAACAATCCATGTGACTAACCCACTAAGGAAAAGAGAAATATTGAAAGGTCTATATCCCATAAATAATTGAAAGTTTCAAATAAAATTGAATAAAATTAAATTCAATTACTTATATATGTGTTTATTTATTTTTACACTCCTATTGTATTTTTCCCATCCCCAATTTTTTTCTTGACTTAGTCATTTTCAAGTGAATTGTGCAAAAATACTTCAATTCTTTTTACATCTCTAGACACTTCTGCACTGATGCAGCCTAAGCCACATTTACCCACATTCTCCATGTAAAAAATGTGTGGTTCATTTATACACCACAATAAACCTCAAACAAAGGCAAACTCTTATGCGGAAGATTTTCCTTTTCCAAACCTATGGTTATAAACCATAATAAAACTCACTTTATGCAAATTCATATTTACGAATTTAACTTTGGTTTAAAAACCGATTTTGCAAACATAATATTTTAATCGGTCCCACAGCTTACCAACTCACCTTTTTGCTTTCTCCAAATAGCTTTGCACCTTCTACATCCATCGCAGATCTTCAACTCCTCGATCCAACGGTTATCGGCAATATCATGGCTTACCAGTGACCTTCGGTCCACAAAAAAAATTTGCACCAACCCTTCATAAATCAGATGGTCATCGCACTCTGCCTCTATTTAACTTCCCAATCTGACGGAAATCACAAATTAAGATGTATGCCATTTATCGTTTTTCTATTCACGCGAAATAGGTGGTTTTTACTTGCAACGTGTCACCTCATAACCATTATCACGTTCTTTCAACCTTTACCACTTACCCCTTTCAAAGTTGTGTGAAAAACCCTTGATGGTTTTTCTAAACTGTCTTCACTGTTCCGCTTCTTTGACGTCTACTGGCTCCAACTCCTTTGATCTATGTGATATGCGATGGAAATATCGGCTATCGCAATATCGACTATTGCAATATACATTTCTCTCGCTTCCAATCTGCTATCTAATCTTCGTCGTCAATCTTGCTCGATCCAACGGTTTCCATTCTTTTTCGATTGACTTCTTTATACACCATTGATTTACTGCTTTCTGAAATTTCCTTCCAGGTTTTCTTCTTTACCAATTCATGGTTTCACAGTCAACTAACTACTATTCCAAATAGAACAAATGTTCCACGTACTTAATGCATTCTTATGTTGTGTATTCTTCCACGTTTTCTTCATTCAACGTGTAGTTTTCTTTTGCGCCATCCAAGTTCCTATTACTAAATTCGACCGGGAACTCTATCTCTATACTGTGCAAATTGAAAATCAATGCTAATTCTTCGACATACACAAATCACAACTAATTCAATAAATAAATATTTGATCTCTTAAACCACACAGTTTCAAGAAATCATAGAGACTGTAGCTTGCATAAATAATGATCGAAATTCATTCGATTCTATAATTTCTCCTACACACATATATACTATGCAAACTCTGATTTATCACACAATTATAAATTCAATACTGAAACAAAAACTCAGAAATTGAGTTCTCTGTATTAAACTCAATATTTACACAGGAAATCTCCTCCTCTGGCATGATCTTCTATATCAGTGGCATTTTCTCTAATCTACCCGTAGGCTTATAAAAAACAAACTCCTATCTGTCTATCTACTTCCTGTCTAAAACATATGACTTCTCTCTTTCTTTGAGGCTTTACAATTTATAAAACTAATTCTGAAACCAATTCTGGTTCCAGATCCTCTATCTTCTCAACAAATTCCTCAAAATCCTCTAAGTCCTAAAATCTCCTCTTTATCCCTAAGGATCCTCTCTAATCCCATAAAATCATGAAACAAATTCTAACTTAGGATTTACAATTAATTCTCAAATCTCTCATTCCCTATGGGCTCTCAACTATCCTAATTCTCTCATGTTCCCAACATTCGAGAACATTTACAAAATTCGTCTCAATATTTAATTAATTCCTCTTCTAAATTTCATTCAAAAACATGAATAATTACATAAGAAACCAATCTTCTTTGAAAACACAAGACCCCTATGTCTATTAAAATACAAAGGATTTTATGAGCCTAATTCTCCTACATCATACTTCTAAGGTTAAAAATAATCATGATCTCTTGATCATGTGCTTTTAGTCTTCTTCTTCCTGGATCCCATACCTTGTTCTGTAACTTGTCATCTATTTCTGTTGTTGTTTGTTGTTTCTTTCCAGGTCTCCACACTTTATATTGCATTGCTCCACTGGCTATACTTTCACAGTCTACTGTTATTTTTCTCTTGCTGGTGCTTCTTTGCTTTTCTGTTGTTGTCTTTTTTTGAGACACTTTCATCATTATCCTTATTATCAGTTCAATTTCTTTATCTAATAGATCTTCTATCTGCTGATTACTTTCACCTCTTGATTGCTGAAATTTTATTGTTACTGTTGCCCTATCATCCTTACCCTCTTGTTTTTTGCAACTCATAACTTCTTCCTGATTGTCACTTATGACAATTTCTTTGTCTTCTTCTTGCATCTTCACATTCTGCATTTCCCAATATTGAAATTGAGATTTCTCTTCCTGTATTGAATCTTGATTCTCCAACATAATTCCAGCAATCTAATCTCTTTGTTCCATGGATTAAATACTTCCACAGAAATTTCTTCCTCTTTCTTTACTTGGCTGCTCATCTGTGCCAAAGTTTCTACATCATTTACAACAAAACCTGCATTCACAAAACAATTATTAAAATAAAAACCATAAGGCCTCAATGCCTCTTTTTCCTCTGGCAACATTTCAATATGTTGCTCTGAAATTTCCTCCTTTATTAGCACATCAGTATGTTGATTCTTTAAAGAACTTTATAAAGAATTCTCTAAAGAACTCTCTAGACTGTCAACAAGTCTCTCTTCCACACCATCTGGTCTAATGATTTCTTTTTGTTCTTGTCCACCATAGTGAACTCTGTCTTCTGCAATCTCACTGTCATACTCTGAATTTTCCAACAAATACTCTAGTAATGCAATTTCTCTTTGACATTCCTTAAGAACTTCATCATCACTAATAATCCCTTCATTTATACACAAATTTTCAGTTTGTAAATTACAAGGTTCAACAGTATCAACTGTTTCTTCACATATCAGCTCTTCAAACTGAATCTCATCTCCTTCTTTCATAAGAAATTATTCCTGTGTTGTAACAGCTTCACATGCATTACTAACTTCTTTCGACTGCAATAAATCATTGCTTTTCTCATTTAAGAGACATTCTTCATCATTAATTTATTCTTTAGAGTATTTCTTTCTGAAAGATACTCTTCCATACTTTTCAAAATTTCAAAATATTTCTCATCATCTTCTGCAAAACCTATAATCATATCAAAATAATTAGTTACAAAAATACAAGGCTTTACATACTCCTGCTGATATGAACTTGCCCAAGAGTTCAAAAAATCATCAATGATTCCTTCTTCAGCAAGGTAAAATTATTGCTGTCTTGAATTCTCACAATAATTCATAATATCTTTCACAGATCTCCAGTCTTCATCTTCATGCATAACTTCACCTTGTTCTACTTCACAAATTAAAACTTCCATTTTCAACTCAGCTTCTCTAAGTTCTTCACATCTCAATTGCACACTCATCATCTACTCAATCTTTCTCAACTCTTCTGCTAACTACATATTCACCTGTTGTTCTCTTTTCTCATGTAGCCTTACTTTCTTCTTCATGGTCTAACCATGTATCTGTTCTTTCTTATTTCTCTGCAACAATTCCATCAATAACTCAAGATGAATTGCTATCTCAGCCTTCTCCCTCTCATATTCTTCATCACTTAAGTGTCTCTGTATGCCATTTTCCTTGGCATCTTCTTTCTTCAGTTGTATTCTATTGTGGTCTCTCTCAGAACCTCTGCTATCTCTTCTATGACTGTCAGTAGTCATATTCTTCTCCATCTCTATCTTTATGAGTTCCTCACTCATTCACCATGAGCGATACTAAAGTCTCTGCAACAAGAAGTCCTCCCTAGTGTCACTTACCTCACCAAGCTTCTCTCCCATGAACTTGGTGTTGAAAAATACTGAGAGCCGGGGCGAATCAGTATTTAGAGCTTGCTGAAAATATTTTCACCTTTTCTCTTACAGAATTCCATACGCGGCTTTTATGAAACCAACTCGTGTATACACACGCAAATACTGAAAGAAACTAGCGTATACAGATATAATTTTAGAGATTAGAAAAACTTTTCAGGAACCATTTTTAACTCAATTTATCAGTCATGCATCTGTTAGATAATCAGTAAATATGTGCAGTAATAGCAGTATAAATCATCACACAAATGAAACACACTTGAACACAAGGATTTAAGGTGGAAACCCAATTCGGGAGAAAACCACCATTGTTGTCGTCTCTGTCTTCAATATTTATTATATGGAAAACTGTTTACAATATTGTACTGATGCAGACTCATATCAGTACGTAGGCATCTACCTGCAGAAGGCTACAACCTTCTCTCGTTTTCCAGCAGCTATTGGAAGGGAGCTACAACCCCCTAATCTCGTTTACCAACCACTACTGGAAGGGATCTTCAACCCCCTGACCAGAACACCAGCTTCTACTGGAAGGAAGCTTCTACTTCCATACTAGAGGCTTCAATACTCATAACCACTGAAAACCATGTTTCATCAATTTTCATACTGGATCAAATAGCATCAACACAACTCTTCATAATCATTGACGACCATAAAATTTACCCAATACTTCAATCAGAACAGTAAGACCACTGTAACCAAAACTTGTAAATAACCCAGACTTCAGAATAAATATGCAGATACAAACTCAACCCTGAACATTCATCAACTTGAAATTCATACGCTACTTTGCTTCACTAAACCCGCGTGTATACGCGATTTCCTTACACCAACCTACGTATAGCTCTGTGAAAACCAGATTTCTTCACTTGTCTTCAGAAAACTTGCGCCAGGTCATAGATCTAATCGTCTCTTCAATTGATCACACAAAATCATAGTCATTTCAGATCTAGAGATCCTAAACCATCATTGTATCCATGGGTGCATCATAGATTTGTTGGGAAAAATACTGAGAGGGGGGGGGGGGGTGAATCAGTATTTTCAGCATATTCAAAACTTTTACTTTTTCATTCCTTAAAACCCATACGCTACTTTCCTTTAGTAAACTTGCATATACACGGATTGGTGGTTCTAGGGTGCAACTAGCGTATACTCGGAGATCTAATTATGCTAATAGTTCTTCACTTATATCATTCCATCATTCATTTATTAGACCTTCTTTAAACAGTAAGCATGTGCAGTAAGAACAGAATAAACCATCACACAAAGCATCACACATGAACACCAGGATTTTTAGGTGGAAACCCAAGTCGGGAGAAAACCACCGCTGCAGTTGCTCAGCCTTCAATATTTTTATTATAGAGAAAACATCTTACAACATATGTGCTGGCGCAGACTTGACCAGCACGCAGGCACCCACCTGCGCTCGTTTACCAGCCTCTCCTGGAAGGGAGCTACGACCCCCGATCTCGTTTACCAGCCTCACCTGGAAGGGAGCTACGACCCCCCGATCTCGTTTACCAGCCTCTCCTGGAAGGGAGCTACAACCCCCTGACTGAAGGCTACAACCCTCAGCACCACCTTGGACCACGTTTCATCAATTTTCACACCATCAATTTTCACACTGGATCCAACAACTTCAATAGAACACCACTTGCAGGCTACATTTCATCATATTTTCATACTGGACCCTTTCCATACTTTTAAGCACAAACATACATCACCAACAGATACATATCAACACAGATCAGATAGTAGAAACACAGCAGAACAGATCAGATATTTCATACCCCTTGCTTCAGCAAACCCTAGTTTGCATACGCGCTTTTACTTCACTGATGTCGCGTATATACGCGTTTCCGTCCACACAAACCAGCGTATACCTCAGTGTATATTTTATTGCGCATACGCGCTTTCTCGTCACTGAAGCCGCGTATATACGCGCTTCCTCCGCAGAGAAGTAGCGTATAGATCTTCAATCATTACAGAGCAGCATACTTCATCAGATCAGATATTCAGTTCAGATCTACCCTTTTGCTTCAGACAGATGTTCGCCTAGATGCTCGCCTCATCACAGATCTAAGCCTTCCATAATCAGATCTAGCAAATACAAGTGCAATTCAGATCTAGATCCCCTTCTTCATCATTGGTGCATCATACATTCAGATTTATCATTCAAGTGTAACCCTTTCCATTCAGATATCCTTCAGAGAGAAGTATTCATTCAAGCTCAGACATCTTGCACCCACACCCATGATTTGCACAATCAATTTCTTCTCCTTATATAGGTTTATCCTTTTTCAATACCATGAGCCCCTTTTTCAATACCATGGGCCAAAACAATACCATGAGCCCAAAACTACCTGGACGGGGTTAATTAGGTGGATCATTACCCAATACAATGGGTCAATACCATGGTGGTTACCCCTGGTTTTGCACTTTTTGAGCGCTTTTGCCCATACGCGACTTGGAACGTTCCTTTCCGCGTGCATACGCGACTTCCCCTAGGCCAATCCGCGTATACCAAGAGACATACTGTTTTTCATCATACTTTGAGTACATTCTAAAATCCTTTCTTCATTTCCTTCTCTAAATACTATAGATACATCAGATTTAGTTCATCAACCCATATTCTATCAAGCACAACTTCATCAAGTAAGTTGCCATCATCTTCATCAAGTGGGTTGCCTTTCAAGGACAACATTCATCATCATATTGCTAACAAACATCATTTACCAAGTCCATCAAGTCAAGAATAACTTCATCAGGTGGATTGCTATCAAGGACAACACATGTCAAACAGTCGCATGTCTTCATCTTCATTTAGTGGGTTGCCATCAAGGACAACATCCTGCATCATATTTCCAACAATCTCCCCCTTTGGACTTGATGGCAACCATGATGGTGTTTGGTTACCACAACAGATAGATACATTAAGAATACAATGATACCATGTCATTCTCCCTATTTTCCATGTCACTCTCTCCATTTTTGGCATCATTCAAACACCATGTCACTCTCCCCCTTTGACATCAAGGGCAAAGGGCACATCATTCTCTTCATTCAAACACCATGTCACTCTCCCCCTTTTCTCTTCATGCGGAAGAAACATTCTGCAAATCTGATATGGCCAAGCTCCCCCTGAGTTCATGCTGAATCTTCAAACATATTTTTCAATAAAGTACATGACTCTATGAACTTCCTATCACCAAAGACTCATACTTACATCAGATATCCATCCAAGTGGATTTACATATGAGACTCAACTACCCAACCAAGTAGGTTTACAAATTTTACACAGCTACCCAACCAAGTGGGTTTACAAATTTGACTGAATATTACAATTTTACAACATGAGTCTCAACAAGACCTTTTCAACAAATTACAAAGATGACCATTTAAGACCAACACCAGAAAGTCCTTAAGAAAGAGAACAAATTTCAGAACCATCATAATGCCAACAATGCATTATACTCAGCAATGTCACTGCTCCCCTGAATCTGTGCATCCAAGCATCCTTTTCATATGACTAAGGCTCCCCCTTAGTTTGTGCATCCTGAACACTTTCACCAACAAATCATCAAGGCATCTTTATCAAACATGAGAAATAGAATTATGAGAACTGGAACACCACCAGAGATACCAAACAGTATCATAAATACCAAACTGCAGCTGTGCTGAAAAGAGCTGACTCCAACCAAAAGTTTGTCAGCAATCATCCATACGCGGTTTTCTGTGCAGGAACTCGCGTACATACGCGACTGTGTTTAAGGAAACACGCGTATCCCAAGCCATCTTCTAAATTTCAACCAGATCTGATTCTCTGTGAGGCAAAGATAGTGTTCAACATTTTCTGAGATATTTGACTGCTTCCCTGGACTACAGATAGATAGAACAATGTAGTTGTATCTTCAAGCGTCATCCAATGGTTGTAGCATAAGCACATTATTAACCAAGCCTTCAGATTCTTTGCAGCATCAATACAATCTTTCCAAGAGAGATTCTCATATCAGAACAACATCTTCACATAGGTGTCAAGCAATCATCCATGTGGTCCAACATCACCATGATCTTCAAGATTTAACATGAAGTAACAATCATAGTAACACACTCTGCATGATTTATTTCTGAATCAAATGACATCCAACTCATCCATGTGTGAGCACAAAAGATACTTATCAGCAACCAGGCCTCAAAATCTCATCATAATAATCCATGTACCAAGTCATCATCATTTGAGCATGAGTATCACAAAGACCAAAGAATAAGCAATCATTTTTCCAACAATGCAATCATTAGTATTCAACCTGCTACTCTTCCTAAACCAGTGCTCTTCCTTAACTTGTGCAATCTGAAACACCTTCAACATCAAGTCATTAGCAACAGTCTCTGCATGATTAGTCCTCATCTCTGAGTTATAAGACTTTCATCTCAACAACGAATGCTCTTCATCATAAAGCAACCAGGCTTCATCCATAATCTTCAACACAAGGCATCAAGTATCATATCATCAGCATGAATATAGCCAGAATAATGCTAATAAGATAATCATCATTAGCTGATCGACGTCGAAACCTCTCGCTTCAGATCTTCACCATCGATAACCTTCAATATCAGATACACGCGATCATAAGTCACCGAACTCAAGGTGGTATACGCTGATCATGTTTCAGAAAATCCATAGAAAAGTAAATATAGAAAATTTCACACCTTTCATCTCCCCGAGAATTTACCTTCGTTCCTCGTTTTTTTTCACACCCGATGCTCATAGGAAATACATAACTGTAATAATTTATTCAACCATGAGAGACAACATACATTGCTCCTTTGTGATTAGCATTACTAGATTCTGTAATATCTTATCATTCCCAAGAAACAATCGAGAAGTAAGTTTCAGAGGCGGATGACTGCAGTAGGGTCAGAATTCCCTACGTTTCTGATCGGTCCTCCTTCTTCTTCCAGATTTGTTTGAACTTTCTATTTGTGTGCTGGAAGTTATCCACTTTCCCAGATCTGCTCATTCTGCATTCTTTTTCTACATGTCCATACTTGTTACAAGCATAACATCTCATGTGGCCAGAGAAATAAACATAAGAATCACAATGAGTATTTCTATTCTTCCTCCTTTTACAATCAGCTGCTTTATGTCCATACATGTTACATGAGAAACAATACCCCCTGAAGAAACTAGAGTACCTTTCTGAGTAGAACCTGTTTGTTTGTGGCTGAAATGATCTGCTCCTGCAATTTGCTGCAACATGCCCATAGTTATGACATTTAAAGCATTCAACGTTCTTGAATGAATTCCTTTGAGAATTCATGATTGTTGGTTGATCTTTTGACTCTTTTAACACTTCAGGTTTTACATTGACTTCCTCTGAATTTTTAGCACTTCCTTGCGAGCTAGATTCACCTTTAACAGTTTCATGGAAACCAAGACCAAGTTTGATAGCAGGAGACCTTTGATTACTTAGAATATTGTCCAAAATGTTAGTACTATCATGAAACCTCAAAAGTTTAACCTTTTCTTCTAATTTACCTTTGAGAATGTTTACCTCAACCTCCAAGGCTTGACATTGCTTTGTCATGCTTTCTTCTTTTCTTCTTCCATCTTCAACTTGATCCTTTAGATTTAGGATCTCTTCTTTCAGCCAATTTTCGTTTTCTTCACATGTTTGTTCCAGCTCTTCATTCTTACTTTTTGATTTTTCCAGATCTTCTTTGAGAGAGATAATTTCTGCTTTAAGGCCTTCCTTTTCAAGGGATTGTAGAGGTTCCTTACTTTCCTTACTTGATGCTTCTAGCTCTGCTTGCAGACAGATGATAGCAGCTTCAAGTCCTTCATTCTTCTTGCTTGATTTTTCAAGATCTGCTTCTAGATCTTTAATTCGATTGGATGCATAAGTATGAAACCTTTGATACTTGTCCACCTGTCCATTCAGCATTTCTATTTGATCTTTCATTTGTGAGATCATCTCTTGGTAGACAGTTTCTTGCTTATTGTATGAACTTTGTAGTTCTTCAAATTTAATCTTGAGAGCTTCTTCTAGATCCACAACTTTACTTTCACTATCTTTACTATTGTTTGCACAAAGAAGAGTATTACAAGTGGCTTTCTCCCTTTTCTTCTTTGCCATGAGTGCTTGTAGATCTTCGTCAAAATCTGTTTCATCTTCTTCAATTTTTGCTATACATGATTTCTGAGGTATCTCCTTTCCTCGAGTAACCTTCTTCTTTTGCTTCTTAGCCATGAGCACTTTTAGATCTTGGTCAGAATCTTCTTCATCTTCACTGGACACTTCATCATCATCTTCTTTTGCATAATAACTCTTTATCTTTTCAAATTGTTTCTCTTTACCATGCTTTTCTCTATAAGGACATTTAGCAGCATAATGACCAACTTTTCCACACTCAAAACATTTGAAGGGAAGCTTACCTTTGAATCTTCCAGTACCTAGTTGGAGCTTTCTCATGAAATTCACTTCTTCTTCATTGGATATATAGCTGGATTCTTTGATAACTTCCTTTTCCTTTCCTTTTGTAGATGCCTTAAAAGCAACTTCTCTTATTTGAGAAGGACCTCCTTGTCTCATTTCAAAAGCAGTCAGAGTACCATGTAATTGAACAATAGTAATCGTTTGCAGATCTTGCCTTTCTTCAATAGCTGAAACTTTAGAGTCAAATTTTGAAGTCAAGGATCTTAAGACCTTTTCCACCAGAGTAGTATCAGTTATGGTTTCACCCAAATTTCTCATTCGATTTACAATATCATCCAGACGAAGAAAGAAACCGGCAACACTCTCATCACTATGCATCTTCAAATTTTCATATTCAATTCTAAGAGTTTGGAGTTTTGCACTTTTTACCTTTGTGTCTCCTTCATAGCTTAGAATGATTTTGTCCCATATTTCTTTTGCTGAATGTAGCTGCATCACTTTAGCAAATTCCGATTCAGACATGCTTCCCAATAAGACATTCACTGCTTTGGCATTGATTTCATACTTCTTTCTTTCAGCTGCATCAGTAGGAATACTTGCCGGGTATTGATAACCTTCTTCCACGATTGCCCATACATATGCACCAAGACTTTGCAGATATGCTTTTGTACGTACCTTCCAGAATATCAGATTGCTTCCATTGAATAGAGGTGGCTTTATAGACATCACTCCTTCTTGACTTCCCATTGCGACGGATCTCCTTCAAGCGATCAAGCTTCTGTACAAGGACCTGCTCTGATACCAATTGTTGGGAAAAATACTGAGAGGGGGGGGGGGTGAATCAGTATTCACGGCATATTCAAAACTTTTACCTTTTCATTCCTTAAAACCCATACGCTACTTTCCTTTAGTAAACTTGCGTATACACGCGGATTTCCTTCATGAAACTAGCGTATACTCAGAGATCTAATTATGCTAATAGTTCTTCACTTATATCATTCCATCATTCATTTATTAGACCTTCTTTAAACAGTAAGCATGTGCAGTAAGAACAGAATAAACCATCACACAAAGCATCACACATGAACACCAGGATTTTTAGGTGGAAACCCAAGTCGGGAGAAAACCACCGCTGCAGTTGCTCAGCCTTCAATATTTTATGATAGAGAAAACATCTTACAACATATGTGCTGGCGCAGACTTGACCAGCACGCAGGCACCCACCTGCGCTCGTTTACCAGCCTCTCCTGGAAGGGAGCTCCAACCCCCTGACTCGTTTACCAGCCTCTCCTGGAAGGGAGCTACGACCCCGTGCTCTCGTTTACCAGCCTCACCTGGAAGGGAGCTACGACCCCCTGACTGAAGGCTACAACCCTCGGGCCAGAAGGCTACAACCCTCGGCCACCACCTTGGACCACGTTTCATCAATTTTCACCTTCGGATCCAACAACTTCAATAGAACACCACTTGCAGGCCACATTTCATCATATTTTCATACCGGACCCTTTCCATACTTTTAAGCACAACCATACATCATCAACAGATACATATCAACACAGATCAGATAGCATAAACACAGCAGAACAGCTCAGATATTTCATACCCCTTGGTTCAGCAAACCCTAGTTTGCATACGCTCTTTTACTTCACTGATTTCGCGTATATACGCGCTTCCGTCCACACAAACCGGCGTATACCTCAGTGTATATTTTATTGCGCATACGCGCTTTCTCTTCGCTGAAGCTGCGTATATACGCGCTTCCCCCGCGTCGAAGTAGCGTATAGATCTTCAATTATTCCAGAGCAGCATACTTCTTCAGATCAGATATTCAGTTCAGATTTACCCTTTCACTTCAGACAGATGTTCGCCTAGATGTTCGCCTCATCACAGATCTAGGCCTTCCATAAGCAGATCTAGCAAATACAAGTGCATTTCAGATCTAGATCCCCTTCTTCATCATTGGTGCATCATACCTTTAGATTTGTCTTCAAGTGTAACCCTTCCATTCAGATCTACTTCAGAGAGAAGTATTCATTCAAGCTCAGACATCTTGCACCCACACTCATGATTTGCACAATGAATTTCTTCTCCTTATATAGGTTTTCCTTTTTCAATACCATGAGCCCCTTTTTCAATACCATGGGCCAAAACAATACCATGAGCCCAAAACTACTTGGACGGGGTCAATTAGGCGGATCATTACCCAATACAATGGGTCAATACCATGGTGGTTACCCCTGGTTTTGCACTTTTTGAGCGCTTTTGCCCATACGCGACTTGGAACGTTCCTTTCCGCGTGCATACGTGACTTCCCCTAGGCCAATCCGCGTATACCAAGAGACATACCGTTTTTCATCATACTTTGAGTACATTCTAAAATCCTTTCTTCATTGCCTTCTGTAAATGCTGTAGATACATCAGATTTAGTTCGTCAACCCATATTCTATCAAGCACAACTTCATCAAGTAAGTTGCCATCATCTTCATCAAGTGGGTTTCCTTTCAAGGACAACATTCATCATCATATTGCTAACAAACATCATTTACCAAGTCCATCAAGTCAAGAATAACTTCATCAGGTGGATTGCTATCAAGGACAACACATGTCAAACAGTCGCATGTCTTCATCTTCATTTAGTGGGTTGCCATCAAGGACAACATCCTGCATCATATTTCCAACAAGATTTAGATCTATCAATTAAATAGAGTTCATCCCATGCAGATATACCTTAGAGAAAACTATTCAGTAACAACCCTTACTCATGCCCCATTGCAATATGATTTTCTTCTCCTTATATAGATTTATCCTTTTCTAATACCATGAGTCAAAACCACACAATTGTTGATGGTATTATTGGACGAAATCAAATAGATAATAGAGCGCTTCAATACTGTGGGCTAATACCATGGTAATGCCCCTTGGTATCTTAATTTTAGAGTGCAAAAGGCATACGCGACTTGGAGCATTTGTTTCTGCGTGTATACGCAACTTCTCTTTATAAAAATTGTGTATATATTAATTCTAAATGTATACATGGGTTGCCTTCACAAAAGTAGTGTATACATTGCATCCATACGCGGGTTACCTTCATAAAACCTGAGTATACGTTGAGAAATATTTCCTATTTCATTTTTCTGGCACTTTCTAGAATTCCTTTCTCTGGCACATCTGAACTGACTTGTAGAAACATCATTGTTACATCTTTACCAAATAGGTTGCTATCAAGAGGCAGCTCATCAAGTAGGTTTCCATCAAGGACAACTTCATCAAGTAGGTTTCCATCAAGGACAACATCTTTCATCATATTTCCAACAATCTCCCCCTTTGAACTTGATGGCAACCATGATGGTGTTTGATGACCACAACAAATAAATACATTAATCATAACCCTTATTAAAACACCAAAATACTCTCCCCCTTTGACATCAAGGGCAAAGGGCATACCAAAACAATTTTTTCCTTGTAGAAAGAAGAGCTCTATAGATCTGATGAGCACTGAAATTACCATGCTCCCCCTGAGTTCATGTTGAATCCTCACACAGATTTTTCAATGAAGTACGTGACTCTATAACTCAACCAAGTATAACCTTTCCTATCACCAAGGACTCATACTTACTTACATCAATGATCCAACCAAGTGTTTACAAATTTTTAACAAGTCCTTACATGACTGAATATAACAATTTTACATCATCGGTCTCAACATGACCTTTTCATCAAATTATAGATATGACTATTTATGACCAAAACCAAAGAATCTCAAACATGAGATCATAACACAGCTATCAATCAGAATGCCAACAATGCATCCTTTTCCATAAGACAAGTGCTCCCCCTTAACTTATGCATCCTGAACACCTTCAAAAACCAAATCATCAATGCATCTTCATCAAGGAGATAAATATCAAAGAATGATACAGAAAGATGAATAATGGAACAACGATAGAGATTACCCAACAGTAACACAACTGTCCTGAAATGCTGACCCAGAAAATTTATGTCAGCAAAACCTATAAGCGGTTTTATGCACATCAACTCGCGTATATACGCGATTCTCCTCTATGAAACCTGCGTATCGAATTTAATCTTCTGAAATTAAGAAGATTTTATCAGAGAGGCAGAAACAACTCCCAGCTTCTGTCTGAGATATTTGAATGCTTCCCTAGGAATAGGTTTTGTAAATATATCAGAAACTTGTTCTTTGGAGGGAACATACTCCAATTTAACCTTTTGTTCAAGCACTTGCTCACGTAGGAAGTGATACGTGATAGGAATGTGCTTGGTCTTGGAATGCATAACATGATTCTTTGAGATACTGATGGCACTTGTATTATCACAAAAAATAGAGATGGGAGGTGAACATTTGATTTGAATTCTTTGTAAAGTCTGCATCATCCAAAGTAGTTGTGTGCAACATGAGGCGGCAGCCACATATTCTGCTTCTGCTGTAGATAAGGCAATAGAGCTTTGTTTCCTGCTGAACCAAGATACCAATCGGGGCCCCATATAGAATGCACCACCACTAGTGCTTTTTTGATCATCAACATTTCCAGCCCAATCTGCATCTGTGTAAGCATGAAGAGTGAGATCAACATTCTTTGGATACCATAGACCATAGTCTTGAGTCCCTTGAAGATATTTTAATATTCTTTTTACAGCCTGAAGGTGAGACTCTTTTGGATTAGCTTGGAATCGTCCAACAATCCCAACTGCATGCATAATGTCTGGTCTTGTCCCGGTTAGATAAAGAAGACTTCCAATCATGGATCTGTATTCTGGTTGATTTACCATGGGAGAATCATCATGATAACTGAGGTTACACCCAGTTACCATTGGTGTACGTACAGGTTTACAGTCTTCCATCCCATACTTCTTCAGAATCTGCTTAAGATATTTTGTTTGTGATAAAAAGATGCCACATGATGCTTGTTGCACTTGTAAGCCAAGAAAAAATGTTAGTTCCACAAGTAAAGACATTTCAAATTCTTGTTGCATAACATAAGCAAATTTCTGACTCATGGACTCTTCATTACTCCCAAAAATCATCAACATATACAACTACAATCAATAGTTTATCATTTTCAATTTTTGTGTATAATTTTCTATCAACAGATCCCTTTGAAAAACCTTGTTGATGAAGATATTTGTCAAGACGATAGTACCATGACCTTGCAGCTTGTTTGAGACCATATAAAGCCATTTTAAGTTTGCAAACAAGTTTTTCATCATTTCCCAAAATGAATCCTTCTGGTTGTTCTATATAAACCTCTTCTTCTAGATCACCATTGAGGAAAGCAAATTTAACATCCATTTGATAAACTTTGAATTGTTGAAAGATTGAAAAAGCAAAAAACATTCTTATGGCTTCAAGTATAGCTACAGGAGCAAATGTTTCTTCAAAGTCTATACCTTCTTGTTGAGCATACCCTTTACAAACAAGTCTAGCTTTGTTTCTAATAACATCTCCATTTTCATTTAACTTGTTTTTGAATATCCATTTTGTTCTAATAACATTTTTATCATGAGGTCTTGGACCAATTCCCAAGTATGATTCTTTTCAATTTGATCAAGTTCTTCATTCATGGCTTGAATCCAACATTCATCTTTGCTAGCTTGATTGAAATTATGTGGTTCAATAGTGGATAGAAATGCTAGATAACTAGGATATCCTACAAGAGTTCTTCTTGTTTGGATACCTGATCCCTTTTCTCCCAAAATTTGAGATTATGGATGATTCTTTTGAACATATCTGGATGGAGCCTTTTCAGACAGATCTTCTTCTGATGCTTCATTGGGTTCACCTTCTATATTATTTCTATTTGATGTAGGAATATATTCATCACCATCATATTCATTTGTTATTGGTATTTCCCTTTTTTGAGCTGAGAGAGACTCATCAATTACAACATCAATGCATTCAACAATCTTTCGAAGTATTTTATTGTAACGTTTATATGCTTTACTTCTAGAAGAATAGCCAAGAAATATTCCTTCATCTACTCTAGGTTCAAACTTACCAAGTTTTTTGTCATTGTTCTTGATAAAACATTTACTTCCAAAAAATCTAAAATGCTTTACAATTGGAAGATTACCATACCAGAGCTTATAAGGAGTTTTATCACTGTTCACATGAACATGAGGCTTGTTAAGAATATTTACTGCGGTATGTTCTACTTCTCCCCAAAAGGTATCAGGTGTTTCGGAATCATCAAGCATAGCACGAGCCATTTGTTGAACTGTTCTATTCATTCTTTCTGCCACGCCATTTTGTTGAGGGGTTCCAGCTACAAAAAATTGTCTTTTTATGCCATGTTGTTCACATAAATCAAAGAATTAATCTGATATATATTCCCCTCCTTGGTCAGATCTAAGACATTTGCTTTTCAGTTCTGATTCATTTTCAACCAGGGCTTTAAAGATCTGAAAATTTTTAAATGCGTCATCTTTGTGTTTTAGTAAACCAATCCAACACATTCTAGAGAAGTCATCAATAAACATAATATAGTATTGTTCTCCTCGTGGTGAATTTTTCCTCATAGGTCCACATAAATCAGTATGTATGAGTTCAAGACACTTACTTGCTGATCCTTCTTTGGCATTGAATTGCACTCTGGTTTTCTTACCGAATTGGCAAGATTTTCATATGGTATTTTCAGGCAGAGTGATGCGGGGAAGATCACGAACTGCTTTGAGTCTGCTAGATTTGCTGATTTGAGAAAAACTCAAATGCCCCAATATTCTGTGCCATAACCAATTTTCTGAAGATTTACCCAAGTAACGTTGTTCTTTGCAACCTTTTAGTACATACAGATTACTTGGTGTTCTAGTTCCTTTGATTATTGTTTTTCCTATGTCAATTTCAAGTACCACACATTCTTTGGAACTAAAGACAACTTCATTTCCTTGATCACACATTTGAATCACACTCAATAGGTTATGTTTTAATCCATCCACATATATAACATTGTTAGCTTTTACCTTTTCTTTTAGAAAAACATAACCTTTCCCTTTAATGACAACAAGAGTATCATTTCCAAAGGTAACATTCTTTTCTCTTTCTAGAGCATTGTATGCAAGGAGTTTTTTTCTATCACCTGTCATGTGCTTTGAGCATCCACTATCAATGTACCATTGATTTTCTTCAGCTTCTAAAAATAAGGCTATGCCACAGTTCTCAACTTGTAAATCCTTCTTTCTCCATACCTTGGAATTTGAAGGTATATGCTCTTTTGGTTGAAGTTTTCTCCTGCATTCAGATTCTTCATGACCAAAGTTATTGCAATAAGCACATTCAATTTCATTTTGAAGAGGATAAAAGTTGTTATAAGTATTCTTCTTTATTCCAGTCTCATTTCTTTTCTTCCTTTCTTCTCTGGTCATGATGGTTTTGTATGCAACACATTGAAGATCTTTATGACCAAAATTATGACATGAGAAACATTGCCCATTAAAGAAGAAATTTTTGTGATCATGAAACCTTCTAATTGTGTTTACCTGCTGATTGGTCTTTCTGCTATTATTATTTGTATTAAAGTGGTCATGCTTTACCTGTGAAGCTTCTTTTTTCTCTTGTTGAGTGACAGAATGTTATAGGCTGGCTTTAGCTACATTTAGATAGCTTGGTGCTGAAGACTAAGATGTCTCTCCAATATAACCAAGACCTGTTTTTATAAGAGGATAGCGTTGTACCTTGATAATTTCATCTAAGGTTTTAGATCCTTTAGCAAATCTAAGATTTAAATTTTTTACTTTCTCAATTTCCTTTATTAGACTTACTATTTCACATTCTAATTTCTCATTGTGCTTCTCTTTTTCCATAAGCTGATTTTTTAGAGTATCTATGGAATTTTATTTTTTTTCCAAACATATTTTGAGATGATTTATTTCTTCAAGAAAGTCCTTTTCTTCTAATGCTTCCATATAGGTATCACTAGAGTCCTTTTCAAAAGCCATAAGTAGTCTAATATCTTGATCAGATTCTCCTTCTTCACTACTTTATAAACCATCACTATCTTCATGAGTATAATAGTTTTTTCTATTGATAAACCGTTTATTATTTCCTCTAGCCACCTCTTTTCCCTTTTCATGACTATCTTTATGGGGACATTTAGCAGCATAATGACCAACTCTTCCACAAGAAAAAAAATTAAAATGAAGCTTACCTCGGAATCTTCCAGTTCCAAGTTGTAGCTTCTTTACAAAATTTATCTCATATTTTTCTGAAACATACCCTGATCCTTCTTGTTCTTCTACTTCTTTCCTTTTGTAGCAACTCTAAAGGCAACTTCTTTGACTTCAGATGGACCTCCTCTTCTCATTTCATAAGCAGTCAAAATACCATGTAGTTGAGCAATAGTAAGAGTTTGTAGATTCTGATTCTTTTCAATGGCAAACACTTTTGACTCGAATTTGGAAGTTAGAGATCTTAAAACCTTTTCTACCAGAGTAGTGTCAGTTATGGTTTCACCCAGATTTCTCATACGATTTACAATATCATCTAGACATAAGAAGAAACTGGCAATGCTTTCCTCATTATGCATTCTGAGATTTTAATATTGAATTCTGAGAGTTTGGAGTTTAGCACTTTTTACCTTGGTATCACCTTCATAGCTTAGAATGATTTTGTCCCATATCTCCTTTGTTGTATTCAACTGCATGACTTTGAAAAATTCTGATTCAGTTAGACTTCCCAATAATGCATTGACCGCCTTTGCATTGGTTTCATATTTCTTTCTTTCTGCTGCACTTGTTGGAACTGATGTTGGATATTGATAACCTCCTTCAACTATGGCCCATACATATGCTCCAAGAGACTGAAGATAGGATATTTTCCTTGTCTTCCAGAAGATTAAATTGTTTCCGTTGAAGAGAGGAGACCTGATAGATGTTGTCCCATCTTGATTGCTATGATACCAATTGTTGAAAAATACTAAGGGGGGGTGAATTAGTATTTATAGCTTGCTGAAAATATTTTCACTTTTCTTTTATAGAATTCCTTACGCGGCTTTTATGAAACCAACTCATGTATACACGCGCAAATACTGAAAGAAACTAGCGTATACTGATATAATTTTACAGATTAGAAAAAAAATTTAGGAACCATCTTTAACTCAGTTTATCAGTCATGCATCTATTAGATAATCAATATATATGTTTAGTAACATCAGTATAAATCATCACACAAATGAAACACACATGAACACCAGGATTTAAGGTGGAAACCCAATTCGGGAGAAAACCACTGTTATTGTCATCTTTGTATTCAATATTTATTATATGGAAAATTGTTTACAATATTGTACTGATGCAAAATCATATCAATACGCAGGCATCTACCTGCAGAAGGCTGCAACCTTCTCTCATTTTCCAGTTGCTACTGGAAGGGAGCTATAACCCCCTAATATCGTTTACTATCCATTACTGGAAGGGAGGTTCAACCCCCTAATCAGAACACCAGCTTCTACTGGCAGGAAGCTTCTACTTCCATACTGAAGGCTTCAACCCTTAGAACCACTGCAGACCACGTTTCATAAATTTTCATACTGGATCAAAAAACATCAATGCAACACTTCATAATCATTGACAACCATAGAATTTACCCAATATTTCAATCAGAACAGTGAGACCACTGTAACCAGAACTCATAAATAATCCAGACTTCAGAATAAATATGCAGATACAAACTCAACCCTGAACATTCATCAACTTGAAATGCATACGCTACTTCGCTTCACTGAACCCGCATGTATACACGCTTTCCTTCACACCAACCTGTGTATAGCTCTGTGAATACCAAATTTCTTCACTTGTCTTCAGCAAACTTGCACCAGGTCATAGATCTAATCATCTCTTCAATTGATCACACAATAGCATAGTCATTTCATATCTAGAGATCCTGAGCCATCATTGTATCCATAGGTGCATCATAGATTCAAATCTATCAATTAAAACAAAGTTCATCCCATGCAGATATACCTTAGAGAAAATTATTCAGTAACAACCCTTACTCATGCCCCATTGCACTATGATTTTCTTCTCCTTATATATATTTAGCCTTTTCTAATACCATGAGTCAAAACCACACAATTGCTGATGGTATTATTGGACGGAATCAAATAGAAAATAGAGCACTTCAATATTGTGGGCTAATACCATGGTAATGCCCCTTGGTATCATAATTTTAGAGCACAAAAGGCATACGCGACTTGGAGTGTTTGTTTCCGCATGTATACACAACTTCTCTTCATAAAAACTGCGTATATATTAATTCTGAATGTATACGTGGGTTGCCTTCACAAAATTAATGTATACATTGCATCCATACGTGGGTTCCCTTCATAAAACTTGCATATACATTGAGAAATATTTCCTATTTCATTTTTCTGGCACTTTCTGGAATTCCTTTCTCTGGCACATCTGAACTGACCTATAGAAACATCATTTTTACATCTTTACCAAATAGGTTTCTATCAAGAGGAAACTCATCAAGTACGTTTCCATAAAGGACAACTTCATCAAGTAGGTTGCCATCAAGGACAACATATTTCATCATATTGCCAACACTTGGTCTTTTGGCAAGCACTGGTCCTCTATTCTCTGGAACCTCTTGAGCATTCCTCTCTGCTCCTTCTAGGCTTCAACTCATCTGCACCTTTTAAGAACAAAATTGTCCTTTTTATCCAACCTCTGTTGGAATTATTCAAGATTCTGCCACACTTTACTCAAAAAAATATTACCAGTTTCCTTGACCTTCTTTTGCTGAGATACTTCCTCTTTGTCTACAACCTAAATTCTGCAAACATAATCTTTAAACCAGATTTAAAATAAAACTTACCATTTCACCTTCAAGATTTCTGTGTGATCTTGTTTAACAATTCATCTGCACTGTATCTCTATGTGTTTTAATCTATCAGATTCAAAATCTGATCTCCCTTTACTTCTCCACCACACATGCATTCTCTGCATACCTTTTCCAATTTGCTGTCAATCAGATATGATCCTGTAACTTATTTTCCAATTTCTGTTACAACTTTCTAATGAATTTTAATTCTATTCCACACAAAATAAATCATTAATTAATCAAACTTCATGCAAAATCCATTTCTTCTCTGATACCAAAATGATGCAGCCTAAGGCGCATTTACCTACTTTCTCCATGTAAAAAATGTGTGGTTCATTTATAAACCACAATAAACCTCAAACAGAGGCAAACTCTTATGCAGAAGCTTTTCCTTTTCCAAACCTATGGTTATAAACCATAATAAAACTCACTTTATGTAAATTCATATTTACAAATTTAACTTTGGTTTAAAAACCCATTTTGCAAACATAATATTTTAATCGGTCCCACAGCTTACCAGCTCACCTTTCTGCTTTCTCCAAATATATTTGCACCTTCTACATCCACCGTAGATCTTCAACTCCTCGATCCAACAGTTATCGACAATATCATAGCTTACCATTGACCTTGGGTCCACAAAACAAATCTGCACCAACCCTTCGTAAATCGGATGGTCATTGCACTCTGCCTCTATTTAACTTCCCAATCCGATAGAAACCGCAAATTAAGATGTATGCCATTTAACAATTTTCTATTCACGCGAAATAAGTGGTTTTCACTTGCAACGTGTCACCTTCTAACCATTATCACATGCTTTCAACCTTTAATACTTACCCCTTTCAAAGTTGTGCGAAAAACCCTTGATGGTTTTTCTAAACCATCTTCACTGTTCCGCTTGTTTGATGTCTATTGGTTCCAACTCCTTTGACCTATGCGATATGCGATGTCAATATCGCATCGCAATATCGTATATTGCAATATCAGCTATTGCAATATCCATTGCTCTCGCTTCCGATCTGCTATCTAATCTTCGTCGTCGATCTTTCCCAATCCAACGGTTTCCATTCTTTGTCGATTGACTTCTTTATACACCATTGATTTATTGATTTCTGAAATTTCCTTCCAGGTTTGCTTCTTTATTGATTCATGGTTTCACATTCAACCAACTACTATTCTAAATAGAACAAATGTTCCACGTGCTTAATTTACGCTTCTACTGTGTCTTCTTCCACATTTTCTTCATTCAACGTGTAGTTTTCTTCTGCGTCATCCAAGTTCCTATTACTCAATTAGACCGAGAAATCTGTCTTTACACTGTGAAAATTGAACATCAAGGCTAATTCCTCAACATACACAAATCACACCGAATAAAATAAATGAATATTCAGTCTCTTAAACCACACAATTTCAAGAAATCATAGAGACTGTAACTTGCGTAAATAATGATCGAAATTCATCTGATTCTATAATTTCTCCTGCACACATATATATACTATGCAAACTATGATTTATCACACAATTATAAATTCAATACTAAAACACAAACTCAAAAATTGATTTCTCTGTATTAAACTCAATATTTACATAGGAAATCTCTTCCTCTGGCCTGATCTTCGGTATTAGTGGCCTTTTCTCTAATCTGCCCGTAGGCTTATAAAAAACAAACTCCTATCTGTCTATCTACTTCATATCTAAAACCTCTGACTTCTCTCTGCCTTTGAGGCTTTACAATTTATACAACTGATTCTGAAACCAATTTTGGTTCCAGATCCTCTATCTTCTCAACAAATTCCTCAAAATCCTCTAAGTCCTAAAATCTCTTCTTTATCCCTAAGGATCCTCTCTAATCCCATAAAATCATGAAACCAAATCTAACTTAGGATTTACAATTAATTATCAAATCTCTCATTCCCTATGGGCTCACAACTATCCTAATTCTCTCATGTTCCCAACATTCGAGAACATTTATAATTCCTCTCAATATTTAATTAATTTCTTTTCTAAATGTCATTCAAAAACATTAATAATTACATAAGAAAACAATCTTCTTTGAAAACACAAGACCCCTATGTCTATTAAAATACAAAGGATTTTCTGAGCCTAATGCTCTTGCATCATGCACATGCACAATGGTTTTCACATTCTCATACTTATTCTTTTTTCCTTGTGTGAAAAATTATTCATCAATCATTCTTCACACATATAGTCTCTCACGCATCATTTTCAGACACATATAGTCCTTCCATATATCCATTATTCATGCACATTCAATCCTTCGCATGAGAAATTTTCACCACATTCATGTTTCCACATAACATGTCATAAAATTACCTTTCTACTTATGTTCCACATTGCTGATGGTTTGGAATTAAAGTGTCACTCCAACACTACATCAACATATTGAACTTCTCAGTGGCTAACAAGAAGTAATGGGAATTCTATCGGTTTATATCCGCATAAGCAGGGGTTGAATCCACCCCAAGAGTGGTGCAACTCAAACCTCTCACTTATCAAACGAATTATAGCTATCTAGGAACAATCATGCAACTCACAACCTTGAGAAAAGAAACAAAACATGAACAAACTATGCTAACCCTAAATGCCAAATTATTTACAAAAGTAACAAACTAATCGATGCTCTAATGTTTTGACTTTAGAGTAAGGTAGAGCCTCAACTGTGTTTAACTTACAAATTAAATTAAATAAATTTACCACAATGTCCTTTATCCAAGAACAATTTAAATGTTATACCTCCTCTTATATAAAGTCAAATATTTGAATGCTTAGTGACTGATCAAATAAGTAGAGGCATATTTCAAAAATTAATTGATCATTGTTTAGTTTAATTGTTTCTCATGCATTTATCTTATGAAATTAAAATCTCAATTAATTACATGGGATATGAAATTAAGTACATATTGAATAAGATATCTTTAAACAATAGTTAAACATTAGTCACATTGTAGCCAATAAAAATTTCTTGAAACAAAAGATAAATAATATATGTGCAAAAGTAAAACTAGTTTAAAAGAAGTAAAATGCTACAAATAAAGTTTCAAAATAAAATAAAATAAAATGTGAAAAAAACTAACAATTAATGTAATAATTATTTAAACACCTCCTCCTACATTTACCCACTCTAACTGGTCTACCAGGGTAAATATGAGATGAGCGCTACTATGACATGAACCAACCTCCAAGTTTTAGTTAATGAAGTAAGGCCCACAAACTTAAGACTTGAATGAAATTCCTTAGGGATACAAACCACTGAGGATCTGAAAAAACACCTCAGGTGACCAATCCCTAAGTTAGAACCTTTTTTCACTAACTTAGCAACCCAATCCTAACCCCAACCGCATGCACAACAAGGAAAGGGCAAGGTTATAGGTCTCCAATAACATGCACAAGCTTCCTTCCATGTGGTCATGGCAAAAATCCTTCACTTTGTGCCTAAGGTTTAGAGACCTGAGCCACTTTTCCAAGCTAGTCTCCATACCACTACACATAACTGCTTGTAACCTTCTAGAATCGTGACAATACGGATGACAATAATAATCGTCCAAAACTTGACCAAGTTTTCAACTAGAACAAGCCTAGTACTCAACAAACATTTCGTCAAACACATAGTAAAAATATGAGTTACAGGTCATGAATGCATATCTAATGATAAATTGTTATTCCTCATCTAAAAATCACCAAGAAGGTTCTATGCCTTCTTTAAGTAGCTACATAAAACTTGTTATCCCATGCATTAATTAACCATTCAAATACTTATCAAATCATGAACAAGAGCCATAGCTAGGGCTAATCATAAAACCATTCTTATAAATAGAATATAATCAGAATAGGAATCATGACAGAATAGTCATAAGATCACTAGGTAACCAATACATGTGCTCATAAATCATAAATGTAAAATATATTTTATTAACATATGTAAAAGCTAACCAAGTTAGGGACTTCCACATACCACCTGACCATATATCGGATTGAACCAATACTTTCTTTCATCCAATCACCCTTATGCCATATTCCAAGCATGAATGTGGGATCTCATGGGGTAAACCAAGACATAAATTATCAGTGTATTTGAAGGTTAAACCACCTCCACCCTCATGCTATTGTGATCTCACCTAAACTAGTCCCGAGATCAAAAAATCAAAACAAGCTTGGATGCCTCAAAAATCCTTCACCATCCCTTGAGGAATTATCATGTCTCCACCCACATGTCGACGAATTCCTAGAGAAAACTATCTCCACCCCCAACCCTTAGAAAAATTCCTAAGACCACCTCACCCAGATCCAAAACCTTCCGAAAATCCAAAGCTTAAATAAAAACGAATCCCATCACACCATGCTTATCAAAGAAATGTGATGTAGGGGCATTAGGCTAACAAAAATTCCTTGTAATTTAATAAAAATTAGGGGTTTCATGTTTTTAAGGGAATTGGATTTTTATGAGTGATTTGAGTGATTTTTAATTAAAATTAATCAAATCTTGTGAGGAATTGTAAATGTTCTCGAATGTTTGAGAACATGAGAGAATTTGAATAGTTGAGAGAGTAGAGATCTGAAGAGACAGATTAGAGGTCTGAAGAGACAGAGTAGAGATATAAAGAGACAGAATAGAGATCTGAAGAGACTGCAGGTTAGAATAAGAATAGGTTTTTGTTTGTAAGCCAAAATGGGGGCAAGTAGTGGAAGAAGGCTGCTGATATAGAATATCAGGCCAAGGAGAGATCCTATGTAAGTATTGATTTTAATACAAGGGAAACTCGATTTCTGAGTTTGTATTCATTTATGAATTATATAGTGTGCAGATTTACTGTGTAAGTTTGTGGGTTAATGGTGATGGTAGAATTGTGTAAATTGATCATAGAATGGATCGATTTCACAACATAATCCTCTTATTTTTGTAAATTTATACAACGCAGGGGCATAAATGTTGTTTTCATACAGTATTCAATGAAAGCAGAGTTATACACTCTGTTGTATATATATAGTGAAAGGAGATTGGGGTTGAATTCGACTTGAGGGTTTATCAAATTCTGCTGTGTAAAAATTGTGGAATGAAATCCATTCTCTACACATCTCGATAGGTTAAACCATCCAAAATCGTAAATGGAAAGTCTAAAATGAACCTCATCGAAATTGAAAATGGTCGATTTCATGACTGGGTTGCCTGATGCGTTGGTGAATGATTGAGGTTTTTGTTAAGCCCATTCGAAATGGGGAATGAATTCGATGAGTAATAAGGGCGAAGATTCCGTGTTGATGAGTTAGGAACGGAACTGTACAATGGGAACAAAAGGGAGAGTTTCAAAAGAGTCGTGGGCGAAGGTATGGTGAAATTGCAATAAAGAATTGAAGCAGAAGAAGCATGGCACTGTAGAGAATTTGATCGGTCAAGTAAATGGAACTGCAATTGAAAGCGTAGAGAATTTAGAACCTGTTTGAACTTTGACATGATCGAAGGCATAATGGAATAGAATCCGGGTTCCATGAAGTCTTGAGTCGATGGAACAATGTTGAAAGGAATGTAATGGAACCATGAGTCGAAAGTGCAGATCATGGAGCAGCATTTAAGAAACCCATAATGGTTTTCGCGTGAGAAAAATCTGGTAAATGATTTCTTGTGAAATCATGCAATAATACCCATCATAGGATGCGTGGAAAAGATGGTTTTTAAAAACCATGAATTTCTCATAATTTTTGGATGATAGAGTTAGGAGATCGAATGAGTGTGATTTCTGTTGGATGATATGATCCAAGGATCGGACAGCATTCGCATAATGCGATTGTTTGGACATTAATGGAAAGGTAAGTTAATAATGTTTGTGGGCCCGAAAAGTTCATTTTAATATAAATGCTTTTGACATTTGATGGTAAATGCGGTGGTCAAAGGTTTATTATAATGTTTCATAACATTTGAATGGAAGACGTAATAAATGTTAATATATTATGTTGAGGTGAGATGATAAAGCCATGAGCATATATTTGATGATTGATATGTTGTCGACCATCATATAATGGGTTTAATAATAAAGTTTAAATGTTGGTTGGAGATCCCATGAAGTGAGGGCGAAGAAGAGTTAAATTGGGTTTAATAGAATTCGAATATTTAATTCGAAGATTCATGAGATGTTTTTAAAAGCATCTGGTTCTGACCTTAAGGTTAAGAACAGAAGTAAAGCTTCCGCATAAGAGATTATAATTCTAGGTTGAGATGTGTGGTTTTATAACCATAAGAATTTTTCTTTAATATCTCAAATCTATGATTTGAGATATAGAAGCTTCTGCATTTTTATTGAGTCTACCCAGATTTTGAGTTTTAATGGGGCATGAATTTGAAATGCATTTTTATATGCATATAGAGTGTGAGTGTGGGTTTGTAGCCCTCAGGCTGTTATCAATTGGTATCAGAGCAGGTTAGGCTCTGTTGAGAATTGAATATTTTTTTATTAAATCTGAATGCATGTGTGATGAGAAAATGAAAGGAGGTCATATTCTAAAATCTGATATGCAGGAGATACACAGAATTGAAGTGAACAGGCATTTGCAGAAATGAATGGAGAACAAGATCATGCAGAGATCTTTCAGGTAAGATAATTTTTAAATATGATTTGAAAATTATGATTGCAGAATTATGATTACAGATATGATGAAGACAAAGTTTTGATGGTGATGGCAGTGAACCTGATATTCAACTGAAGGTTGGATAGGGAGAACAACTAAGTGTTCTCAAGAGAAGGTGAGTTGAGGATATAGCCTAGAGAGAGCAGAAGAAAGTGCTCAAAAGGTTCTAGAGGCAGTGAACCAATACTTGCCAAAAGACCAAGTTCGATGAAGGATTGGTGAGGTAAGTGGCAGCAGGAGAGCTTGCTGTTGCAGAGGCTTAGTGCAACTCATGGTGAGTGAGAGCTCATGGAGAAGATGATCATGGAGGATCGGAGAAGAGGTTCTAAAGAATGCCACAGAGGTAACATGACTGATAAGGATAGAGAAAGAGAAATTTCAATGATGAAAGTACAACTGGAGGTACTAAAGGAACGGCTGCAAGAAGAGGAAAAAAAAAGAGGAGGATGGATCTTTCCACTGAAGGGAAAGAGAGTAATTTGGCAACCATTGAAAATGAAGTGGAGACAGAAGGAGATTGCCTTATGGAAGGAATAATTCAAATATTTTGAGTCAAAGATGGAATTTGAGGATTCTACATGCAAATATGTTCAGGTAGAAGCACTTAAAGAAGCAAACGACACTGAAGAGTCTTGTGTTTTTAAAACTAATGAGTTGTGTATGTTTGCAGGTACATCATAGGATGATGAACAAGCTTTAGATTTTGTTAAGGAGAGGGAATTGAATCTGAAATCTGTTTAGATCAATGCTGAGATAACAAGATCTCAGGAGGAATTGAAGACAGAAGAGCCTGATGAGAATATTCAGTAGAATATTGGAGTAGAGAAAGAAGGACCATCTGATGATTGGTCAAGGACAAATGAAGGTTTGAAAAGTAGTGTGAAGTTTCCTTAGTCTACTCAAGTTGAAATTGTTGAATTATATAGGAAGTTAGATCTTCAAAGAAGAGAATTGGAGAAGCGGAGGATCTATGCATAGGATAATTTACTGAAGAAGCAAGGCAGGAAAATTTTCATGGGTGATAGTCAGGAAACAGAGGATAAGGATAAAAGAATGATTCAAAAAAATGAAGAAGTTCATTTTGATGAATCAAAGTAGAGAGACATTCATGAAACAGATGGAAAGGAGGAGAGACTAGCTGACAGTCTCATGGAGGATGCGAATCAGCATATTGATGTGCTGACAAAGGATTTGGAAGGAAACTCAGAGCAACATACCGATGTGTTTCCAGTGGAGGAAGAGGTATTGAGACCTTGTAATTTTAATGATTATAATTCATATGTTAATTATGCAGGCCAATAAGGTCAACAAGTGAAAATTGTCAGAGAATTTAATGAAAGGGAAACTATGTTAGCTGAAAACATAGTGAAGGAAGCTGAGAAGAAAGACAATGAATATTTTCTGGGTCTTGAAAGAGACTTAGAACTGCTATAATGTTCCAAAATTTTCATGAATAAATTGGAACATTAATTTTTTCTCATATTGTGTAGTAGGTGAATAAAAATGAAGAGGAGGCCTCTTAACATGAATAAAACCCTTCCTAGTGTGAAAATGGGACCTTCGAGCAGCCTATTTTGCACCTCCTAGTGTGAAAAGGGCCAATTTCATGAGAACAAGGTCAAGTTGACCAAGTCAACCAGTGCAGCCTAAGGGGGAGTAGCTTGCCTAAGAAGACAACGCAGTTTTGGAGGGAATTGATTCAAATGAAGATGGAAACCCTAAGAGGTGGGACCCAAGGTGAAGGAGCTCACAACTTCATAAGGAGGAGAAGGGCATCTTTGTGGGGTTAGCTTGTGTATTTCAATTTCATGTCTACTTAGACATTTTCTGCAAACTCCTGCTGCTCAGCAGAGTTTGAAGGAATTCCTGTTTAGGAATTCCTTCTCCTTCATTGAGTGATCTCTTGAAGGGGTTGTGCTTCATTTCTCCCACATTTGGATTTTAGGTCAAGCATTTCTCACATTTACAATGTTATTTCTGTGTCAGAGGGCACTGTGTTGCTGGGCAGTGCAGTGGGAGCGTTGTTTCAACTACTCTTGTGCATCTCCATTCAGTGGAGGGAGTTTCTCTTGCATTGAGGGAGTTGTGTAGGAGATTTCAAAGCTCATTTCAGATCTTGGCATGTGGCCAACTCATGTTCCATCCATTACATCACAGTTCACTGGGTAAACTGCGTTATTTTTGTGAGAGCAGCAGTTGCAGGGTTTGATCCCTTGCTTGAGGGCTTGTTCTTTGGAGAAAGGGCCAACCCTTCTCACAGAAAGCTCTATATTCCATTCCTCTTATATATTTTCATATTCTCAGCCATATTTATATTCATTTTTACAGTGACTATGTTTTCCAGCTACATATATTTGCAGATCTGCACTTGTACACTTTGTATTTTCATGAAACCCCTTGAGGGTGATCTTTATTGTGTATAAAGAGGAAAGGGATCACATTTTCTTAGCCATTGGATGCTTGTTCATTTCTAATCTGATATGTAATGTTATCCTCTGTATAAACCTTAATGAAAATAATGTTGATCTTGATTCAGTAGTTTCTGCATGTTCTAAGTTATGGGGTTTAAGCTCATTTGTGGCATATAGAAATAGGGAGATCTGTTTATATGAGCTAGAGTCATTTGTTTCACCTCAAATTCTACATGTGAGCTTAATATCATGTCTACTAAGGGTTATAAGACCCATTTCTCACTTGTATAGCGTTATTTTCTGGAGATAGCTGTTTGTGCTTACATGTTGCTGCAATTTCTAGCTAGTTCATTGTGGGAGATCTGAATAACCTTCTTAAGGTTATTTCTTTGAGCTTAAATTCTGCAAGAAGGTCGAATTATATATGTTCTGAGGAATCACAGTAGTGGTTGGCTTACTTATTTTCACATCTGCTTCCTTATACAGCGTCCCTAAGGAGCTTGCTGCAGTAATTCCTAAGTAGGAAGAATCACATATCTGTAGAGAGAGACTGCAAAAGGCCAATTAGCCTCTGGTTATCTCCCTTCTTTGGAAGGAGACATAACCAGTAAATGCCTCAGCAGCCCATCTCTGGCATAGACTTGTGATATTTCTGAAAAAGGGATATTACAACTGCAGAAAGAAGATTTGGTGACTGGATCATCAAATGAGACCATTGGGTCTTGTAATCTTGAAACTGACAAATTGACTGTGTTTACAGGTATTACAGAAGGAAATTCATCTCTTGGAGTTGTCTTGAATGAAGATAAGTTGTTGCAGAAGGAAGGTGAGACAGTCATGTCTCATATGCAGAAACTTGTTATTGTTGATGACAGGGAAGAGCTGGCTTGTCTGATTAGTCAAGAGAATATTGTGGGACAGATGTTTAGAACTGACACAGTGATGGAGAATCATAATTCTATTCTGATACAAGATGAAGATGCAGTTTTTGAAGAACTTGATTTGATTTCCAGAATTAATCAAGAATGTGAAGGACAATTACTGAAGATTGTCAAAGAGGAAGAAAAAGGTTATGCTGAAACTAAATTGCAGCATATGGATGATGTGTTTGTTCAAGGGAAATGACTGAAATTTTTGTTGGAAACATTTGAACAAAAGGAAGGGATTGCAGACACTGAAGTGGAAATTCTTGAAGTTGTGAAAGAAACACGATTAGATACTAGTTTGTCAAATTTTATGCTTACTAGTTTACACAGAAGACTGAATGAGTATGTTATTGCATGTAGAGAATTAAATGATAATTTATTTGAAAGTAAATTTGCAGGTGATGAACAAAGAAAATTATTGCAGAGGGAGATATCTTAAGAGATATTCAGGAATTTTGGAAGGTAGCAACAATCTTGAAGGCAATAACAACAACAACAATGTTAGCAACATTGACAGTGGCAACAACAATCGGGGAGGTATCACTTGCAACAACATGTGGGGTGACATCTGCAGGATTAGAAACAATGTTAGCAAAAATCGGTGAAGTAACATTGGTAGCTAAAGGAACATCTATGGTGGCTACAACAACAACAATCTTGAAGGAAGTAACAGCAGCAAAAGCAAAAGTAGCTACAACAGTAGAAAGTAAAGGCAGCAACAAAAGGTAGAATAAATTCTAGATAGAAGATAAGATGGACAGAGAGATTGAAAGCATCAGAAGGTTGATGATGAAGGTGTCTCAAGAAAAGAAAACAGCAGCAAGAAAGCAAGGAAATTTCAGCAAAGGAAATACAAGAGCAGAATATGAGAGCATAATTGGTGACAAGATGCAGAACAAGATATGGAAGCTTGGAGAAGTACAACAGAAAATTAATGCAGCTTATGGACAGCAACAAAAAAAAGTATGGGATCCAGGAGGCAGAGATTAAAGGCACATGATCAGGAGATCATGAATAATTTTGACCTTGGGAGTCTTATGCAGGGGCATTAGGCTAATAGAAATTCCTTGTAATTTAATAAAACTTAGGGGTTTCATGTTTTTAAGGGAATTGGATTTTTATGAGTGATTTGAGTGATTTTTAATTAAAATTAATTAAATCTTGTGAGGAATTGTAAATGTTCTCGAATGTTTGAGAACATGAGAGAATTTTAACAGTTGAGAGAGTAGAGATCTGAAGAGATAGATTAGAGGTCTGAAGAGACAGAGTGGAGATCTGAAGAGACAGATTAGAGATCTGAAGAGAATGCAGGTTAGAATAAGAATGGTTTTTTGTTTGTAAGCCAAAAGGGGGGCAAGTAGTGGAAGAAGGCCACTGATATAGAAGATCAGGCCAAGGAGAGATCTTATGTAAGTAATGATTTTAATACAAGGGAAACTCAATTTCTGAGTTTGTATTCATTTATGAATTATATAGTGTGCAAATTTACTGTGTAAGTTTGTGGGTTAATGATGATGGTAGAATTGTGTAAATCGATCACAAAATGGATCGATTTCACAACATAATCCTATTATTTTTGTAAATTTATACAACGCAGGGGGCATAAATGTTGTTTTCATATAGTATTCAATGAAAGGAGAGTTATACACTCTGTTGTATATATATAGTTAAAGGAGATCGGGGTTGAATTCGATTTGAGGGTTTATCAAATTTTGTTGTGTAAAAATTGTGGAATGAAATCCGTTCTCTACACATCTCGATAGTTTAAACCATCCAAAATAGTAAATGGAAAGTCTAAAATGAACCTCATCGAAATTTAAAAGGGTCGATTTCATGAGTGGGTTGCGTGATGCGTTGGTGAATGATTGAGGTTTTTGTTAAGCCTGTTCGAAATGGGGAATGAATTCGATGATTAATAAGGGTGGAGATTCCTTGTTGATGAGTTAGGAACAGAACTGTACAATGGGAACAAAAGGGCGAGTTTCAAAAGAGCTGTGGGCGAAGGTATGGTGAAATCGCAATAAAGAATTGAAGCGGAAGAAGCATGGCGCTGTAGAGAAGTTGATCGGTCAAGTAAATGGAACTGCAATTGAAAGCGTAGAGAATTTAGAACCTGTTCGAACTTTGACATGATCGAAGGCATAATGGAATAGAAGTTGGGTTCCATGAAATCTTGAGTCAATGGAATAGCGTTGAAAGGAATGTAATGGAACCATGAGTCGAAAGTGCAGATCATGGAGCAAATTTTAAGAAAACCATAATGGTTTTCGTGTGAGAAAAATCTGGTAAGTGGTTTCTTGTGGAATCATGCGATAATACCCAGCATAGGACGCGTTGAAAAGATGGTTTTTAAAAATCATGAATTTTGCATAATTTTTGGATGATAGAGTTCGGAGATCGAATGAGTGCAATTTCTGTTGGATGATCTGATCCAAGGATCAGACGGCATTCGCATAATGCAGCTGTTTGGAGATTAATGGCAAGGTAAGTTAATAATGTTTGTGGGCCCAAAAAGTTCATTTTAATATAAATGCTTGTGACATTCGATGGTAAATGCGGTGGTCAAAGGTTTATTATAATGTTTCATAACATTTGAATGGAAGACGTAATATATGTTAATATATTATGTTGAGGTGAGATGATAAAGCCGTGAGCATATATTTGATGATTGATATGCTGTGGACCATCATATAATGGGTTTAATAATAAAGTTCAAATTTTGGTTGGAGATCCCATGAAGTGAGGGAAAAGAAGAGTTAAATTGGGTTTAATATAATTTGAATATTTAATTCGAAGATTCATGAGATGTTTTTAAAAGAATCTGGTTCTGATCTTAAGGTTAAGAACAGAAGAAAAGCTTCCGCATAAGAGATTATAATTCTGGGTTGAGATGTGTGGTTTTATAACCATAAGAATTATTTTTTTAATATCTCAAATCTGTGATTTGAGATATAGAAGCTTCCGTCATTTTATTGAGTCTACCCAGATTTTTAGTTTTAATGGGGCATGAATTTGAAATGCATTTTTATATGCATAGAGAATGTGATTGTGGGTTTTCAGCCCTCAGGCTGCTATGAAAATGACAAGGGGATGTTGAAACCATTGTCAAACCAGGAAAAACCCATGCCAATGATAGAAAATGAACCAAATATACAAATTCATTTACCAATCATTCATAATCAATATAGGAAATCACACATGCAATATGTTACCTGCAAAATCCCCTTGCTAAATTTATTGATCTAGCCTTATTTTCTTTCCCTTTGTTTTTCTTTTCTTGTCATTTTCCTTCCTTTGTTTGCTTTCTTGCATTTTTCCAAAACCCGGTGAATGTTTAAGGGCTCCAAGAATGCTTTAAGTGTGCAAGAGTGTAGGAGATAGAAAACAAGAACTGAAAAAAACTAAACCAAAAAAGTTGTGAATTGTTTCTATGATGCCTTTTTATCATCGATTTTCCTTTTTTATTCATTTTCCTCTAATTTCCTTCTCAAACAAATTTGGGTCTCTTCATCTCCCTTTTCTCATATTTTTCCTTATTTTCGTAATTAAATGCCAATTAAATCCTCTATTCCTTTTCCAATGCCTTTGCCAACTTCCTTAGCCATAATAAACCATAATCGATGCCCACTATAGTGATTTCCCAACATTCAACTTGGAATACATGTCCCATGACCTTGGTATTATTCTTTTTGCATTTACTATCCTTTATTACATGAAAATTTAAATCGAGGTTGTTACAATCCCCTCCCACTTGGGTGAACACTGTCCTTAGTGTTCTATGACACCTGTGACCAAGGAAACCATTGAAAACCAAAACATATTACCCATGGAGCTTTATAGCATATCTCGATGAAGTATTTACAATGACATCCTGCTGAAAGGAAAAGCAAACGTACATCTTATTGGAGCTTTATAACATATCTCATTGTAGTATTTACAATGTCAACCATGTATAGACATGTACATATACCAAAAAATAATTTGCATGAACCGGAAAATAATGAAGGATACATATCCTACATCTGATCATCCATCTCCCATGTAGCTTCATTGAGCCCAAAGTGCTTCCACTACACTTTAACTTACTCTATTGCTCGGTTCCAGAGCATGAGTTATTTTCGATGCATAATTCACTATGGCTCTGGATGGAAATCTCCCTTTAGTTCGAACTATAATACATAAAAATCAATCACATGATCAACATCATGCACATATCTCTTAATCAATGAAACATGGGGAACATCATGGACCTCAATTATTGGTGGCACTGCAAGTCTGTAGGCCACTGGTTCAATCCTCTCAAGGATCTAAAAATGCCCACAATATCTATTGGAATATATTATATTCCTTGGAAGGTAACAATGTCTTTGTATTATGTCAGAAGTTGAATACAATCTTTTGTAAAAGAGTAACACATTATATCCCATATTTATTATGGCATAGTATACTCTTGTACCCATTTATTGTATAAAGAGGTGTTATTTTGAGAATTATATTATCCCACATTCAATATGTGAGAGTAATTCCTCCACATATCTGGGTATATAATAGGGTGAAGGGATCCTTTTTTATTACTATCACATCTCATCTTGTGCTCATACTATTATTTTCATCGAGTTATTTGTAGTTGCTCTCTTTATAAGATTGCAGGATATTTCTGGAGATAATAGAAGACAACCTTCCCGTGGACGTAGCCCAATTGGGTGAACCACATATATATGTTGCATTATTTTTCCTTGTTCTCTTTCTGTTTTTATTTATATGTTGATATGTTGTTGGTTTCTTAGATAGAGAGCCAGTTTAGTAGATCTAATATTCTCACGTGGTATTAGAGCCATCGTTACTATGATCTAACATCTTCTTTGAATTTAACCATCAACGTGTATCTTCATTTTTTATTATCTAGGCACTCATTTTTTTGTAGATTTGCTTTCTATCTGGTAGCCATTAGTCTTCTCTTCAAATCTGGGCATGATTCTACATATTCAAGATCTTTTTTCTCATAACCCTAACTTTGTTGTGTAGTTTTTTTGCAAATTTTTTTCAAGGGGCTCTTGATTGTTTTTCTATAAGATCTATATGTTTTTGGATTTTCGAGGGGTTCTTGATTGTTTTTCTGTAATACCTATATGTTTTTTGAATTCTTCTCAAGGAGACCTATCTTTCGGTTATAATATTTAGTTACAATAGTTTTTTTTTTTTTTTGAGGGCGAAATATTGGCGAACTGAGGGTTCTTATCAAAAATTTGTTCGCATAGGTGGATGCAGAGTGGCTGTGCCATTTCCAAAAAAATGGTTATAATAAGCATTTGGAGCATTATTGAGTGTTTTTTTTCCACTTCACGTTTTTTATCAGATATGTTACCTTTTGTGCATAATTTCCTAGAACTGAGTAGATATTTGGGTTCTTCTCACCGAGATACCCAATTTAAAAAAAAAAATCAGCTCAAACGGAGTCCTGAAAGAAAAGTTATCGTTGATTTAAGATTGTTAAGATTTTCAGGTTTTTTGGTGATGGCAAACGAATTGCAGAAATTTACAGTTTTCTATCCACTTTTTCTCTTGTCATTTCTTGCATTTGGGTTTATATTTATTGTCAAAATTTCTATCATTATGACTTCAAAAGTAGCTTCTATTCCTGAACTTATCGGCTCTAACTATCTTGCATGGAAAAGGAAAATGACTGATGTTCTTAGGAGTAAGAATCTATGGATGTTGGTTAATGATGAACACAAGAAACCTACATATGCTCAAGCCTTGATTAAATGGAAAGAAAAGCTTGATTAGGCAAGAGGGCTCATTGGTAAAACTATTTCAGATAGTCTTCAGGTAAGTATTGAGGAAAAAGACAGTCCAGTTGAGGTATGGGAAATTCTTGTTTCTTTATTTGATAAATATGATGATGTTTATGCCTTTTACCTTGAAAAGAAGATTCGTGAGTTAGATCATACTAATTTTGATAGAGTAGAATTAAATCTTGCTGAATTGAAAACCTTAAATGAAAAGTTAAATAAGTAAAGATTACAAGAAGAGAAACACTGCTCTTATCATTCTTGTAGAACAAAAATTGCCATCTTGTGTTGACATGTTCATACAAACTAGGAATAGGGCTCTTTAATTGTCTCAAAGTACCACGAAACCTAATTTTGATGATTTATGTAAAGGGTTGATAAATGAGCAAGAAATTTTGATTGCTTCAGGACACGACTCACCTAATAAAGCTCTTATGGCACATAATAAAACTCCTACGAAAAGTTTTAATAATGCCAAAGGTTCTTGTTCACACACTTCTAATCATACTAATGATAATGGTCATGCTTCTCATGCACATCATGAAACTAGTAAGAAGAAAAAAGTGTATGATCCTTGTAAGCATTGTGGTAAAACTAACCATCCTGAAAAGAATTGCTTTAAAGCGAAACGTTTAATGACTAAAGCAAACAAGAAAAATTCTAATGAATCTCAAGTAGAATTATGTGCATCTATTGTTTCATCTAATAATTCTTCTTCTAATGTGGAATGGATAATGGATTCTAGTTCTTCTAAACATATGAATGGTAATTCTTCTTTATTTACATCTTATGACACTAATAATCACTCATCTTAGAAAATTTCTATTGGTGATGGTAAACAATTCTCCATAATTGCTTCTAGTAATATAAATGTTGCTAATGGTTGATTGGAAGATGTTTTTCATGTTCAAAACATGCCCATAAACTTACTTTCTATTTATCGTGCATGTCAGAAAGTTTTTAAATATGTTCTTAAAGATATCAACCAAAATTACAAAGTAGTTTCTTCTGGCCCTGTTGATCATACATTTAGTTTATATAAATTTGCAGGTTTTAATTCAACTAAGAGGCAACCCTTTTATTCCTATGTTTCTCATGTTGATGAACAAAGTAAATTATGGCATGAAATATTTGGTCACTTGAATTATGGTAAAATGAAAATACTAACTAAAATGGTTCATGGTTTTCCTAATATTTCTTCTACTACTTGTGTTTGTGAAGGATGTGTTCTTGGTAAACATCATAGAGAAATGTTTGACAAAGCTAAATCTTGGCATGCTAAAGAACCTTTGCAATTAATTCATAGTGATATTTGTGGTCCTCTTGAAGTTCCTTCAATATCCCATGCAGTTTATTTTCTTACCTTTATTGCTGGCTTTAGTAGAAAATCTTGGGTTTATTTTTTGAAAAATAAAAGTGAAACATTTGTAAAATTTCAAGAATTTAAATCCATGGTTGAAAATACATCTGGTAAGAGTATTAAAACTTTGTGATCTGATAATGGTGTGGTAGGGGGGGGGGGGGATTTGTTAAGAAATAATTTGATGCATATTTATCTAAACATGGTATTCAACATCAAAATATTGTTCCTTACACACCTCAACAAAATGGTATTGCTGAAAGGAAAAATAGAACTTTAGTTGAAATGGCTAGATGTATGCTTTATTCTAAAGGATTGAATAAGAAACTTTTGGCTGAAGCCATCTATTGTGCTAATTTTATTTTAAATAGAGTTTCGACTAAATTTTTTAAGCATGTTACTCGTGAGGAAAAATGGAATGGACGTAAACCAGATATTATTAATTTTAAGGTGTTTGGTTGTGAATGTTGGGCTCATATTCCTAATGAAAAACGGAAAAAGTTAGAGCCCAAATCTCACAAGCGTATCTTCATTGGTTATAGTGAGAATTCCAAGGCTTACAAGTTGTTTGATCCTTCGAGTCAAAGTGTCATAATCATAAGGGATGTTCAATTTCATGAAGTCTCTTCCTCACGTGAGTCTGTAGAAACTCATGTTACCTTGAATTTACCAATACCACTTGTTACTCCTATTCCTATTACTCCTTCTTCCAGTCCTCTGCCTCTTATTGATCTTGATTCTCCCTCTCCCTCAAGTATTCCACCTGAAACCCATGAATCTCATGAAGTGACTCGTGTTCCTTCTATTCTTCCTGTTTGGGCTCAGAAAACCCTTGAATCTGTAGGTAGTGAGGTCGGAAATCCTTCCGACACTCGTCGAACTAGATCTAACTTTGCTCTTATGACCAAAGCTTTTGCTACAGATGATCCTTATACTTATGCTCAAGCTAAGGGTAATCCTCATTGGGAACAAGCTATGTTTGCTGAATATGAATCTATTTTGAGAAACAAGACTTGGTCTCTTGTTCCTCTTCCTTTAGGAAAGAATTTAGTTGGTTGTAAATGGGTTTATAAAACTAATTTCATTGTAGAAGGATAGATCGAAAAGTATAAAGCTAGATTAGTTTCCATAGGCTTTAATCAACTCGAAGGTATTGATTATAATGAAAATTTTTCTCATGTTGCTAAAATGAACACAATAAGAACCATTTTATCACTTACTGCATCTTTTAAGTGGGAAATTCATCAAATGGATGTTAAAAGTTCATTTTTAAATGGTGATCTTACTGAAGAGATTTATATGAAACAACCTCCTGGTTTTATTTCTGTTGAATCCTCAATATTAGTATGAAAATTACACAAATCCTTATATGGTCTCAAACAAGCCTCTAGGGCTTGGTATGATAAAATTGATACATATTTCTTGAATAATGGTTTTAAGCATTGTATATCTGATCCAAATCTCTATGTTAAGAAATTTGGTGATAATGTCCTCATTATTGTTTTATATGTGGATGATCTAATTATCACTAGTAGCTAGCTTTTATTAATTCAAGATATGAAAATTTCTCTTCAAAAGCAGTTTGAGATGACAGATCTCAATACATTGCACTATTTCTTGGGTCTTCAGATCTGGCATATGGCTGATGGTATTTTTCTCTCTCATCCTAAGTATGTGATAGATCTATTGCCTCGTTTCCATATGAGTAATTGTAAACCTTCTCCTACACCATTTCAATCCAGTGTAAAGTTAACTATTGAGTGTACCACTCCACTGGTTGATGCTACTCTTTATTGTCAGCTTGTTGGAAGTTTAATATATTTAACTCACAGTAGACCAAATCTCTCTTTTGCCATCAATATGATTTCTCGGTTCATGCAACAACCTCATGAAAGTCATTGGCAGGAATCCAAGAGAATTTTGTGATATTTATAGGGGAAATTGCATTATGGTGTATTTTATTCGAGCAGTGCTACAATTTTACTCTCTGGTTATACAAATTCTAATTGGGTGAGTGACTGTTCTGATCAACGGTCAACTGTTGGTTACATATTTCAACTTGGTTCAGGTATGATCTCTTGGTCCAGCAAGAAGTTGAAGACTCTTTCTTTATCTTCATGTGAATCAGAGTATAGAGCAACCAAAGAAGTCATTTGGTTATGAAATGTTCTTACCGAGCTTGGTCTGGTTCTGAAATCGTCCACTATGTTGAAATGTGACAATCAGGGTGCAATTCAACTTGGTTACAATCCAACATATCACTCCAAAACGAAGCATATCGACCTTGATTCTCATTATATTCGAGGTCTTATCACCGATGGTATTATTTTTCTGGATTATTTTCATATCGAGCAATAGGCAGCTGATATCTTCACCAAATCCTTGACATAAGAGAAGTATGTGTATCTTTGTTCTTTGCTTGGGATGAGGGAAATTGTCATCAAGGGGGAGTAGTAATGAATCCTTTCTTCTTTAGTGTTAGCTAGTGTTAGGATGGGCCCTTCTCCTAGCCATTATTAAGGGGGAGTGTTGGAATATATTATATTCCTTGGAAGGTAATAATATCTTTGTATTATGTCGGAAGTTGAATACAACCTTATGTAAAAGAGTAACACGTTATATCCCATATTCATTATTGCATAGTATACTCTTGTACCCATTTATTATATAAAGAGTTGTTATTTTGGAGAATTATATTAACCCACATTCAATATGTGAGATTAATTCCTCCAGATATCTGGGTATATAATAGGGTCAAGGGAGCCTTTTTTATTACTATCACATCTTATCTTATGCTCATACTATTATTTGTATCGAGCTATTTGTAGTTTCTCTCTTTGCAAGATTGCAGGAGATTTTTGGAGATAATGGAAGACAACATTCCCGTGGACGTAACCCAATTGGGTGAACCACATATATATGTTGTACTATTTTTCCTTATTCTCTTTCAGTTCTTATTTATATGTTGATATGTTGTTGGTTTCTTAGATAGATATCTAGTTTAGTAGATCTAATATTCTCACAATATCGAGGTGCCAACCTGGCACATGATCTGATCCTCAAGGAGCTCCTCTTGGGCTTGATGCACAAGTACACATGCTCCCCAACCTGAAACTCCTTGAATTCCCTATGCTTATTTGCATAACGCTTCTATATATCTAGTGTTGTCTTCAAATTCCTCTTAATAACCTACTCTTGGAAGAAACATAATCAATGGGTTGAGACCTTGGGTTGGCACAGGGTCCATGTTGTGAAACCAACTCCAAAAATAGAAGAAAAGAGATATCAATGCCTTAGAAATAAGCCACTTCAAGGGGGAAACCTCTAATACATTACATAAATGAACAATTCTTGGATGATACAATTTACAAAACCTCCTTTCTATATATAGGAGTCCATGGGGCCATAATGTAATCCTAGTGGGCCACGATGTAATCCTAGCCGACCTAACAATAATAATTTAAGGGCACAATAATAACAAAATGGGGGTTACAAGGGTACAATAATAACAATAAGGGGGTTACACTAACAACGATAAGGGACTATACTAGTAATATAGGGACCTAACATGCCCCTCTCCTTCAAAAAAGTGTTGTCCTCAACGCTTGAGTAGCTCTGGGTGCTTCTGTATAAAATTCTCATCCTCCCATGTAGAATCTTCGGTGGGTAAGTTCTTCCACTTGATGAGATACTCTGAAATTGATCGATTCCGTAGTTGTCGAGTTCTTGTTTCCATGACCGCTTCTGGTTCCAATATGATTTTTCCTTCCTCATTAAGTTCTGGCAATATTGTTTGAACTGGAAGATTTTCTCCTATAACCTTCTTTAAGCATGAAACATGGAAAACTGGATGTACTCGCGAAGAAGCAGGAAGCTCCAATTTGTATGCCATAGTACCAATCTTTTGCGACACCTTGTAAGGACCATAGTACTTTGGCGATAATTTATTATCCTTCTTAGCTTGCTTGAGGGACATTTGTTTGTATGGTTGTAGCCGTAAAAATACCCAATCTCCTACATCAAAACTTTTCTCGCTGCGATGTTGATCTACCTGTTGTTTCATTCGATTTTGTGCCAAATTCAGGTTATCCTTTAAGAGTTGGAGAACTTCTTGTTGATGCTCGATGTGATCTTCCACTACTTAAACCCTTGAATTTTCTCTTAAAGATGATGTGATGGATGGTGGATGATATCCATAAAGTGCCATAAATGGGGTCATTTTTGCTGCAGTATGGAAGGAAGTGTTATACCACCATTCAGCGCGAGGTAACCACTTGACCCATTGTGTTTGTTTATCAGATACAAAACAACGAAGATATCCTTCCAAACATTTATTTACTATCTCGGTTTGACCATCAGATTGAGGATGATAAGATGAGCTATGAGCTAATTGAGTACCCAAACAAGAAAATAACTCCGTCCAAAAATTTTCAGTAAAAATGGGATCTCTGTCGCTCACAATAACCCTTGGGCTTCCATGTAGCTTTTGAATTCTATCCATAAATGTAGTAGCAACTGTACTTGCTTTAAATGGATGAGATAACGCACAAAAGTGTGCATACTTGGTAAGTCTATCAACTACCACCATGATGACACTCTTTCCTTCGGACTTAGGTAAACCTGTGATAAAATCCATTGAAATCTCCTCCCAACGTTGACTTGGAATGGATAAAGGTTGTATAAGTCTCGGGGTCTTAATTGTCTCCACTTTATTCTGCTGGCAAACCAAACATTCCGCCACAAACTTTTGAATATCAGATTTAAGGCCATCCCAAAAAAATTCTTTCTTCACCATGTGGTAAGTTTTTAAAAATCCTGAGTGTCCTCCTAAAGGAGAAGTGTGCAATTCCAAAAGAATATTTTGTTTTAGTTGGGAATTCTTACAAAGATATAAGCGATCTTTGTACCATAAGGATTCATTTTTCCAACTAAATGTATCAGATGTACTAGGATCTTGCTGCAACTTTTGAATGACTGTCCATACTTTTGTGTCCTTCTTCCATTCATCTCTTGCTTCGGTTATCCAATCTGGTTGGATAATAGAAATGGCACAAAGCAATGCTTCCACCTCTTCATTCTTTCTTGAGAGTGCATCTGCAACAACATTAAGCTTCCCTTTTTTGTAGATTATTTCAAAGTCATAACCCAACATCTTTGTGACCCATTTTCGCTGCTCTTCTAAAGATAGTCTTTGTTCCAAAAAGTGTTTAAGACTATCATGATCATTTTTTACCTTGAAGTGTCTTCCCATTAGGTAAGTTCGCCATTTCTTTAGTGCATGCGGTATTGCTAACATTTCCTTCTCATAAATAGGTTTCTGTAAATACTTTCCTTTGATTGGACGACTTTCAAAAGCAATGGGTCTTCCTTCCTGCATTAAAACAACATCAATTCCATTTCCTGAGGCATCACATTCCACAATAAAGGTTTTTGTGAAGTCTGGCGTAGCTAAGACAGGCGCTAGGCACATTGCCTCTTTAAGATGTTCAAAAGCCTTAGTTGCTTCGGGAGTCCATGAAAATGCATCTTTCTTCAATAATGTTGTTAGAGGTGCTGCTATTCTCCCATAATTCTTAACAAACTTGCGATAATACCCTGTTAACCCGAGAAATCCTCGCAACTTCTTTATGGTTGTGGGGACTTTCCATTCCTTAATGGCTTTAATTTGTTAGGGTCTACTTTAACACCCTCGTGAGATACAATATGACCCAAATATTCCACCTCTTGTACTCCAAAGAAACATTTGGATTTTTTTGCATATAATTGTTTCTCCTGCAATAGTTTGAGCACCCTGTCAACATGTTCAACATGATCCTTCCAAGACCTGCTGTAGATTAGTATATCATCAAAAAATACTAGCACAAATTTTTTAAGGAAGGGTTTGAAAATGGAATTCATCAACCCTTGAAATGTAGAAGGTGCATTGGTAAGGCCAAAAAGCATGACCAAAAATTCATAATGACCCTCATGAGTTCGAAATGTCATTTTTGGAATATCTTCAGTCTTCATTCGAATTTGATGATATCCTGAACGAAGATCCAACTTGGTAAAATAAATTGCTCCATGTAATTCATCCAATAATTCATCAATCACAGGAACGGGGAATTTATCTTTAATGGTGAGCTTATTGAGCTCCCTATAATCTGGACACATGCGCCATGGTCCATCCTTCTTATGTACCAATACTACAGGAGCAGAGAAAGAACTTTGGCTAGTTTGAATTATACCTGCCTCTAACATTTCTGCAATCATACATTCAATTTCGCTCTTTTGGACATAAGGATATCTATAAGGCCTGATGTTTGGAGGAACACTTCCTGGAATCAAATGAATAGCATGATCATGATCACGAATAGGTGGGAGTCCTTTGGGAGTTTCAAACACCTTGGAATGATCGTCCAAGACTTGTTGGAGATCTGTAGAAATAGATGATTTTGATGTTGGAACTTCTAGTGAGAATAATTGTGTGATTACGCCTCGTTGTTCTTTCTTTAGAAGCTTTGTCATGACATTAGAGCTTATTATCTTTCCTGGATTCCCTGCAATACCCTATAATTTGACTTCCTTTCCTTCTGAAAAAAATTTCAAGAAAAGTTCTTGAAAATTAAAAGCTATCGTACCCAAAGATTGTAACCATTGTACTCCTAGTACAACATCAACACCTCCCATAGGAATGGAAAGCATTGGACTAGTCAATACATATTCCCCCATGGTTAGCTTGATATTATGGCATTTTCCAGAGCAATTTATAGTTCCTCCATTTGCAACCATCACTTGACATTCTGGTGCTGGGTATAGGAAACAATTTAATTCCTTGGCTACCTTACAATGAATAAAATTATGGGTGCTACCTGAATCAATCAACACTATTACATTTTTCTTCTTGATTTGTCCTTTTATCTTGAGAGTTTGAGGGGTGGTAATTCCTGCCAGTGCATTACACGATATGGTTGGATTCATTTCTTCCTCTTCTGGGGCTGGTTCCTGGTGTATATCCTCTTCTTGTTCATTTTCTTCTTCCTCTTCACAATCTATGTAAAATAATTTCTTCTCAGCACACTTATGGCCTTTAGTGTATTTGCTATCACAACTGTAGCAAAGCCCTTTTGCTCTTTTTTCTTCCAATTGTTGTGGTGTCAACCTTGTAGGTTGTGGAAATATAGGCATAGCAACACTTCCTTCTTTATAGAATTGAGTGGTAGGCTTCCTTGTCGCCATAATTTTACATTCAACTTTTCTTGCCAACCTGAATGCCTTCTCCAATGAATCTAGTTCCAAAACGCGAACTTCATGTTGGATGTTATCCTTTAAAGTGCCTATGAAGAGATCAATCCTGTGTTCCTCTGGAATATCAGTTACCCTTATATTCAATTTTTGGAAGTCCTCAATGTGTTGCCCCATTAAACCCTTTTGTTTGAGATTTATCAATTGGCTAAAGAAGGTGTTGCTCTTTGTATCCTCATAATGTGCTATCATTTCCTCCGTAAAAATTGACCAAGTGACAATTTTTTTACGGGAGAAAAGCCATCGATACCATACAAATGTATTTTGTTCTAAATGTAAAGTTTCAATGTGTACCTTTTGTGTGTTTTTCACATTATGGAGATCAAAATATTGCTCCATTTGTAGTATCCATGTTACAGGATCCTTTCCATCAAACTTCCTCATATCCATGTTTGGAATATGGTGATTCTTCCCGCCAACATTAGAGTTTATGAAATCATGATTAACACTTATTTTGTTCTCATCATGAGTTTCCTCTACTATATTTTCACCATTAGGAAACATTTCTTGTATCAACTTTGTCAAACCTTCCATGTCTGCTTTTATATCATTCATGTTTTCCATTTTAGCTTTCATGTCATCCATCTTAGATTCCATGCCAGCTTCCATGCCATCTATCTTATATTCCACACCTTTCTTCAAACCATCCATATTATTCTTCACACCATCCATCTTTGCTTCCATGCCTTTCTTCAAAACTTCCATTTCATTTTTTGATGCTCTTTGCGAGAGCGAAATTTGGTGCACTTGCTCTTGTAATTTTAATATATCATGTTGCAATTCTCCATCTTCATGAGTCATAGTAGAGCCTTCTGAAGGCTTAATGGGTGTTGAATTATTTTTACGGGGCATTTTTTAGAACCCAATACTGATATCTATTCTACAATATGCCCTTGGAATCAATTCAAATTGATTCTTCAAACAAGACTTATGCAATTCGGGAAAAAAATACACATCTTTTTCTTGCTTTTGAGGAGCTCGATATTGAAATTGGATTATCTCTGTGATTGCATCTCTTCAATGTCTGTAATTTGGAACTGAAGTAGCCTTCTAAATTATCGTTCAAATTCCATAGGTCTGAATTGATTTGGATTCTCCAAGGAAAATTTATTTCCAATCTCCCACAATGACCTAATTATGGAGTGGTTTAGTATAGTGAAATTGTATGACTTGCCACGTGTCACTATTTTTTATTTTAGCTCTGAAATTGATATCAAAGAAACTACAGTCTATGCACTTGTGACCACTTTTTACGGCACTCCAATCCGATACTCATAGAGAAATTTATGAAGATTTTCCCACGATCACCTATTTGAGATGAAATTTAGGAGCCTGAAAAATCACTACCTTCCACAGATCATATCTCCGAAAATGTTGCAAACCAAGCTCTAAAAATTTTCACCAAATTTCCTCAGGATTTCAGCTTCGCGCCCTAAAACTTTCATATTCTGAACCTTCGTAGAAACAAATTTATAGCGAAAATTCCACAATGACCTGTTTAGATTAAATTGAGGAGCCTGCAAAAAGACCTAACTTCCACAGATCTTATCTCTAAAAATATTGTGAACCAAGCTCTAAATGTTTTTGATGATGTTCCTCAGGATTTCAGCTTCACACCCTAAAAATTTCAGCTTCTGAAACTTCGTAGAACAAAATTTATAGCAAAAATTCCATGATGACCTGTTTGGAGCACCGAAACACTATAATCCAAAGCTCTGATACCAAATGTTGTGAAACCAGCTCCAAAAATAGAAGAAAAGAGATATCAATTCCTTATAAATAAGCCACTTCGAGGGGGAAACCTCCAATACATTACATTAATGAAAAATTCTTGGATGATACACATTACAAAACCTCCTTTCTATATATAGGAGTCCATGGGCCACAATCTAATCCTAGTGGGCCACAATGTAATCCTAGCCGACCTAAAAATAATAATTTAAGGGCACAATAATAACAATATGGGGGTTATAGGGGTACAATAATAACAATAAGGGGGTTACACTAACAACAATAAGGGACTATACTAGTAATATAGGGACCTAAGATTCCAACAAATGCTACGTCGTAGTCTAGCACAATCCCAACATTTTCACCTTATTTAGGAAGAATAATATGTCTCACCTGAGAAGTGTCGCGACCTTATTTAGTTAAGGGGATGGAATATGATATTGGGATGAATCGCATGGAGGTTATCAGTACCCAGTAAACCCAAAACTAGAAAATTTAGAAATCCAATCATAACAACTCAAGCATTCAGGGAGAAGGTATATTTCACATGTACAATCGTATTAATTTTTTTAAAAATCCGCATAAGGTCATACACAAAGGTTATCATATATCCCACCAAATCCTTCTTTTATTAATTTCCACAACATTACAACAGTACATATAGATCAAAGTCGTCGTTTACATAAGATAAAACTAGCATGGTAGAATAATACATAAGTAATATGATATAGAACAATGCAGGATTGAAAGGCTCTGCAAAAACATTTCGGTATCCTCCTTGCCTCTCTCCTTCCTTCGGATTTTCCCCTTGGCCTTCTTAAACCCTACACTTTCTTGGACTGTTACTTCTCCCTCGGATGCTCCACCTTTTTCCATTTTCGGGTGCCTCTATTTCTCAGTTGCATCTGCTTCCTTAGATATCAACATCCCTTTTAGCTCGGCTATGACTGCTTTCATCCTGATTTATTTGGCCATTCCTCCACAACTGCTAGTATTTGGGGGGTTCCTTCTCCTTCCCACAATTTCTCCTCCACAACTTCGTAAGATTTACCTCTAGTCAAAATGTGGTTAGCCTCCAAACATGTCAAATTTTGGCTCTCAAAACAAAGGACCCAACACCTACATTTATTTTTCGATCTCTGCCAATATGGTTGGTCCAATCAACACCTTGTTCACTGGATCACTCCAGCTAATATCAGTATTACAACTCTACCAATAAATAGCCTCAAATGGAATCATTCAAAAAGACTCTCGATACCCATTATTGTAAGAAAACTATACCAGTGGAAGGTACTCCTCCCACCTCCTCTATTAATTCTTAACAGGCATCCTCAACATATCCTTCATAATCATGTTTAACATCTCTATCTGTCCATCTATCTGTGGATGGTAAGTTGTACTTAAAGCCACCTTTGTCCCCAATCCTACAAGAAACTCCTTCCAAAACATATAATTGAACTTGGCATCTTTGTTTTATATGATGTTCTTAGGAACATCATGCAACCTTAATATCTCCCTAATGAATATCTGAGCTACCTCACTAGCTAAATTCATAGACTTCACTGCAATGAATTGAGCTACCTTACTCATCCTATCAACCAAAACCATGATGGAATCATGTTGCTTCGATGTCCTCTATGAACCTGTAATGAAGTCCATGGAAATGACCTCCCATTTCCATTATCGAATTGGAATCGGCCGAAAAAAACAATTGGATGCTTACATTTATATTTCACCTACTGACACCCCAAACATATAGCAAAATACTCAACTACCTCTTTCTTTAATTTCAACCAATGATATAGCTTCTTAATAGCTTTCAATGTATTTTGGTGTCTTGGTTGACCTGAATATAGCTTGCATGAAACTCCCTCGGGATAATCTTCTTCAACTCACTTCCATTTGGCACATAAATCTTGTTCCTGAATCTGACCAAGCCATCCGTCGTGAAGTGATACTCCTAATATCTAACACCTTCACCCTTTTGAAACTTTTTCTTTAGTTTTTGTTACCTGTCATCATGTTTCCCTTCTTACAAGATCTGCTCCCGCAATTCTGTCCATTAACAACTCATAGTTTCAATATGATTTACCTGCACTCTACTACTAAGAGAATTTTCAACCCTGTTCTCCTTTCCTTTGATGTAACTGATCTAAAAAATAAACCCACTTATGGTAGCCAACCAACTATCTTTTTTGGCTCTCAGATTGGTTTGGTCAAACAAGTACCTCATTCCACTATGATCACCCATCAAAATAAACCTCCTACAAAGAAGATAATCCCTCCACATCTTCAAGGCATGAATAATATCTTTCAACTCGAGATCATGAGTCACATAGTTCTACTCAGGATCATTCAGTTTCCTTGACTCATACCATACCACCTATCCCTCTTGCTTCAGGATCCCGCCAAGTCCTCTCTTGCAAGAATATGTACAAACTACAAATTCTTTGTCAGGACCGATAATATTCAAGATCGAAACATTTGTAAGCAATTTCTTCAACTGCTCAAAACTTGTTGCGAATTCCTCTGTCCATTCAAACTTCTTTAATTTTCTTGGCAATGATGTAATTGGATAGGAAATCCTTGAGAAATTCCTGACGAACCTCCTATAGTAACCTGCTAGTCCCATGAATGATCTCATCTCATCCACATTCCTAGGAGTGGGCCTCTCCATGACAACTCTAATATTTTTTGGATCTGTTGTTATCCCTTCCTTGGAAACAACATGTCCCATGTAATGAACTTATATCTAAAATAAGCTACACTTTCTGAGCTTGGCATACAACTGATGCTCTCTCAACAATCTCAAAACTTTTTCTAGGTGCTCTACATACTCCTCCTCATTCTAGAATATATCAATATATTATCAATGAAAACTATCACAAACTTATCCAAGTAAGGATGTAACACATTAAATATAAAGCATGTGAAATTAGTTGGAGCATTAGTAAGACCAAATGGAACCACCACAAACTCATAATTCCCATACATGGTGCAGAGTGCAGTCTTGTAGATGTATTATTACTTAATGCGCACCTGATGATACCTTGATCTGAAATCAATCTTTTAGAACATTTCTACTCCCTTTAACTAATAAAACAAGTCAAAAATCTTCGAAAATAGATACCTATTCTCGATAGTCACCTTGTTCAACTACTTGTAATAAATGCACAATCTGAGAGTATCATCCTTCTTATTTATAAAAAATATTGGTGCACCCCAAGGCGATACACTTGGCCTAATGTATCCCTTATCAAGCATTTCCTTAAGCTGCAACTTCAACTCCACCAAATATAGAGTACTCATCCTGTAGGATACCGTTGATGTTGGTGCTTTTCCTGGTACCAACTCAATAGAGAAATCCACTTCCCTATGAGGTGGTAACTCTGAAATCTCTAAAGGAAATACATCCTGAAACTATTGTAAGACAGGGTACCTCTTGAGGAATTCTACGTCCTAAAAATCCTTACCTTTGTCACTGGAAATATGCATTGCAATAAATACACACCCCTTCCTGCCACTGCGCTCATCCTGCGTAGTTGTAACCATCCTCACCGATGTAGGCTTCTTCTTTCCATACAAGATTCTCTTTTCTCGATTATCATCCAAGAAATCAATAGACTTTTCATAACAATCAAATTTTGTCCTATGAATGAACAACTAGTCCATGCCAAAAATCATATTGTATGATCCCAAATGAAGCACATTTATATGCGTTGATGTAGGCATATGATTCATCTCAAATGCGAAAACTCTCTCCCACTGATGAACTCTTTTCTTGGTCCATGTAGCCAACAAGACAAACCAAGATTATGCATGCACTTATTTTTTCAAGCAACACTTATCCACCAGGTTAGGATTGATATAACTATAATTAGATTGAGGATCAATCAAAATAGAAACAACTTGATCACAAATCTTACCTTCCATCTCAACAATTGATGCCTAGTGGTCATCCTGTCTGTTTTACACTATTGCATAAATATGAGGAATACTATGACCAACATCTCCAACTGTCTGCACCTCCCGAGCATTGTAGATTTGAGGTCTACCACCCTAGTACAATGGACAAACCTTCTTGTGATGATATTTTCCACAAATCCAACACTGCAGTGGTTCTCTACCACTACCTCTATTTTGTTTTTCTCCAAACTGAGATCCATATCCCTTATCTGTCACATTACAATTCTTATAAGGAGACACATTCTCTTTCTGCCCTGCATCTTGAGGTATTGCTCACTTCTGTGGAAAATTCCCTTTAGATTTCTCATTCCCCTTGAAATCACGCTTAGGATCAGCTTTGTGCTTCGACTTCTCATAAAAATGATTCAATTTCCTGATGGCTTCCTCCAACATCTGAGGATCATGAAACTCAATTCAGTCTCTAAATTTTGTTGGAAACCCATTGATGAACCTTTGAATGTTGGGAAAAATAATGAGAGGGGGGGTGAATCAATATTTAGAGCTGACTGAAAACTTTTTACTTTTTCTTTCTCTTAAAACCATACGCTACTTTACTGAACCCAACTCACGTATACACACGGATATCCTTAATAAAACTTGCGTATGTCCAGAGATGTTATTATGCATTTAATTATTTACTTGAATCATTGCATCATTCATTCATCAGATTTTTAGTAAGCAGTAAAAATGTGCAGTAATAACAAAATAAACCATCACACATAAGCAATGCACATGAACACCAGTATTTAAGGTGGAAACCCAATTTGGGAGAAAACCACTGCTACTGTCATCTCTGTCTTCAATATTTATTATAAAGAATACTTCTTACAATTTTGTACTGGTGCAGACTCCTACCAGCATGCAGGCACCCACCTGCAGAAGGCTGCAACCTTCTCTCGTTCTCCAGCCACTACTGGAAGGGAGCTCCAACCCCCTCACTGAAGGCTTCGACCCTCGGCACCACCATGGACCACGTTTCATCAATTTTCATACTAGGTCTAACAACTTCCAGACAACATACCTTGTAGGTCACTTTTCATCAGATTTTCAGACTGCACCCATTCCATACATCAAACTGAAACTTATAACTTCATCAACCAATCAACCAACAACTTGATCTTCAATCAACATAATCAGCAGTATCTTCAACATTCAAACAACCCAGAACTGTATGAATACATCATTGACAAATAGTAGTAAAACAACAAAACAGATCAGACATTTCATTCCACACACTTCAGCAAAACCCTAGATTACATACGCGCTTTTACTTCACTGAACCTGCGTATATACGCGCTTTCACAGAGACAAACCTGCGTATACGCGCTTTTGTTGAAACGCACCTGCATATGTACGCACTTTTGCTGAGATGAACATGCGTATAGATTTGTAACTTTTCAGAACTATGCAACTCTTCAGAACAGATAACTCAGATTTCACCCTCTACTTCAGCAAAGATTCACCAGATCACAAATCTAAACATTCCATAAACAGATCTAGAAAATACATAGTCATTTCAGATCTAGAGATCCCTTTTCATCATTTTCTTCATAGGTACATTATTAATTTATATCAATCAATAAAATGTTACCCATTCCATGCAAAAATACTTCAGAGTGAAGTATTCATCAAAACCCAGACTTCAGAATAGATATGCAGATACAAACTTAACCCTGAACAGACATTGATTCAAATAGCATACGCTACTTTGCTTTACTGAAGCTGCGTACATATGCGCTTTCCTGCACATTAACCCGCATATACTTCTGTGTATTTTATTCTTCAAAAACGCTAACTGCCATACGCACTTTTCATGTGGAAAACCCGCGTATATATGCGCTTTTGTTGAAACCAACTATCGTATAGATCTGTAAAAATAAATTTTGCAGAACAGACCAGATCTATAAAACTTACCCAGATTTATTCATTTAATTTAGCAGACTTGCACCAGTTCTTCACCATCCCTTCAGTAGGTCATTCTGGAGATTCATCATCATCAAATACAGAGATCTTGAACCATCATTATATCCATGGGTGCATCATAGATTCAGATCTATCAATTAAGAATAGAGTTCATCCATATAGATATTCCTTTAGAGAAATTTATTCATCAATAACCCTTACACATGCACACCTTGCACTATGATCCTCTTCTCCTTATATAAATTTACCCTTTATCAATACCATGATTCAAAAACCACTCAACCGCTGATGGTATTCCTGGACGGGATCAAATAGATAATCCAGCGCTCAATACAGTGGGCCAATACCATGGTAATGTCCCCTGGTTTTATAAATTTAGAGCGCAAATAAGCATACGCTACTTGGCACGTACTTTTCCGCGTACATACACTACTTTTCCTTTACAAACCCGTGTATGCTTTGTGACATATATTATTCATCATTACTCTGGCACTTACTGGAATTTCTTTCTTTGTTACTTCTGAACTGCTCTGTAGATACATCAGATTTACATCATTAACAAATAGGTTGCTTATCAAAGACAACTTCTTCAAGTCAGTTTCCATCAAGGACAACTTCATCAAGTAGGTTTCCATCAAGGACAACACATTGCATCATATTGCCAACAATCTCCCCCTTTGGACTTGATGGCAACCATGATGATGTTTGATCACCACAACAGATAGATACATTGATTCATTAGGGGAATTTAGAGGTCTAAAATGGCCCTCATAAGAAAAATGTACAACAAAAATAAACTTTATAACAACCAATAGGATTCAAGATGATGATGTCAACCATGGGGGATGATTCACCATTTTTTAAATAAAAGGGTAAAAATATTAAAAAATAATAAAATAATAAAACTATTTCAACTCGTATTTTCAACTTATCTCCCAAAATTTTTACTCAAATTTCGAGTGGGTGTACTCGTTGGATGCAAAATTTAATTCCCCATCCAAGGAGTACCCATGTTGCATACTTTCGATGGGCCCTACTACATAAAAAATGAGAAATACATAAAAAAACGTGATTACAATCACGTTTTTTATGTATTTCTCATTTTTCGTGTAGTAGAGTTCATCGAAAGTATGTTTATGGAAATTAAATTTCGCATCAAAGCTCCCATAATTATTTGGAGGCTAGATAATATGAGTTGAAAAAGTAGTTTTTCCATTTTTCCCTCTAAAATTTGATGATGTCATCAAATCTTATTTGATTTTTTCCACTATTATTTTATAATTTCCTTAGGAGGCCCATTTTAGACCTCAAAATTCCCCTAATGATAACCATTATTCAAACACCATGATACTCTTCCCCTTTGACATCAAGGGCAAAGGGCGGATCAAAACCAAACAAGGTTTTTCTTCTCTTGTAGAAAGAAGAGCTCTGTAGATCTGATGTGCACTGATGTTACCATGCTTGCTCCCCCTGAGTTCATGCTTAATATTCAAACATATTTTTCAATGAAGTACATGACTCTATGACCTTTCCTATCACCAAGGACTCATACTTACATCAATGATCCAACCAAGTGGATTTACATATGTGACTCAAGTACCCAACCAAGTGGGTTTACACATTTTGACTCAATTACCCAACCAAGTGGGTTTACAAATTTGAAGAAGTCCTTACATGATTGAATATAACAATTTACATCATAGGTATAACCTTTTCATCAAAATATAGAAATAACTTATACAATCAAGACCAAAGAATCTCAAGCATGAGATCAGACCACAACAAATAATTAGAATGCCAACAATGCATCCTTTCCATATGACCAAAGCTCCCCCTTAGCTTGTGCATCCTGAACACTTTCAACAACAAATCATCAAGGAATCTTCATCAAATATTAGAGAATGAAACAGAAATATGAGAGCTGAAAAATCACCATATATACCCAACAGCACCACAGCTGTGCTGAAGAATGCTGACTCAAAAAAAAATTTGTCAGCAAACACCCATACGCGGTTTTCTATGTATAAACGCGCGTATATACGCGATTGTCCTCCAGGAAATCCGTGTATCCAAGTTAATCTTCTATATTTAAGTAGATCTGATCTTCTGCATGGCAGAGACTACTCCCAGCTTCTGTCTGAGATATTCGAACGCTTCCCTGGGTAAAGGTTTGGTAAATATATCAGCAACTTGTTCTTTGGAGGGAACATACTCCAACTTCACCTTTTGTTCAAGCACTTGTTCATGTAAGAAGTGATACTTGATGGGAATGTGCTTAGTCTTGGAATGCATAACAGGATTCTTTGAAATACTGATGGCACTTGTATTATCACACATAATGGAGACAGGAGGTGTGCACTTGATTTGAAAGTCTTGTAAGGTTTGCATCATCCAAATAAATTGCGTGCAACATGATGCGGCAACCACATATTCTGCTTCTGCTGTAGATAAGGCAATAGATTTTTGCTTCTTGCTGAACCAAGATACTAACCGGGGCCCCATATAGAATGCTCCACCACTAGTGCTTTTCCGATCATCAACATTTCCAGCCCAATCTGCATCAGTGTAAGCATGAAGAGTAAGATCAACATTCTTTGGATACTATAGTCCAAAGTCTTGAGTTCCTTGTAGATATTTGAATATTCTTTTGACAGCCTAAAGGTGAGACTCTTTTGGATTAGCTTGGAATCGTCCAACAATCCCAACTGCATGCATAATGTCTGGTCTAGTCCCAGTGAGATAAAGTAGACTTCCTATCATTGATCTGTATTCTAGTTGATTCACCGTGGGAGAATCATCATGAGAACTGAGATTGCATCCGGTTATCATTGGTGTACTTACAGGTTTGCATTCTTCCATGCCATACTTCTTCAGAATTTGCTTAAGATATTTTGCTTGTGATAAGAATATGCCATATGTTGCTTGTTGCACTTTCAAGCCAAGAAAGAATGTTAGTTCCCCAAGTAAAGACATTTCAAATTCTTGCTGCATGACATAAGCAAATTTCTGACTCATAGATTCTTCATTACTTCCAAAAATGATATCATCAACATATACAACCACAATCAATAGTTTATCATTTTCGGTTTTTGTGTATAAATTGCTATCAGCAGACCCCTTTGAGAATCCTTGTTGATGAAGATATTTGTCAAGACGATAATACCATGCCCTTGGAGCTTGTTTGAGACCATATAGAGCCTTTTTAAGTCTACAAACAAGTTTTTCATCATTTCCCAAAATGAATCCTTCTAGTTGTTCTATATAAACTTATTCTTCTAGATCACCATTGAGAAAAGCAGATTTAACATCCATTTGATAAACTTTGATTTGTTGGAAGCTTGAAAAAGCAAGAAACATTCTTATGGCTTCAAGTCTAGCTACATGAGAAAAAGTTTCTTCAAAGTCTATACCTTCTTGTTGAGCATACCCCTTGCAAACAAGTCTAGCTTTATTTCTTATAACATCCCCATTCTCATTTAACTTGTTTTTGAATATCCATTTAGTTCCAATGAAATTTTTGTCATGAGGTCTTGGTACTAATTCCCAAGTGTTATTCTTTTCAATTTGATCAAGCTCTTCATTCATGGCTTGAATCCAACATTCATCTTTGCTAGCTTGATTGAAATTTTGTGGTTAAATAGTGGATAGAAATTCCAGATAGCTAGAATATCCCACAACAGTCCTTCTTGTTTGTACACCTGATCCCTTTTCTCCCAAAATTTGAGATTCTGGATGATTCTTTTGAACATATCTGGATGGAGCGTTTTCAGATAAATCATCTTCGGGTTCTTCATTGGGTTCACTGTCTATATCATTTCTATTTGATGTAGAAGGATATATGTCATCATCGTCTTCATATGTTGTTTGTTTTTCTTCTTTTGAAGCTACAGGAGACTCATCAATAACAACATCAATACATTCAACAATCTTCCGAAGTCTTTTATTGTAACATTTATATTCTCTACTCCTAGAGGAGTAACCAAGAAGTATTCCTTCATCTGCTCTGGGTTCAAATTTGCCAAGTTTTTCATCATTATTTTTTATAAAGCATTTGCTTCCAAAAACTCTAAAATGCTTCACAGTGGGAGGATTACCATACCAGAGTTCATATGGAGTTTTATCACTATTTACACGAACATGTGCCTTGTTCAGAATATTTACCATTATATGTGCTGCTTCTCCCCAAAATGTGTCAGTTGTTCCGGAATCATCAAGCATAGCTCTAGCCATTTGTTGAACTGCTCTATTCATTATTTCTACTACGCCATTTTGTTGTGGAGTGCCAGCTACATAAAACTGTCTTTTTATGCCATGTTGTTCACAAAATTCAAGAAATTCATCTGATGTATATTCTCCTCCTCGATCAGATCTAAGACACTTTATTTTTAGATCTAATTCATTTTCAACCAATGCTTTGAAGATCTGAAATTTCTCAAATGCTTCATCTTTGTGTTTAATCAACCCAATCCAACACATTCTAGAGAAATCATCAATAAATAAGATATAGTATTGTTCACCACGTGGTGAATTTTTCCTCACAGGTCCACATATGTTAGTATGAATGAGTTCAAGAGGCTTACTTGTTGATCCTTCCTTGGCATTAAATTGCACTATGGTTTTCTTACCGAATTGGCAAGATTTTCATATGATACTTTCAGGTAGAGTAATATTGGGAAGATCACGAACAGCTTTAAGTCTTCTTGATTTGTTGATTTGAGAGAAGCTCAGATGCCCCAACCTTCTATGCCATAGCCAGTTTTCTGAAGATTTACTCAAGTAACATTGTTCTTTGCAGTTCTTCAGTACATACAGGTTGCTTGGAGTTCTGTTTCCTTTTATAATTGTTTTACCTATTTCAAGATCACGTACCACACATTCTTTTGAACTAAAGACAACTTCAGTTCCTTGATCACACATTTGACTTACACTTAACAGTTTATGCTTTAATCCATCCACATACATGACATTATTAGCTTTCACCTTTTCTTTTAGAAAAACAGACCCTTTTCCATTAATGACAACAGGAGTATCATTTCCAAATGTCACATTCTTTTCTTTTTCTAGAGCACTATATGCAAGAAGTTTGTTTTTGTCACCTGTCATGTGTTTTGAGCATCCACTATCAATGTACCATTTATTTTCTTCACCTTCTGCAAATAAAGCTATGCCACAATTTTCGACCTATAATTCCTTCTTTTTCCACACTTTGGAGCTTGAAGGAAAATGCTCTTTTTCCTAGACTTTGCTCCTGCATTCAAATTCTTCATGGCCAAAGTTATTGCAATAAGCACATTCAACTTCATTTTGAAGAGGAGAAAAGTTGTTATAGGTATTCTTCTTTGTTCCAATATCAATCCTTTTCTTTCTTGTGTCTCTTGTCATGATGGTTTTATATGCATCACATTGAACAACTTTATGACCAAAATTGTGACATGAGAAACATTGTCCATTGAAGAAGACATTTCTGCAATCATGAAATATTTTACTTGAATTTACCTGTTGGTTGGTGTTTCTGTGAAAGGCATTCTTGTTAGTGTTCTTTGAATTGAAATGGTAATGCTTTACCTGTGAAGATTCTTTATTCCCTTGCTGAGTGGCAGAATGTTGTATACTGGCTGTAGCTGCTTTTAGATAATTTGGTGCTGAAGTCTGAGAAGATTCTCCGATATATCCAAGACCTGTCTTTATAAAAGGAGAACATTGTACCTTGATAATCTCATCTAAGGTTTCAGATCCTTTAGCAAATCTAAGATTCAAAGTCTTTACTTTCTCAATTTCTTTTCTTAGACTTACTATTTCACATTCTAATTTCTCATTGTGTTTCTCCTTTTCTTAAAGCTGATTTTTCAGAGTTTCTATGGATATTTTACTTTCTTCTAAGCATATTTTGATTTGATTGATTTCATCAAGAAAATCATTGTCCTCTAAAGTATCCTTTTCTTCTCTAGATTCTTTTTCAAATGCCATGAGAAGTCTAATATCTTGTTCACATTCTTCCTCACTATCAGATAACCCATCACTGTCTTCATGAGTATAGTAACTTTTTCTAGTGCTAAACTGATTCTTATTCCTTCTTGCTACTTCCTTCCCTTTTTCATGTGTTTCTTTATGAGGACACTTAGCAGCATAATGACCAACTCTTCCATAAGAAAAACATTTGAAAGGAAGCTTACCTCTGAACCGTCCTGTGCCAAGTTGGAGTTTATTTACAAAATGTACCTCATCTTCTTCTGAGATATACCCTGATCCTTCTGTCTCTTGTACTTCTTTCCCTTTTGTAGAAGCTCTAAAGACGGCTTCTTTGACTTCAGATGGTCCTCCTCTTCTCATTTCACATGCAGTTAGTATGCCATGAAGTTGCACCACAGTAAGATTTTGAAGATCCTGCTTTTCTTCAAGAGCAGAAACTTTTGACTCAAATTTTGTCGTTAGTGATCTTAAAAATTTCTCAACCAAAGTAGATTCAGTTATTGTTTCTCCCAGATTTCTCATATGATTTACAATATCATCAAGACGTAAAAATAAACTGGCAATTCTCTCGTCATTATGCATTTTTAGATTTTCATATTTAATTCTGAGAGTTTAGAGTTTAACACTTCTTACCTTTGCATCACCTTCATAACTTAGAATTATTTTGTCCCATATTTCCTTTGTTGTATCCAGCTACATGACTTTGACAAATTCTGATTCAGTTAGACTTCCCAATAGAGCATTGACCGCCTTTGCATTCGTTTCATAATTCTTTCTTTCCGTTGGATCTGTTGGTACTGCGGCTGGATATTGATATTCTCCTTCAACAATAGCCCATACATCTGCTCCTAGAGACTGAAGATAAGATCTCATCCTTGTTTTCTAGAAGATTAAATTTTTTCCGTTGAAGAGAAGAGGCCTAATAGATGTTGTTCCATCTTGATTTCTCATCTTGTTTGATCTTCCTTCTAGCGGCTAAGATTTTTCAGAAGGACTACCTTTTGTGCAGATTGTTGGGAAAATGTGCTTGAGAGGGGCAAATCGATTATTTAATTTGTGAAAACTTTTTACTTTTTCTTTCTCTTGGAAACCATACGCTACTGCGAACCCAACTCACGTATACACGCGGATATCCTTAAGAAAACTGTGTATGTCAGTGCTTATGATGAAATTAATTCTTTACTTAGATCATTGCATCATTCATTCATCGAATGTTTAGTAAGCGATAAACATGTGCGGTAATAACAAAATAGACCATCACACATAAAGACACACATGAACATCGGTATTTAAGGTGGAAACCCAATTCGGGAGAAAACCACCGCTATTGTCGGTCTGTCTTCAATATTTATTATAAAGAAAACTTCTTACAATTTTGTACTAGTGCAGACTCATACCAGCATGCAGGCACCTACCTACAGAAGACTGTAACCTTCTCTCATTCTCCAGCCACTAATAGAAGGGAGCTCCAACCCCCTCACTGAAGGCTTCGACCCTCAGCACCACCATGGACCACGTTTCATCAATTTTCATACAGCGTCCAATAGCTTCCACACAACATACCTTGTAGGTCACTTTTCATCAGATTTTCAGATTGCACGCATTCCATACATCAAACTAAAACTTATAACTTCATCAACCAATCAACCAACAACTTGATCTTCAATCAACATAATCAATAGTATCTTCAACATTCAAACAACCCAGAACTGTATGAATACATCATTGACAAATAGCAGTAAAACAGAAAAATAGATCAGACATTTCATTCCACACACTTCAACAAAACGTTAGATTCCATACGCGCTTTTACTTCACTGAACCTGCGTATATATGCACTTTCACAGAGACAACCCTGCGTATACGCGCTTTTGCTGAAACGAACCTGCATATATACGCGCTTTTGCTGAGATGAACATGCATATAGATCTGTAAATTTTTAGAACTATGCAGCCGTTTAGAACAGATAGCTCAGATTTCACCCTCTTCTTCAGCAAAGATTCACCAGATCATGGATCTAAACATTCCATAAACAGATCTAGAAAATACATAGTCAATTCAGATCTAGAGATCCCTTTTCATCATTTTCTTCATAGGTACATTATTAAATCAAATCAATCAATAAACTGTTACCCATTCCACGTAGAAATACTTTAGAGTGAAGTATTCATTAAAACCCAGACTTCAGAATAGATATGCAGATACAAACTCAACCCTGAACATACATTGATTCAAATAGTTTACGCTACTTTGCTTTACTGAAGCTTCATACATACGCGCTTCCCTGGACATTAACCCGTGTATACTTCTGTGTATTTTATTCATCAAAAACCCTAAATTCCATACGCGCTTTTCATGTGGCGAACCCGCGTATGTACGCGCTTTTGTTGAAACCAACTAGCGTATAGATCTGTAAAAATAAATTTTGCAGAACAGACCAAATCTATAAAACTTACCCATATTTATTCATTTAATTCAGCAGACTTGCGCCAGTTCTTCAACATCCCTTCAGTAGGTAATTCTGGAGATTCATCATCATCATATCTAGAGATCTTGAACCATCATTATATCCATGGGTGCATCATAGATTTAGATCTATCAATTAAGAATAGAGTTCATCCATATAGATATTCCTTTAGAGAAATTTATTCATCAACAACCCTTACACATGCACACCTTGCACTATGATCCTCTTCTCCTTATATAGATTTACCCTTTATCAATACCATGAGTCAAAAACCACTCAACCGTTGATGGTATTCCTGGACGGGATCAAATATATAATCCAGCGCTCAATACAGTGGGCCAATACCATGGTAATGTCCCCTGGTTTTATAAATTTAGAGCGCAAATAGGCATACTCTACTTGGTACGTACTTTTCTGTGTACATACGCTACTTTTCCTTTACAAACCCGCGTATGCTTTGTGACATATCTTATTCATCATTACTTTGGCACTTACTGGAATTTATTTCTTTGTTACTTCTGAACTGCTCTGTAGATACATCAGATTTACATCATTAACAAATAGGTTGCTTATCAAAGACAACTTCTTCAAGTCAGTTTCCATCAAGGACAACTTCATCAAGTAGGTTGCCATCAAGGACAACACATTGCATAATATTGCCAACATTGAATATTTTCTTTCTCATCCTTGAGGTAAGGAACATACCTCAACAACTCCACAAACCTGCTAGTGTACTCATCATCTATAATATAACCCATCTAAAACTCATAAAAATCCTTAGCCTTGTCATCATAGTACCTCTCAGATAAGTAATTCTTCTTGAAGATTCTCTCGAAATTATGCCAAATCAATTCCTCTTCTCGAATTCCCCTAAAATTCTTCACATATTTCCAATAGATATATACTTTCCCTTTAAGACTGAAGGTGGTTATTTTGGCTTTCATGTTCTATCAATAATTATGCAACATGAAGAACTTCTTCATCTCAAGAAACAATGCTTCTGCATCTTCTGACTTATCCATTTCTCCATCAAATGTAGGTGGCCTAAATTTCTTGAACTCCTTTGGAAAATAATCACTCCTCCTATCTAGATGGTGGTAGTGATGATGATGATGTATCATAGATGAAGAAATAGAATGAAACCCATACATACCAGTCCTCCTGTCAGGTGTTTCCAATGATATGTCACCTCTGGCTGTATCCTCTCTATCCAACTTGTGTCCTGACCGAGACCTGCTACCATATGCCCCATTTGTCTTCTCCTCCTGCATATCTCCATAACTTATCCCCATTTCCCCTTGTTTGTGTTGAGTTAAGTAGCGGAACAACTTAAATAAAACACACAGACACACAACAGAAAAACATAAAGACACAGATATTTTAACGTGGTTCACCCAACCAATCTGGCTTACATCCACCAAATAGAGGCATCGGCAATCTCATTCATCAAACAGGAGAATTACAACAGCAGAGTTTCTCATCTTCACTTCTCTTCCAGTCACCTCACATCCCTCATCATGGTCATTTGCCTCTACGGGCTTACATTTTATAGCTGAGAGTAGAAACTGAATCATAAATTTAATCACAACAAAATAGGATGCAATAACTCTACATCAGGATTAGATGGAGTCAATTTAGCAACAAATCCTATTGTTGTCATATTTATGAGATTTTCTCAAAATTATTATTAGAAATCTCAACAATCTCCACCTTGACAACAATTAGCCTGATACCCTATTCCATTATTATTTTTATCTTTTCTACAAGCCAAGAGAAGCCAGACACCATCGTAGCTTCTCTAATAAAACTGGTTTCGTGAACATGTCTGCACAGTTTTCCTTTGTATGCACTTTTTCAAGAGAGACTCCCCGTTCAGTGATAACCTGTCTTACAAAATGGTACTTGATAGGTATATGCTTTGATTTACTATGATAGGCCGGATTTTTAGCCAAGTGAATTGCACTTTGACTATCACAAAATAACTTAATGTTGTCCTGCAACCTACCAAACTCACGAAACAAAACTTTCAACCAAACCGCTTCTTTGCAAGCATGTGAAGCAGCTATGTATTCTGATTCTGTAGTGTATAAAGCAACAATGTTTTGTAGCTTTGACATCCAGCTTATAGCTCCACCTGCAAGAGTAAAGACATATCCTGAAGTTGACCTTCTCTTATCCAAACTACCTGCAAAATCAAAATCAACATATCTGCAAACAAATTCACTACTCCTATTATAAGTGATGCAATAATCACTTGTGCCTCTCAGATACCAAAGCACCCATTTCACTACTGACCAGTGTTCTTTTCCTGGATTTTCCATACACCTGCTGACAACTCCAACTGCATGTGAAATATCTGGTCGTGTACAAACCATCGCATACATCAAACAACCTACTACATTGGCATATGGAATTCGAGACATATATTCCTTTTCTTCATTTGTGTTAGGACATAAACTTGAAGAAATCTTAAAATGGGAAGCTAAAGGGACTGAAACAGGCGTCACATTGTTCATACCAAACCTTAAGAGTATTTTCTCAATATACTTCTTTTGTGATAGCCACAGCTTACCATTTCTCCTATCTCTGAAAATCTCCATGCCCAAAATCTGTCTTGCTGCTCCTAGATCTTTCATATCAAACGTCCTAGCCATCTGAGCCTTTAAAATATTGATCTCACTTATGCTTTTGCTTGCTAAAAGCATATCATCAACATATAACACTAACATAATGAACATGCCATTACTTAATTTCTTAAATTAAACACAATGATCATATTCACTTATTATATAATTTTGACTCATCATGAAAGAATCAAATTTCTTGTACCATTGTCAAGGCGACTCCTTTAGACCATACAATGATTTCTTGAGCCTGCAGACAAATTTCTTGTTGCGATTTTGAACAAACCCTTCTGGTTGTTCCATGTAAGTCTCCTCATCTAAATATCCATGTAAAAATGCAGTTTTAACATCTAGTTTTTGTAATTCTAAATCAAGTAAAGCAACTAATGTTAACACAATCCAAATTGAAACATTTTTTACAACTGGAGAAAAAATCTCATGAAATTCAATTCCTGCTTTCTGAGAAAAACTTTTTGCGACCAGCCTTGCTTTGTACCTGTCCTCTATATCATCAACACCCCTTTTCAATTTGTAAACCGATTTACATCCCACATTTTTTCTGTATTTAGGAAGTTCCACCAAATCCCATGTGGCATTCTTGTCTAATGCCTTCATCTCATCCTTCATAGCTTCTTTCCACTTATTACTGTTAGAACCTTCTACAGCTTCTTGATAGCACAAAGGTTCATCATCATTAGTGGTTAAAGAAACTGAAGTAACATAATCATCATAACTTTTAGGAGGATGTCTGATTCTCGTGGACCTACTTAAAGATGTTTCTGGTTCTTCCACAATTTGCTAATTATTATCTGTAGGAACTTCTTCATGATCTGCATCTGAAACATGCTCATGATCTACATCTGAAACTTGTTCATCTGGACTATCATTAGTATTTGAACTGGTTTCAAACTGAATATGTTGAAACTTAGGTACATTATCCTATTTCAATTTATCATCTACATATGGATTATCGAGGGAAGATTCACTGAATTTAACATCTCTGTTAATAATGATCTTGTGAGTAGTAAGATCCCACAACCTGTATCCCTTAGTCCCATCACCATATCCAACAAAGATATATCTTTTTGATTTAGGATCTAATTTAGAACGTTGATGTTTCAGAATTAGACCATATGCATCACAACCAAAAACTTTCAACTTAGAATAATCACAAGGATGGCCTTTCCATACCTCTTGAGGAATTTTGCATCCTATTGCAGTTGATGGTGATCGATTTATCAAGTAACAAGCCATAGAAACCGCTTATGTCCATAATTCCTTCTGCAAATTGGCGTTACTAAGCATACTTCTTGCTCTCTCTAAAAGAGTCCCGTTCATGCGTTCAGCAACTCCATTTTCCTGAGGAGTATATACAGTATTTCTATGTCTTTCGAACCCAGCTTCCTTGCAATAATTATCAAATTCCTTTGAAGTAAACTCACCACCATTTTTAGTTCTTAAACATTTAATGGTTCTTCCAGTGATGTTTTCAACTAATGCTCTAAATTGTTTGAAAACTGTGAATACATCAGACTTCTTCTTTAACATATAGACCCACACTTTTCTAGAGAAATCATCAATAAAAGATACAAAATATGATGATCCTCCATATGAGATTGTATGAGATGGACCCTAAACATCAGAATGGATATAATCAAGGATTCCCTTACTAGTATGTTTTCCAGTTTTAAACTTCTTCTTGCTTTGTTTCCCATATAGACAATGTTTGCAGAAATCTAACTTAGAAGATTTTAAACTAGGAAGTAACTTACGATCTGATAAAATTTTTAATCCTCTTTCGCTCATATGGCCCGACCTTTGATGCCATAGACGAATAGAATTACTGTCATTTTCAGATATTGTAGAAGCATGATCTGACTCTGTTCTTCCTTCTAACTGAAAAAATATTTCCAACCTTCTTTGCTTTCATTACTAGTAAAATTCCTTTATAAAATTTCATTACTCCACCTTGAATAAAGGTTTTATATCCATTTTTGTCTAGCACTCCTAGAGAAATTAGGTTTTTTTCTGAGTTCCGGTACGTGTCTTACATCAGTTAAAATTTTATTTGTCCCATCAAACATTTTAATCTAGATGGTTCCAATTCCCACAATATTACACGAGACATCAATTCCCATGTAAAAAACTCCATCATTGATTGATTTATAAGTTTTAAACCACTCTCTATGAATGCACATGTGATTTGATGCACCAAAATCTAATAACCAATGTTGATCATGATTAGACAAACTAACTGATAACACTTCATCACTCGTACCTGAAACGGATGCCGAACCTGTATCTGTCGTGTTTGCTTCTTTCTTCTCTGTTGAAGAGTCTCCTTTGGATGTTTGTTGTCTCTTCCAACAATCCTTCTTCAAATGTCCCGATTTGCCACAAAACCAGCACTTTACCTTACTCTTCTTCCCTTTCGATTTTTACCGCAAGTTGTTCTGCTTACTGAAGCGTCTTTCTTTAGAACGACCTCTGACCATGATTTCTTCTGACGTAGAGGTTTCTGAAGTTGACTTTTTCCTTGTTTCTTCAGATAAAAAACTTCCAACAACATCATCAATATCAAGGGTTTTTGATGAACTAAGACTTATAGAAGTAACAAAATGATCCCATGACTCAGGCAACGAGCATAATAAAGTTACAGCTTTATCTTCTGAATCAAATTTTACTTCTATACTTTTTAACTGCACCAAGAGAGTATTAAAGGTATTCAGATGATCAATTATCATCGTACCTTCCTTCATGTGCAAGCTATACAACTGTCTCTTCAGGAGAATCCTATTTGTTAAGGATTTTTTCATGTACAGCTTTTCAAGCTTTGTCCACGAACTAGCAGCAGTTTTCTCTGACACGATGTTAAATAGCACATCATCCACCAAACACAAACGAATTCCGCTCAGTGCTTTGTCATCCATCTCACTCCATTCGTCATCTTTCATGGCGAAAAGTTTTTTGGCTTTGCCCAAAAGCGCCTTCGCCACATCTTGTTGTACAAGTAGATCGTGCATCTTCACTTTCCAGATCTCGAAGTTGTTTTTCCCATTAAACTTCTCGATCTCAAATCGAGCACTTTGTGTTTTTTCCATGTTTAGTAGCTTGTGTCAAAAATCTCCAATTTCAAATCTTAATAATGAAAATTTTTATTTTTAATAAAAAAATATTAATTTTGATTAAAAATGCTCTTTATTTAAAAAAAAAAAATGCCCTTCGCCCTAGGCCCATAATAAATTGATATTACAAATCTTGTAACCCCCATTTAAATCGATTATTAAAATATCGATTTACCACACAAATCGATTTAAAAAATAGTGAAGTGCCACCTTATTAAAAGACTTCATAATATATAAATCGATTTACCATACAAATCGATTTAAAAAACAATGAAGTGCCACCTTATTAAAATACTTCATAATATATAAATCAATTTTACAATATATGGCATATCATAAATCGATTTAAAAAATGGCATCAGTACGAACTGATTTGAAAGAAGCCACCACTGTTCTACCATTCAACAGCCCACTTGTCGACTTGTTGAAGTTAAAATTAACGCAATTATTTTTTTCAACATAAAAAAAAAATACAATTTAAAGATACCTCAATGTTCAATGCTTCCAGTAAACGCAGCTTCTTGGACCTTCTCACTGCTACCATCGACTTTGACGTGCGGTCACTGGGTGTGTTCTACGCAGATAGTGTTGACTCACATCGCGGCGCTCACATATTTTCCATGCGAACCTCGTGGTTTCGGTTTCAAAAAACCACTCACTCTTCAAACGTTCACTTCAAAATGCGTTGACTGGAATTTATGCTGCGTTCTTTGATTCACTTTAGCTTCGCAAACGAACTCGGCTCTGGTCTTGTGCTCCTTCCACTCAGCAATCTCACAGATGAACAACAAGACGCCAGCAAGACTTCCTATCCATCAACAGCCTTCACGCAAGCTGCCTCCCTCTGTGCGTTTGAAACTCCAACTAACAACGTTCAACACACGGCAACGTGCTTACCAAGAGATAATATGCTACTCACACGCAGCAAACCTGGCCTCTCGACTTCTCTGTCATAGGCAGCAGACTCAACGCACGTACCAGCTCAACAACGAATGCTCTGATACCAAATTGTTGAGTTAAGCAGCGAAAAAACTTAAATAAAACACACAGACACACAACAAAAAAACATAAATACATAGAGATTTTAACGTGGTTCTCCCAACCAATCTGGGCTACGTCCACCAAACAGAGGCATCGGCAATCTCATTCATCAAACAGAAGAATTACAACAGCAAAGTTCCTCATCTGCACTTCTCTTCCACTCACCTCACATCCCTCATCATGCTCATTTGCCTCTACGAGCTTACATTTTATAGCTGGGAGTAGAAACTGAATCATAAATTTAATCACAACAAAATAGGATGCAATAACTCCACATCAAGATTAGATGGAGTCAATTTAGCAAAAAATCCTATTGTTGTCATATTTATGATATTTTCTCCAACTTATTATTAGAAATCTCAACAGTTTGTGAAACTTTGAAAGACTCTGTAGAATTACTATATTAACCTATGTATGCTTTTCCTAAGCCCTTGCAAGTATTTCCTATGCCTCAATCAACCTGTAATTTTTTCCTTGTAACTTCTGATCTTTGCCCTTAAAATCCTCAATGTATCTACTATGTTAGGAGAATACTCATCTCCTTGATACTCAACTGATCTGTAGGGAGAGTCACATGAACTATAATCCACAATTTTTCTTGTCATATCTTATCTTATTCTTCCTAAAAACATGTCATGTTAGTTAAACCAAATAAATATCACAATCAAAATCATACCTCAATGACGTTCAGGGGATGCTATCACATCTGCAAAAATCAGTCCAGATGAGAACGATACATGTATATACATAATCATATCAACATATTGACATCGTGCATGATCAAACTAATTGCATACAATGACCTCATGCACGATAACCATAACCATGACAATGCATGCATAAAAACATGCATCCATCCCATCCAATCCAAGTGTTTGAACCTGCAAGCTCTGATACCAATCTATGTTATCAGATATCACCCAAAGAGAAGAAAAATTGTTCTAATGCCAATATGTACATGCCTCCTCCCACATTTACCCAATATAACCGAACTGTTAGGGAAAATATGAGATGAGCGCTATTATTACATGACCTAACCTCCAAGTTCTAATTAAGGAAGTGAGGCATAAAAAATGAAAACTTGACTGAGATTCCTAGGGATAAAAACACTTAGGAGCTAAAAAATCACCCCAAGAAACCAATCCTTGAGTTGGAACCTTTTTCACTGACCTAGCACCCCAACATCATGCACAAGCATCCTTCCATGCAATTATGGCCAAAATCCTTTCGTTTTTTGCTTGTGGTTTTGATATTTGAGCCACTTTCCCAGGCTAGTATGCAGACCAATGCCCAAAACTACATATAACCTTCAAGAATCATAAAAACACAAATGAAAAGACTAATCATCCAAAAATTGAATAAATTCTCAACCAAAAAAATCCTATTACTCAACATACATTTCATCAAACGCATGGTAAACATATGAGTTACAGGTCACGAATGCATATATGATGATAAATTGTTATTCCTCATCTTAGATTCACCAAGAAGGCCGTATTCCCTATATAAGTAGCTGTAATAACACTTGTTAGCCCATGAATTCATTAACCATTCAAATACTTACCAAATCATGAATAAGATCCATAGCTAGAGCACATCATAGAACTATTCTTATAACAAGAATATGAATCTTGAAAAAACAACCATAAGATCACTAGATAACTAGTGGATGTGCTCATAAATCACAAATGTAAAATAGCTTGCATTAACATATGTGAAATCCAACCAAGTCAGGGACTTCCGTGTACCATCTGGCTATAGATTGGGTTGAAACAAATATTTATTTCATCCAATAACCCCCATTCCATATTCCAAGCATGAATGTGGGATCTAATGGGATAAACCAAGAAATAAACAACTAGGGTCTCCAAAGGTTAAACCACCCCCACCCTCATACTAATGTGATCTCACCTAAACTGGTCCCGAGATCACAAAACCAAACCAATATTGGATGCCTCATAATTCCTTCATGATCCCTTGAGGATTTTTCTTGTCTCCACCCACCTGTCAAAGAATTCAAAGAGAAAACCATATCCACCCCCAACACCTGGGAATCTTCCTAAGACCACCTCACCCAGATCCAAAACCTTCCGGAAATCCAAAGATTAACCAATAATGAATCCCATCACACCATGGTTATCTAAGAAATGGAAAGGAAAGGTTGAAACCACTTTCAAACCAGTAAAAAACCATGCCAATGATAACAAATGAACCAAATACAAAAATTCGGGTACCATGCATTCACAACCCAGCTAGGAAATCACACATGCAACCTATTACCTATAAAATACCTTTGTTGAATTTATTGATCCAACCTTCCTTATTTTTCCTTTTCTTTCCTTTCCTTTTTCTTTTCCTTCGTTGATTTATTTCTTTCATTTCTCCAAAACCAAGTGAATGCTCAAGTGATCCAAGAATTCTCTAAGTGTTCAAGAGTGTAATATAGCCAAAAACTAGAACTAACGAAATCTAAACCAACAAAAGCTATGAATTTTTTTCTTATGCCTTTTTATCATTGATTTTAATTTTTTCTTCATTTTCCTATAACTCGTGCAAATTTGTGTCTCTTCATCTCCCTTGTCGCCTATTTTCCCTTATTTTCATAACTTAATGCCAAATAAGGTCTCTTTACCTTTTCCAATTACTTTTCCAATTTATTTATCCATAATAAACCACAAGTAATGCACACTATAGTGCTTACCCAAAATTTAGCTTGGAATATGTATCCCATGACCTTGGTCTTATTGTTTTTGCCTTTACTATCCTTTATTACATGAAAATTTAACTCGAGGTTGTTACAAATTAGCAGAATATTTACAAGAACTGGGGCTAGTGTAAAATAGAGTAAAACGAGGTAAAATTAAAAAAAAATTACATAACATCATAACTTAAATAAAAATAAATACATGAACTCACAGTTGTAAGAAGAAACTAAATAACACATTTTTACATAAAAGAGTAAAAGTAAATTCAAACATTGCTAAAGAGGAACAAGCCCAAATGATAGAATAATAATTTAAGTGAGATATAACCAACAAAGGAATTATTTTTATTATGCTTTCATCATCTAAGTACATCTATGCAATATGGAATATGTGTGTGAAAGAGAAGTTGATACATAGTCAAGTTTAAATTAATCAATAGGGAACAAGAAGGCCATATCTTGCAAAATAATCACGCAATTAATACCAACTATAATGATAATAATAATGGAAATAATTTGAAATAAAGATCTATAACTTTTTTTGGATGTTAACCAATACAACTCTACATTCACATTCTAGAAAGAACTCATAAAGGAAACCTACAAACTAGAAATGGCATCATACAAGCAAAGATTCGTGCATGATGAAGGAACTTGAGATAAAAAAGGGAAAAAAATCACTATTGGTTATGTCCTCACTCACAAATAGGGTAGAATTTGGGTATAAAAATAAGCAAACCCCTGTGCTTAGGAGGATACCTCGTTTTATATATTTCTTCATGTAGATGGTTGGCTTTGATTCTCCTCGAATGGTCGTAGGATGAGTAAGGGGTAGCAGTAATACTAAACCTTTCAGTAATTATATGATATTTTCATTTACACTGAAATTGGTATTTAATTATTTAGCCCAGTTCACATTTGTTTAGATAAACTATATTTTTATTCCTCCTCTAATCAAGATTCAATGAACCCATATACAACTTAGTTTCTTGTTGCTTCTTTCCATCTAAGATTTAGCTAGCTCTCTCGAGCAACACACATTAAACAACTAACATTTGTGAGAAAATAATTATTATAGGATGAGTAGATTCATTTTCTTTGGGGTTATGATAAGATTCAGTAGGCTCCTCTAACATATTTTTCCACCAAGAAATTCATGTCTTCACATGAGATATGATAAAGTTGCACCATTTTTTAATTTTATATTGTTGGAGTGTGTAACAGTAGACTTTCCATCGTCACTGACTTTATTCATAAAATCCCTTATTCATATTATATTAGTGATAATGACATTGTCAATATTACACAATGATGAGCACTCATGCATGATCAACCAAAAAGCCAAAAGATTACCTTGTGAATGTAGGAATTTACAGGGTAAGTTCCTTAGATCAAACACCAAAGGTCACCCCTCACAAACAGATCAAATATCAGTACACTAGTATTTTACATGGTTAAAACCCTCAAAGAGGGAAACAATCCACGACCTGAGCCAACATGACCACTTCAGGAAATTTATTAATATAAAGAAAGAAAATTTTATATAAGATTCTCTCATAAACAGTCACTGGAAAAATGACCCTACATGCTCTTGAAATAGAGATCATGGACCAATTGGGTGTTAAGCCACAGATCAAATGTTTGTAATACCGAGGAGAGAATGAATCGTCAGATCATTACATATTGTGACCATCGGATTATATGTTACAAAAGTACATAGTAAAGAAACACACTTCACCTAACCCTACGCTAGACCAAGTTACACTTTACTATTTACTATGTGTCGAAATAACCTAACATCTCCCCTTAAGAACAACTTGGGATAGGATTGAAGGATTTAAAAAGGTAACACAATAGGAGAAGGAAGGAGGCATTAGAGCCTCTCCCCCCTTAATGATAACTTTCCTGAACTTCAAGCATATATTGAATTTTGGTAAACTTCGCTTCTGTGAGAGCCTTTGTAAAGATATCAACAACTTCATCATTGGTTGAAAAATAGTGCACTTCAAGAACACAATCATGAATGAGCTTTCTGATGAAGTATATATGTAGCTCAATTTTTTTCATGCGCTGATGCTGAACTAGATCTTTGCATAGTTGAATGGCACTCTGATTATCACACCAAAGTGTAGTTGGATGTAGCTGATGAAGACAAAATTAGGATAGGATCTAACGAAGCCACAGGGCTTCCTTGTTGGCTTCAACAGTACCATGATACTCTGCTTCTACCAAAGAAAGAGAGATGGCACTTTATTTCTTACAAGACCATGTCATAGGTCATGAACCAAGAGTGAATACATAACATGCAGTATACTTTTGATCATCATGGTCACCAGCCCAATCAAAATCAATGAAACCAACCAACAATGGAGATGCTCATGGACTGTAATGAATCTTTAATTGAACCCATGGGGTGGGGGCTTGTTGGTGATTAAGTGTTTTTTTAAGGCACTCGTTTGTAAAGGTCATCGGTTCAAACCCCATGGGTAGCCTATCATGCGTAATCCTGTGAAACTTTTTTGGAATTTTTAGCAGGGAATGATGCTGGCCAGGGGGTTTTCATTGGTAGAAGCACAATGTGATCTTGGGTGGCAACTATGATTGTATGGTTCTAGCTACCAGTTTCCCTCCTGATACAAAAAAAAAAAAATGAATCCCGGATTGAAATGTATCTCAAATATATCGAAGTATTATTTTAATTGCTTTCTAGTGACTTTCATGAGGTTTGTAAATAAACCGATCAACAAGACCCATGGCAAAGGAAAGGTCAGGATGGGTATGGGTTAGGTACAAAATTTTACCAACAATTTGACAATATAAGGTAGCGTCAACTTCAGGGGAAGTACAAGTGACTGAAAGCTGGATTCCAAACTGAAAGGGAGAAGGGGCTGGCTTACAGTCTTCCATGTGAAAGTGGCGTAGAAGATCACATGCATACTTGGACTGAGAAGGGGTAATACCTTCTTTCGATTGCAAGACTTGAAGAACAAGGAAATAACGAAAGTGTCCTAAGTCTGTCATTTCAAAATTATTTTTGAGGCTATAATTCACATGGTTTATATGATTGGGATCACTACCAGTAAGGATAAGATCATCAACATAAAGAACAAGGATGATTAAGTTCTTACCCACTTTCTTGGTGTAGACAGTGTTGTCGCAATGACATCTAGAAAATTCATTATCTAAGAGAAATATATCCATTTTTGCATACCAAGTCTGAGAGGCTTGTTTGAGACCATATAGAGACTTCCTAAGGAAAAAAACAAGGCTAGATTCGTTTTGGATAAAGCCAGGGGGTTATTCCATGTAGATTTCTTCATGAAAGTCTGCATGTAAGAAGGCGGATTTAACATCCGTCTGATGGAATTCCCATTTAAAGGAGGCAGTAAGGGAAATAAAAAGGCAGATAGAATTCATTTTGGCAACAGAGGAGAAGGTTTCAGTATAGTCATTGCCTTCACCTTGTGAAAATCCTTTAGAAACAAGACGAGCTTTATGTTTATCCACTTTTCCATCTAGTCCAAACTTTTTTCTGTAAGCCCATTTGCATCTAACAAGTTTTCTTCCCTTTGGAAGAGGAACAAGATCACAAGTATCGTTTTCCAATAAGGAAAGTTATTCTTCATTCATAGTTGCATCCCAGTATGGATGACCTGAAGCTTCTTCAAAGGTATCTGGATCTTGATTTTATAGAACTTGAGCCAATAAGGAAGAGGCTCTATCGAACTAAGAATGTGTATGACGTTGACATGCAGGGTCACCTGCAAGAGAAACTGTTGCATTGCAAGTAGAGTGGACCCATTTTGGAAGCTGTGGAGCTGAAGGAATATCTTGAGGAGGTGGAGGAGGATTTTCATCCTCGTTTCCATCATCTTAAGTAGAAGGAATGGTGTCATAAGTAGAATAGATAGAGAAAGGTGGCACATATGTCGAATCAGACTCATAGGCCAAAGGTGGCACACCTGTCGAATTAGGCTCACAAGCTGATATATTTCATCAAATTTTACATCTCTTCTAATGATTACATTTTTGGATTTGGGTTGAATAATTCTATATCCTTTGACATCTTCATAATATCCAACAAAAATTCATTTTTCACTCTTAGGTTCTAAGGCTTTATGTTTCTCATCTGGAATATGGGCCCAAGCTCCAGCTCCAAAAACACGAAAGTGACTTACATCTGGTTTAATTGAGCTCCAGTCTTCTTCTGGAGTGATATTCCTTAAAACCTTAGTAGGAGTGTGATTTACTAGATAATTTTCACAGTTAATTTCTTCTGCCTAAAAATTATGACTAAGTCCTTTAGATTGAAGCATACAGTTAGCCATTTCTTTTAGAGTGCGATTATTCCCTTTAGCTACACCATTTTTTTGTGGAGTATACAGAACAATATGTTTCAATTGATTGCCATGCTCTGTGCAAAATTTGATAAATTTGTTGTTAACATATTCTCCTCCATTGTCAAACCTTAACTTAAGAATTTGATGTCTAGATTATTTCTCAACAAAGGCCTTAAAGGAAAAGAACATGATAAAAACTTTACTCTTGAGTTTTAAGAAGTATACCCAAGTGCATGTGGAAAAATCATCAATGAAAGTTAATACGTACTTGTACCCAAAGAAAGAAACAACTAGAAGTGGACCACATAAATCACTTTGCACAAGCTACAAATGGGTTGAAGCGTGCCAAGAGGCACGTTTGTCAAAACTATCCTGATGATGTTTTCCAAGTACAAAACCGGAACAAAAACCATCTCGAAAAGATACCATAGGAAGACCTATCACCATATTTTCTTTACATAGAGTTTGAAGAGAGCGATAGTTTAAGTGACCAAATAGCTCATGTCAAAGTTTTCTCATTTCATCATTGTGAGCAACAAAAATGGAGGGAATACATGATGACCCAAAGTTTTAAAACTTATACAACCTCGTGGAATCATCAGCAATGCCAGTAGCTAAAATATTTCTAGGATCTCTTAGGTCCTTATTTACAACATCATGAGGTGAGAATTCTATGGTTTTCCTTTCACCTGAATGAGTACTATGATAAACAGATAGAAGGTTGTAGGACAAGGTAGGAACACATAATACATCATTAAACTGAGCATTATCTAGATGAATGGTTCTAGACCCTACAACACTAAGAGATCTATCATCACCAACATAAATATTTTTGATGTTACAATAATTTAAAGAAGAAAACATGGCTTTATTTTTTTCCATGTACTAAGAGGCTCCAGAATCCATGAGCCACTCATGAGAATGAGAAGAAGAAGAAGATACATTCAATGCATAACAAGATATTGATGCTTGACAACCACATGCAGAAAGTGACATTCCCGAAGATGAAGTTGAAGAGTTCTCCAAATGGGTGTTGTGATTCTTCATTGCTGCTTCCAAGTATTCCATCTTCTTAAAACATTTTGACTCTACGTGGCCATCATGATTACAGAAGTTGTAATTTCTAAATTTCTTCTTCTCTTTGTTTTCATTTGCCTTATCAGTTTGTTAAGTTCCTTTTTTAGTTTGTGCCTAAGATTGCTTAAGACCCTTGTTTGGTTTAGGACCATTCGTTTTAGGATGCTTCTTCATTAGGGGAATTTTAAGTTCTAAAATGGGCCTTTTAAGGAAATTATAAAATAATAGTGGAAATAATAAAATAATATTTGATTACATCATCAAATTTTAGAGGGGGCGAAAAAAACTACTTTTTCAACTCGTATTGTCAACTTATCTCCCAAATTTTTTACACAAATTTCGAGCAGGAGTACTTTTTTGATGCAAAATTTAATTCCTCATCCAAGGAGTACCCATGTTACATAATTTTGATGGGTTCGACTACATGAAAAATGAGAAATACATGAAAAACGTGATTGTAATCATGTTTTTTATTATATTTCTTAGGCTTCATGTAGCAGGGCCCATCAAAAGTATGCAACATGGGTACTCTTTGGGTGAGGAATTAAATTTTGCATCCAATGAGTACTCCCGCTTGAAATTTGAGTAACAAATTTGGGAGATAAGTTGAAAATACGAGTTGAAAAAGTAGTTTTATTACTTTATTATTTTTTATTCTTTTTACCCTTTTACTTAAAAAATGGTGAATCATCCCCCATGGTTGAAATCATCATCTTGAATCCTATTGGTTCTTATAAAGTTTATTTTGGTTGTACATTTTTCTTAGGAGGCCCATTTCAGACCTCAAAATTCCCCTAATACTTAGGATTCTTTGGATTTGATTGTTGTTGGGATTCTAAGGCTTTCTTAGAAGAGTTTCCAGTATTAATAATACCAAGGTGTAAGACTTTTTCTTGTTATCTTATAAAATAATCGCAAAAGACATCAAAAGAGGGGTAATTGTAGGCTTTTCCTTGAGAAACAAGGGTTACTCTAGTAGAATGGAAGGTGGAAACAAATACAGAGTATGCAGGGCCTAGATTAGTGAGAATGGAATATATAAGACTACCATATTCCTTTTTCACCTTACAACCTTCTAAAATAAGTCTAAGGATCTTGAATTTGGACAATAAAATTTCAATAGAGGAGAAATTATTGGGGTCCAAAGTAAGCAACTCATTTCAAGCTGGTGGGCTCTAACTTCATTTTGAATGCCAAAAGAAATATTTAGCTTTTTCATAGCTTCATCAGGGGAGTCGATTTATTGGATATGAAATATAAGATCTTGAGCAATGGAAATTCCTATCAACCATCATGCTTGATCTTGTTTATTCTCCTATTTAGCCTATATATCTTCATCGATAGGTTTAGATTCTAGTCCTGAGGCTATTCTATAAATCCCTTTACTTCTAAGTAAGTCTACCATGTAGGATAACCATTGGAAATAATTGGTGTTTTTAAGAATAACCAGGCATGCAGTTTCCATTTTTTTAAACTGAATCTTGAAAAATTAGGCCAATTAAAAAAAAACGGCTTTGAATATGGCTTCTCGATGAAGAAGTTACGTCTTTTTGAAGAAACGTTGTAGTAGATTCTAAGTAGTCATGTGATAGGTTGAAAGTTGATTATGAAGTTGTACTTAAAAAAAAATAAAAAATTCTCCCCCACCATTCCAAACTTAATATAATAAGCTCACTTAAAAAAAAAAACACTACTTTATGTAACCCACTTTTATGAATAAGTGAGAGTCACTTTTACAATGTTACTTTATGAACTAATGACAAAGTAGACAATAGCTTAAATAAAAGATCAAGTGACTTTAGACAGTAAGTGGCTCACTTTTTATAATGGGACAGAAACACTATTATATAAATTAACTTTAAAACATAAGTTACATGTGTCTTAAAATAAAAATAAAAAACTTTAAAAAAAAATTAAAAATTAAAAAAAAAAAAAAAAAAAAAACCTTTTTAAAAAAAAAGATAACTTGTCAAAATACATTTTTAGAAAAATTAACTTGACAAAAAGCTTTTTAGAAAGAAAAATCGTTGAACTCGAGACCTCTATTCTCATAAAGTAACTTTAGACTAGGTGAGCTATTAAAAAGATTTAGTAATTGTTGGAAAGGAGGAGGGTTTATTTTTTAGTGCGTGTTTTTTCCTGCAAAAGAAAAAACCACTCAAACAACAACAAAAATTATACTATCCTTCTGGCAAAATGTTAAATTTCTAGTTAGTCCGCCCGAAAACTAAATATTTTTCTCGCTATTTCTAATTTCCTGAGATCGCAAAAAGTCGTAGGGAAATAACATATGTAGGAGAAATATCTTTTCTTCATGTTTCTGGTTTTCCAAATCCCAAAAATAAAAGAGCATACATAGAGAAGTGGCTATATATATGGTAATAGAAAAAAATGACTATAAACCAAAATAAAACAGAGAGATAAATAAATATATTTGCAAAAAGAACTTTATACCTCCAGATCTAAAATGACATATCTTGGGTACCAAGAAACCTTTTCACATGAAATGAAAGGGGTTCCTCACTGGAACAGAGGCTCTAGACACACATACCAGTTCTCACATTTTGAAAGTGATCAGAAACAGTATATCTAGAAAACGAAAGTCGCATGTGGTCAAACCGGCTTCGGATTTGGATCAAAAATGGATGCGACTCTCAAAATAGCTCTGATACCATGTAGGAATTTACAAGGTAATTTCCTTAGATAAAACACCAAAGGTCACCACTCACAAACAAATCATAGATCAGTACACCAGTATTTGACGTGGTTAAAACCCTCAAAGAGGGAAACAATCCACGACCTAAGCCAACGTGGCCACTTCAGGTAATTTATTAATATAAAGAAAGAAAAATTTACATAAGCTTCTCTCATAAATAATCACCAGAAAAATGAACCTCCATGTTATTTAAATAGAGATCATGGACCAATCAGGTGTTAAGCCACAGATCAAGTGTCCATAATACCGAGGAGAGAATGAACCGTCAGATCACTACATATTGTGACTGTCAGATTATAAGTTACAAAAGTACATAGTAAGGAAACACACTTTGCGTAACTCTACGCTAGACCTAGTTATACTTAACTATTTCCTATGTGTTGGAATATCCTAACAGCAAAAACACAGCTTGTGCCATAATTTGTATTTGTCAAAGGTTCCTCAAAATATCCAACAAATCCTACTAATATTTCTGACAAATAACTTGGCAAGCAATGACATCGTAATTATATTTTTGAATAAGTCATGAGTTTTTCGATGCTTATCTCAATTATTATTGTGCTTCATCTTGTGTTTTATCCTATTCAACTAGTTCTTTTGTGAGTTAAATGTTAGAATCTTGAACAACAACAATATTCACCCCATATTTGGCATAGAGGTAAGTTTTATAAATAACGCCACCCAAAACTATATTATCAACTTTCTTGTAGATTTTATTTAAAAGTAAAACCTTGGTATCGTACTTTGACCCAACAACTATCTCAATAAATGGCCTGGTTGGATTCAAAACTAATTCAACATGGTAAAGTTCATCCTGCATGCAAAGTCCTGCATATGATGAAAAACACTTTTTTATATTGTAAGTTGATCCATGAGGATGCCATGACCCAAATGAATTATTCACAAACACATATGTTAAACCAACAAACAAGATGAAGAAGCATTCCAACTTCTCTCCATTATCTTCTTCTCCAACAAATGAGCATGTGTTTGGAAGGTATATGCCTCCATTCTCTCTCTTCCTAAGATCAGAGGTGAGCTAATTGATAGAAGTATCAAAGTCCATAATTCAATCCTTATCATCATAATTGAATTTGGGTACCACAAATTTGATTTGAATCTTGCAGTGCCGATACGCCACTACTACATCCACTGATTTTTCTTTGAGTACAATAATTATCTTGGTTTTTTTTTTTCATATGGGAATCCAATGTGAGTCATCAAAATGGGCCTCCCTCCTCACCCAATTATGTTATATAGGGTTGTAGCCTGACATCAATTCTACACTGGTCGAATATTTCACCTTTTATAACCACATTATGATCAACTTTCTTGTAGATTTGATTTAAAGGTTGAATCTTGGCATCATACTTTGTCCTAACAACTATGTAAATAAATCGCTTGGTTGGATTAAAAAGTACTTCAACATGGTAAATTTCATCTTGCACCAAAGTCCTGCATATGATGACGAATACTTAGTTATATGGTAATTCTATCCATTATGTTTCCATGACCCAAATACACGATTCACAAACACACTTGTTAAACCAGCAATCCGGATGACAAAGCATCCCAACTTTTCTCCCTCATCTTCTTCTCCAACAAACCAAGGCATGTTTGGAATGTAGATGCCTCCAATATTTATCTTCCTAAGATAATAGATGATTCAATTTATAGAAGTATTGATGTCTAAAATTCCATCCTTCTCATTGTAATTGAATTTGGGTACCACAAATTTGATTCGGAGCTTGCATTGGAGATACGCTACTATTTCACCCTATGATTCATATTTATGTATAGTAATGTAGGCTTATTTGTTTTTGGTCATATGGGTTTCCAACATGAGTCATCAAAATGGACCTCCCTCCTTGCTCAATTTTGTTATATAGGGTTGGTAGCGTGACATTGATTCAACACTGGTCAAGTATTTCACAATTTTTAACCACATTATGATCCACTCGTAACAAAACAATCTTGTACTTTAGATCAACCTCCGGAAGTAATGGAAACCTCTAATCAACAATTCTATTTTTATCCCATACATCGTCAATGTTGGACCCAATCCTCATCAATCCATACTCGTGTCCAAAGGGTGTCATTATCTTCCCAAGATGAAACATTGTTTATGCCTTTAGCCTCTACTGCACAACGAGAAAAATATATCACAGTCATCCTTTAACCCATCATAATTAACTTTGATAATAGCTAGCATAGCCTGCATTTTTGGTATAAAAGGGAGGCCTTGCAACACTAGATACATGTATATTAAAAAATAAATAAAACGTATACCCAACATGCACCATGTGCAGATTCAATATGTTATTAATATTTAATGTTATCTCTTCCTTAATCCAACGATATGAATGATATTTGGTGTTGGTGGGTCTTGGAACAAGTGTATGCATTTGTAAGTATCATTTCCATCTTGAACCGAATATCTTTAGACATAGAAGCCCTGGGCCATGGATAATTGAATTATTTTTTAAAAACATGTTATGAATATATTTCCCACGTGAATGGTAGAAAATTACATTAAGATACACATATTATGTTAATTTCCATTATAGTCTGACAATATTGAGGTTCTTTGGTACTCTATGGGTCTTCGACTTAGTCTTGCCATAACCATGCTAGACTTACACACAACCATCGTCCCACCAATACGTAACAAGGGTCGAGTGAGAACATTTTATTATTATTATTATTTTATTACTATGGAATGAACATAAAAAGGCAAAGGCAAAACAATAAAAAGAGGGGCGGGAGGCATAATTTCTTAGGAACTTTATAGTGATTGAAAGCAGGGAAAGTATATAAAATTAGCCCACCTGCAAATATTAGCCCCTAAAATTTTCCCTGATTGAAAGGGACCATAATTAATTGTAACATAAGGATTATGATATAATGGATGTATATATATTAGACTATATGGTATAAAATATGGTGAATATCTTAATGAAATGAATTTTCTTTTACAACAAACACCTATGTACATATCCCCTCTTCTTCTTTCACCTCTAGAGGAAGGAAGGGAGTATTTCTCTTTATATCACATAGAAACTTATATGCCATCCATGTCATGTTACAAATAGAGTAGGGAGAAATATTTTGTGAGAGCGGTATGAGGCATGGTAGTGTGGTTTGCGAGATTTAGGTGCAAGATTTAAAATGTGTTGAGGCAAGAGTTGTTAATCAAGGTTAGATATTCAAACATTGATGAAATTTTTGTCAACATATAACAACCAACAAGGTGTGTCTCTTCCAGGGGATCACAAGCAAGCTTTCATGTAAATTGAAGAGGTGCAAATCCAAGAATCTAGAGGGGATGAAGAAAAAGGGAAAAAGTATGAAACATCAAGCATGAGAAAAAACAATCATCAATATGACAAAAAATGAATATTAAAGGGGACGCCTAGGGAAAACTAGTGCATTCAAGTGAAAGAAAAAAGGGGGAGGTAGAGAAGATCCACAAGTATGACTAACATTTCTTTTGAGTGGGAGAATTCACATGAGTGGATCAAAAGTCAATTCCAATGAGCTCTATAAAGATTAGCATGGGATATAATTAATGTTTGTTCTTTTTCCGATTCTCATCAAAAAATTGGTACATTAGTGATAAGTAATGGACAAATATATCTTCCTTTTACTAGTGATTCATCCAAACATGACGGAGTTCACCTTTATTCATAACAACTTGGAATGGCGGTGAGGAGTGAGAGAGATGATCAATGATTATAGGAATAAGTCGAAATAAATCTAAAGAAAATAAAATCAATTCTAATTGCAATAGGAAAAAAAAACGTGCGACAAAATCATGACAAAACTAGCAAGAAACAAGTATAACATAAAAGGAAATCTAAGCTAAAAATGATGTCGAAAGCAAAGAAAACAAGTAAAATAAAGTACATTTTTTTTGTTTTTTTATATATTATTATTATTATTTTTTGTATTTTATGAAATTTTATTTATGTACATGGTTAAGACTTTAATACTACCAAATGATCATATCATATGAAATTGATCACAAAGGATATTGATCAAGCAAAAATATTACAGGGCAAATTAGAGGAGTTTACACACGTAAACTCACACTCTCATTCTCTCATTACACATCTCATTCAAAATAGGAAGCTGACCTATTTATATGCTCTATGCTCCAACTTAATCTAGTTATGGATCACTTGGAAAATAAAAAAGTGTGCATTTACAATAATGAGCTTCTAACCAAACTACTAACTTTTCTCCTAACTTAGAGCCTAGGAAATGACTCTTTTCTAGAGTCCTAATTTTTATTAACAAATTTCTAATTATAAATATCTCACAAATATATTAAATATTCTAGAATAATAATTATTAATTTAATATCTTAAATTAATAATTATTTTATTCAAATACTATAACCTATGATAAAAACTATTTTTGTATCATCTAACATTCCCCCCTATGATCGAAAGATACATTACAACAGATACCAAGTTCATCCCCGAACTTAGTAAATTTTATTCTAGTAAGAGGTTTTGTGAAAATGTTGGAGGACTGATCTTCAGAAGGGAAAAACACTGGCTTGATGACGTTCTTTGCAATGAGAGATCTGATATGATGATAGTTGGTGTCCACATTCTTTGTCTTTGAATGGAAAACTAGATTCTTGGCAAGCTTTATTGCTGATTGATTGTCAATGAATAATGAAGTAGCTTCTGCTGGAGGAATCCCCAAGTCCTGTAAAACTCGACGTAACCAAACAATTTCACATGCGGCTTCCCATGCTGAATTATACTCTGCTTCTGTTGAAGAAGTGGCCACTGTACTTTGCTTCTTGCAACTCCAAGAAACTGTAGCTGACCCCATGTTCATTAAGTAACCTGAGGTTGATGCCCTGTCATCAATACTTCCAACAAATTCGGCATCTGAAAATCCACCAAGTACAAAATTTTTAGTCTTTTTGTAAAGAAGACCAAAATATTTTGTTCCTTGGATATATCGAAGAACTTGTTTGGCTGCATTCCAGTAGCTGTCTAATGTTTCCTGCATAAAACGTGAAATAATACTGACTGCTTAAGATAGATCAGGACGAGTGGTTGTCAAATAAATCAAGCTGCCAATCAACTGTCTGTAAGTCGTGCTATCCACTCTTCCCCCCCTTCAAATTTTGAAAGTTTTAAGTTTTGTTCCATAGGGGTAAGGACAGGCTTACAATCCTGCATTCCAAATTGCTGAAGCATCTCTGGTGCATATTTACTCTGGGAAATGAAGATCTGATGTGGACGTTGGAATACTTCAACCCCAAGATATTAATGAAGTAGTCCCAAATCTGTCATCTTAAAACCTGCATGCAACTGCTTTTTTACCTGTTCAATGTGATCATCATTGTTTCCTGTAATGATAAAAGCATCAACATACATAATGAGAATGACCAGATATTTTCCCTATTGGCGCACATACAATTTATCATCAGATTCACTGCAATGAAAACCAACTTTCCGAAGGTATTCATCCATTTTAGCATACCATGCACGGGGAGCTTGTTTTAATCCATATAAAGCCTTGATTAATTTGCAGACTTTATGTTCTTGCCCTTTAACTTCAAACTTGGGTGGTTGTGTCATGTATACATCTACCTATAAGTCCCCATTAAGAAAAGTGCTTTTGACATCCACTTGATGAACTTTCCACCCTTTCTGAGCTGCTAAGGCAAGTGTAAGACGGATGGTGTTCCATTTGGCTATGGGAGCAAAGGTCTCCTCATAATCGATCCCTTCCTGCTACGCAAAACCTTTAGCAACAAGGCGTGCTTTATACTTGTCAATATCACCATTTTTCTTGTACTTAATTTGATAAACCCATTTGCATCCAATAGGTTTAACATGCTGAGGACAATCAACAAGTTGCCAAGTGTTGTTGTCTTGAACTGTCTGATATTCATCAACCATTGCTTGTTGCCATGCTTAATGTTTTACTGCCTCTTGAAAAGAAGAAGGTTCAGTAAAATCATTTGATATCAAAGCAAAATTTCCATCATTTATTTTTGATCCCCTTGTTCCTGTTTTGTTTTGTTCATTAGGCCTTACATCTTTCAAGAGTTAAATTTCCCATTTTGGAAGTTGTTGCTCACTTGTTTGAGGTTCTGAGAAGTCTCCATCATTGTAGACGGGATTAATGTAAACTGATGTTCGTCGTTCAGGTGGCAAATCTGGAGAATCACTGTCAGAAGAACTGTTGCTGGTTGGAGATGCTGATGAACTGCTAGAAGACCCAGATGATTGTGTTGAAATAGATGGACTGGATGACTCATCTTTAGAGGAAGGAAAATCAAGTTCATACCAATTTGGTGAAGTTGGTTGAATTTGCATATTTAATTTCCTTTTACTACCTTTAGTTTCTAACTTGTGAAGAAGACTTTTGATTCTTCAGCACTCTTACTCTTTGTTTCATCAAAAATGACATCCCTGCTCACAATAAATTTTCCATTTTTCAAAAGACGATACCCTTTCTTTTCATCTAAATAGCCAATCATGGTGCATTTTAAACTTCTTGAATCAAGCTTAGTTCTCTTTTCTTTGGGAACTAAGGCATAACATATGGATCCAAAAACTCGAATATTTTTTACTTTAGGTTTGAAACCAAACCAAGCTTCATAAGGGGTGATTCCTTCTAACGAAGTAGTTGGACATCTGCTTCTTAGATAGAAAACTGTATGGATTGGTTCTGCCCAATATGTTGGACTTAACCCTTTGAAAGTTAACATGGATCTCGCCATGCCTAACAATATACGATTCATCCTTTCTACGACTCCATTTTGCTGTGGAGTGTAAACATTTGTAAGATGTCTTCTGATGCCATTTTCACTGCAATAAGTTTTGAACTCATTTGAGTTGAATTCTCCCCCATTATCTGTCCTGAGAGTACCTATATTTTCTTTGACTTCATTTTCAACAAGTTGTCAAAAAATTTTAAATTTCTCAAATGCTTCTAACTTGTTTTTCAAAAAGTAAACCCAGGTCATTCTACTGAAATCATCAATAAATAGCAAGAAATATTTGCAACCACCTAATGAGGGTCGAAGTGGACCACACACATCACTGTGAACTAGTTGTAGCAACCTGTTTGCATGCCATGTACTTGTTGGAAAACTTTCTCGACTCTATTTGCCATAAATGCAAGCTTCACATTTTTCATTTTCTTTGTTGAAAGTCGTAAGTCCTTTAACCATCCCTTGTTTCTGCAATTGATAAAGACTATCAAAATTCAAATGTCCATATCTTACATGCCATGATCTTATAGGTGAAATTCCTGTAGAAACTTCCCCTACAAAATCAGAATGCCTTGGAATAACTGTCCCTTCATCCTTAATAGATTTCGGTCTTCATATCCTGTCATCACTATTTGGAAGTTCTGTTTGACTGAATTAATCTTAACTAATCCATCTTCCATAATTATTTGATTTTCATCTTGTCGAATCATGACCAAAGACAACAATTTTTTCTTAAAGGTGGGAACATACCACACATTGGAAATCAATTTTTCTCCAATGTCAGGGAGAAAAACTTTGACTGCACCTTTTCCATAAGGCATATGTTTTGTATCATCTGCTAGAAAGATGGAGTTAAGATGGCACTCTTGAAAATTCCAAAAGAAATCCCGTCTACATTTCATGTGCTAAGTTGCTCCTAAATCCAAAATCCAAGAATCTTCATAATCACTCTTAACATAAGATGAAATTTGGATTGTTGGTGAAGAAGTGAAGACATATTCTGAGTCATTATCATCTTGATCTTGATCATTTGCAAACTGTGCTGAAGGCTGTTGAAACTTAGAAATTTTATTAATAGATGTGTGACAATCTGAAGCATAGTGACCAACTCTGTTACATCATCTGCAAATAATTTGACTTAAATCAGTGCCTCTTCCTTGAGACTGTCCTTTGCCTTGAGATTGTCCTCGGCCTCTGCTTTTTCCTCTGTTTTTAGATTGTCCTCTTCCTGAATTCTGTCCTTTGCCTTGCTGAGATCCTCTTTTTTGATTGTTGCCTCTGCCTTGAGAATTATTTCTGCCTGAATTGGAGCCTCTGTTGGAGTTGTTTCCTCTGTGTTGATTGCGACCAAAACCTTGCGCTGCTTGATTTTGATTAAAATTACCTTTGCCTTTGTTTTTGGAATTGTCAGATGGGGAGTTGCTAGTACTGGCTTCTATTAGAAAAACATCTTCACCAACTTTCTTTTTCTTCCCAAAAATTTTATCATGTTGAGTCAACATTTCGCAGAGCTCATCAAACTTTAGCTTTTCTAACTTTCCAGTGAGATGTAAAGTTTCTAAAAAATGTGTGTAGGAAGAAGGAAGCCCAGCAATTAAAATTGTGACCATAAAACTATCATCAATTGCTTGAAAACCAGCATTAACAATTTCCTGCTTAATATTCTTAAGTCTGGAGATGTATTCAAGAATATCTCTGTCTTCAGTCAATTTTTGATGCAACAATTTTAATTGTAGATCAACTCTTTTTGATTGAGGCTGAGTATCAAACAACTCTTTAAAAGTTCTCAAAGCAGACCATGCATCTTTAGCATTTTCGATATGGACATACATTTCATCATTGATAGAGGATTTAATGAGAGCTAATGCTTTGGCGTTTTTAACTTTCCATTTTGCTAGCGCAACTACATATATAGGTTTATTTGGATTTACATCTCCATCACAAATATCATGCAATAGTTCATTATAAACAAGAGTGCTTTCGATGAGGCGTTTCCATGTTTTGTAAGATTTTGAGCCTTCAAGCTTGTCAGAATCAGAAAAGAAATTAATCAACTTAGACATTGCAGTATTAAGACTTCACACCATGAATCAAGCTCCAAAAATCAAGATGCACAACACAACATCAACACATGACGCAAAAAAGAAACGAACTATCAGGGCTTGGCCTTGGCCCTCGAATAGTCGTCGAAACAAGAAAAATTGACTGAGCTTTGCACTTGGCTCTAGTCAATTTCTCAAATATTTACAAGGAAAATTTCAAAATTTTACTATTACAATGGTGCTCTTGCACAATCTGATAAAAAAAAAAAAAAAATTACCCCCCTCAAAGTAAAATTACTTTGAGCTACTGTCACTCCATAAACAAATTACAAAACAAAAAACTCCTTATTACTCCAAAAAATTACAGCACCCTTATTACTCCGATTACAATGCTCCAAAAAAAATATTTCTACTTATTCCTCCAAATTCAACTTATTCCTCCAAATAAAATATGATTTTAAATGCAAATCACAAGTACGAATTTAAAAAACACTCCAATTAAGAAAAATATTTAATAACTCCTTTGCAATTAAAAAAATATTATATGTGATGCCACATCCGTTCAATGCTGGAAATCTGGTTCATATCCATTCAACACTGGAAAGCTGGTTCATATCCGTTCAACGCATTAAAGAAGTCCTCCAAGCCTGGAATCAATCAAATCTGATGCCACATCCATTCAAAATCGATCTTGCAGATTTCAAAACGCTGGTTTGATTATTCAAAATCGATCTTGCAGATTTCAAAATGCTGGCAGATTAAAAATGCTGGTTCGAATCATTTAGAAAAGATGGTTCAGAAAAACGCTAGTTTGATCAAAACGCTGGTTGACTGGTTCAATCACAAGAACGTTGGTTTGATAAAAAACACAGTTTGAATTTGTGCATAAACGCTGGCTCAAAACACTGTGCAGAACATTGAACCAATGCCAAAATGCTCAACGTTGGTTCCATTCATAAAAATGTTGTTTCAAATGATGCCAAACGCAGAAAATGGGCTGATCGCTGGTTTAATTATTTGCAGAAATCCATGCCAAACGCTGGAGGACACTGGCTCAATTTAAGCATGCAAAATCCACTTGCATCAACATGAAAACACTGGAAAAATCGCAATCTTTTGCTGATCACTTCAACGGAGTTGAGTTTTCCACGATCTGACAGAGCTGGAATCTCCTCCTCATAGCGTTACCGTGGCTCTGATAGCACATGAAAGAGAAGAAGTGTCCTCAGACACACAATTTTATTGATCAAGCAAAAATATTATAGGGAAAATTAGAGGAGTTTACACACGTAAACTCACACTCTCATTCTCTCATTACACATTTCATTCAAAATAGGAAACTGACCTATTTATATGCTCTATGGTCTAACTTAATCTAGTTATGGATCACTTGGAAAATAAACAAGTGTCCATTTACAATAAATGAGCTTCTAACCAAACTACTAACTTTTCTCCTAACTTAGAGCCTAGGAAACGACTCTTTTCTAGAGTCCTAATTTTTATTAACAAATTTCTAATTCTAAATATCTCACAAATATATTAAATATTCTAGAATAATAATTATTAATTTAATATCTTAAATTAATAATTATTTTATTCAAATACTATAACCTATGATAAAAATTATTTTTGGATCATCCAACATTATAGTTAATGTTAAGGCTAAGGTTAGGTTAAGGTTAAGGTTAAGGTTAGGTTAAGGTTAGGTTAAGGTCAAGGTTAAGGTTAAGTTAGGTTAAGTTTAGGTTAAGGGTAAAGTCAAAGTTAGGGTTAAAGTTAAGCTTAATGTTAAGGGTAAGGTCAAGGTTAAGGTTACAGGTCTTAACCTTAACCTTCACTAGAAACTAACCTTAACTATAACCTAACCCTAACCTTAACAAAACCTTAACCTTAACCTTAACTTAACTGTAACCTTAACCTTAACTTTACCTTTAACCTTCACCTTAACCTTAACCTTAACCTTAACCTAACCTTATCCTTGACCTTAACTATAACCTAACCATAACCTTGACCAAACCTTAACCCTAACCTTAACTTAACGTTAACTTTAGCCTTAACCTTCCCATAACCATAACCATAACCTTAACCTTAACCTTAACCTTAACCTTAACCCTAACCTTAACCTAATATTAACCTTACCCTAACCTTAACCCTAACCTTACCCTTAACCTTAACCTTAACCTGAGGTTAAGATTATGGTTAAGGTTAAGGATAAGTTAAGGTTAAGGTTAAGGTTAAGATTACGACTAAGGTTAAGGTTAAGTGTTTGGTCAAGGTTAGGGTTAGGTTATAGTTAAGGTCAAGGTTAAGGTTAAGGTTAAGGTTAAGGGTAAATTTAGGGTTAAGGTTAAGGATAAGGTCAAGGTCAAGGTTAAGGTTAAGTAAAGGTTAAGATAAGGTTAAGTGTAAGTTTAAGATAATGTTAAGGGTAAGGTTAAGGTTAAGAGTAAGGTTAAGGGTAATGTTAATATTAAGGTTAAGTGTTTGGTCAAGGTTAGGGTTAGGTTATAGTGAAGGTTAAGGTTAAGTTAAGGGTAAAGTCAAGGTTAAGGTGAAGGTTAAGGGTAAGGTTAAGGTTAAGGTTACAGGTTTAGTCAGGTTACGGTTAAGGTTAAGGGTTTGGTCAAGGTTAGGGTTAGGTTAAGGTTAAGGTTAAGGTTAGGTTAAGGGTAAAGTCAAGTTTAAGGTTATGGTTAAGGTTAAGGGTAAGATAACATTAAGGTTAAGGTTAAGTTTAAGGTTAAGGTTAAGGTTAAGGTTAGGTGAAGGTTAAGGTTACCTTTAGGTCAAGGTTAAGGTCAAGGTTAAGTTAAGGTTAAGGTTAATATATGGTTAAGGTTAATGTTAAGCTTAAGATTAGGTTAAAGGTAAAGTCAAACCTTAACCTTAACCTTATGTTCAACCTTAACCTTCCCCTAACCTTAACCCTAACCTTAACCTTAACCTAAACTTAACCATAACTTTAACCTTAACTTTACCCTTAAACTAACCTTAACCTTACCCTAACCATAACCTTAAATTTACCCTTAACCTAATATTAACCTTAACCTAACCTTAACCTTGACTTTACCCTTAACCTTACCTTAACCTTTACCTAACCTTAACCTTAACCTTAACATAACCTTAACCTTGACCTTAACTATAACCTAACCCTAAGCTTGATCAAATCCTTAACCTTAAAATTAACCTAACTAAACCCGTAACCTTAACCTTAACCTTACCCTTAACCTTAACTTATCCTTAACCTTAATTTTAACCATAATCTTAACCTCAGGTTAAGGTTAACGTTAAGGGTAAGGTTAGGGTTAAAGGTAAAGGCTAAGTTTAAGCTTACAGGTCTAGTCAGGTTAAGGTTAAGGTTAAGGGTTTGGTCAAGGTTAGGGTTAAGTTATAGTTAAAGTCAAGGTTAAGGTTACGTTAAGGTTAAGTTTGTTAGTGTCAGTCTTGTCATACTACCATCAGTGATCAAAATGTAATGTTCCAAAATTTTATCTTCCAAGCTAAATGGAACATTAGAGTTAGCAACAGTTGTAGCTAGTAAATAAATGGGTAGAAAAGCCCATAATTCTCCTAAGGAGGATGAAAAAAATCCAAGTGTGAAAGGAGACACTCTTTCTAGCTCAATAAGACACCTCCATCTGTGAACAAGGTTAAATTGAAGCTGCTTTGACTAAGTCAACAACACAGTTTTAGTGGAGGAGGAGTCCTAGGATGGATAACACAATTTTGGAGGGAAATGTAACTTTGTTTAGAAGTAACCTAAGTGAGTGGGGCCAATGGCAAGAAAACTCACTTCCTATATAAGGAAGAGGATGGCAGAATTATTCATCATGTTGTATATTATTATTCTTGGTTGCCAAGAATTGTTGCTACTTTGCTGCTTAGAAAAGCTACAGTGATGTTTAGCACTGGGTGTTCCCGGGTGGGAATCCCACCTCTTTCCTTTGAGTAGCTTATTGGGAGAGTTTGTATTCATCATTTCACATCAGGTTTTCAGGCCAAGCTTCAGCCATCTACATCAGCATAGCTTTGCCGGATTTTGTGCAGTGTTGTTGGGTGCAATAGTGGAAGGGATTGGAATCCTGGCTTCTGAGCTAGTTTCTCATTGGAGGAAGGTTTCCTTCACTTGAGAGATCTGTTTGGAGAGCTCCAGAGCTTATTTCAGATCTGTGGTATCAGACCACACATTTCTCATACCATCCCAATGTTGTTTCTGCTAGAGAGTGCGTTATTTTGGAGGCAGTGTTCATTGCATGGTTTGGTGGCTCTGTTGCAGTGTTTCCTTGTGATTGAAAGGTTCATCCTTTCATGGGAGGAAGCCCTTGAGGGTTCTACATCATATCAGTCATATTTAAGCCTTATTCAATAATTTACTTTAGTGTTGCAGTGATTATTCAATCATTTCTGAATATCACATTTTATATATAGAGTGTTTGACAAGAAACCCTTGTCGGGTTATCTTGTATTTTGTATAAAGGACTAGATCTTCATACTTCAGCATTATTTATCAATATGTGAGTAGATATATGATTCTCCTATCATTTTATGTGTAAAACCTCTCTTAGACTTCGCAGTCCCTTGAGAATTTGCTCCGACATTTTGTAGTCTTGGGGTTTTTCACCATTTTCAGCTACACTAGTGTGGGAGGTCTGTTTAACCCACCTAGTTCCATTTATTTTTGATATATTCTTGTATTTACATGTTAAATAGATGTATCCATGGGATACAAGTGATTATTTCACCTTTTTATTGTATATATTGCTGGAAATACGTTTTTCATGCATTATTTATGAGCAGTTCTGAAAAAGGAACATTACAGTGGTATTAGAGCATGATCTCTAGACTAGCCTATGAGATCCAGCTATAAAAAGAAGGAGAGATGGAAAGAAGCCAGAAATATTTAGTGTGTGCAGGAATAAAGGAAGACAAACTTGCAAAGCTTCTTCTGAAATCTATGAAGAGCTTTCAAGGAGAGCTGAAGAAAATAAGATTGGAGATGAAATCTCCAACAGAGGTTGATTTTAGAGCTAAATCTAGATTTTCACATGGTGAGTGTGAGCACGTGGCTGCACTTCATTATGCACAACGCAGTCAAATTTCCAAAGCTATCCTGAGATGTATGGGAGGAGGAAGAATGCCTAAGAGAATGAATCTTAGTGATTTTTTGCGGGAGTATGAATCTCAAACTAAGAGGTTTAGAGATCATACTGATTTCAAAGATTTTTGCAGAATCTAGATGGAGAAGAGCCAGCAGCAAGATGCAGATATATTTCTTCTATCTAATTTTTCCAGATCACCTACATGTTCAGTTGGAGCTTGGGTGAAGGAGCTAAACTCCTATTTGCAGCTGCACCATATTTCCAGAGATGAAGCTATCAGAGTTGCAGCGCTGCATTTCAGAGGTAAGGCTCATGCATGGTGGATTTTTTAATCTTGTTCCTTAAAGAATGCCAATACTTTCTCTTTTGCAAGATTCATATAAACATTGATGGAGAGGTTTGGTGAAAAACTTCTTAAGACACATGAGCAAGGAAAACTTGAGAAAACAAAACCCTTGCATGTGATGGAGGAAAATCCATTTCAGAAAACCATGAGAAGAGCTGATGTCTTTCATTACACATTTCCAGAAGCAAAACCTCCAGTTCATATTCTTGAACAAGAGGTCATGGAGATCACCTTTTCACAAAGGGATCCAATTGTTGAGATATTGCCTACACACATTAATGAATAAGAAGGAAACAACGTTGTTACATCTAGAACACATCTAGTGCCTCATGTAGAGGAGGGAGGATCACATGCTCCCACAAGAGGGATTCTTGTATCTATGAAAGAAGTTCCCCAGGATGTCATACATAGAGGTCCAAGCACAATCAATGAGCAGCATGATTGTGCAACATTGCAGGTAGAAGGAGGAGGAAGGGAGGAAGAGTAGCATCATTTGATGAGATGTACACACCCTTCTCTATTTCAGAGAGCCAGTATAAGAAAGAGGCAGATTGTATTACGATGTGAGAGTAAGGGCAAGGTTGCTCAACCATATGAGCAGTCTACTCTTGACATTGATGTCTCGCTACATGGAGGCATTCCACCTGGGAGGCCACCTGATCTTCAGTTGATGAGAAATATCTTGTCTTTGGGTTCACCACTCTTGGATTTTGGAGAGGTGAAGAGTTTGGAGGATAACTTTGGCATGGGGGATGTAAAATTAGTAGAAAATAACATGAGTGGAGCTTCACATGCCAGATCACCAGTGTTGCCACTGAGGAGGATTGATCCTTATTGGAGATCTAAAATTTTGGTAGAGTACTCCAAGGATCTTGGTGCATGCATGATTCTTGATGACTCGGATGGAGATGAAAGATACATGGTGGATGATGTGATCATCTATTCCTATGGCAGGATCTTCTTGACTAGATCTTCTAGTCTCAAGGAGAAGCTTCTACATGCAGCACATGAGGACTTCTCTTCTATACACTTTGATGCATATTTCCAGCTGATGGAGGAGTTCACTTGGGAGGGAATCCAACATGAAATATATCAGCATATGGAGAGATGCATAGCCTGGATGGTGATAGAGAGGATGTCACAACCACCTTCCTACTCATTGGGATTGAGGGAGAATTTCTAGTTAAGCCATTTCAGCTCAAGAGCTCAAGTACATGACGGAGGAGGTATAATTTCACATTTTGTATTGTAATTATTTTCCTTATTTGAGCAACATGATGTAACAAGAGGAAATATTTATTCTTGCATATTGTATGATGATGTACTTGCAACTACTTGTAGCATTGATCTTGGCTATCCTTTTGATGAGATATGGGGGAATCCATATGTCTCTTGGTGTGCACCAATGACACCATATTGTAATTTCATGTTTTCATCTTATGAGATGACTATGGCAGAAAACAAGTGGTTGGCAAAGCACTTGTTATTTATTATTTTGATGCAAGCCAAGGATGCACTGCGCTAATTCCATGAGAGGGACCATGATTCACTCTCCGGTTGTCATTTGGAAACTATTTTTATTGTATCTTGCTTCCATGTATTGCTGATTTGTTTTTGTTCAAAGGAAGCTTTGTATGGTGAGGAAAATCAATTGGATGGCGTGGCACCCATATGATAGAGCAGCAAAAGACTTGTTGGTATGGGGCATCATACAAGTTGACTTTCATGACCTTACTCTATGGCTTGTATGAGGGAGAGATGAGGCAACAAAAAAAGTTTTTGTTGCTTTGGTTGCACTTGGGAGAGTATGGGAAAAACTCTTCCCATACTTTCCATGATGTTTCTGAAGAGAAGGAAGGCACATTCATGGTGCAAGGAGGTTACCCTTCAGTTTTGGAGGATCATGAGAGGCTTCCCTATAAGGAGAATATATTCTCACTTAGCAGCATGATGGTGGATGAATTTGGCATATGGAATGTCAAAGAGAGGTGTCATGGAGCCTTATTACAAAGGCCTACATCATTTTCACATAGGAGCATGTTCTTATGGATGAGATATTCCAAGGGGAGGAGGTATCCCTTCTTCTTGCAGATCTTTATGAGTAGATTCTCATGGGAGGACTTATTGGAGGATCTCATTTTTATCCAACTCACTATGTATGGTAGGAAATTCATGTCTGTACTTGTTTATTACTCCATTGAGCATTTGTACCTTCCCACCATATTTGAACGGTGCATTGCTCCTCGAAAGAGAAAGAGTATTTTTGGGTTTTATGGTCACTTTAGGGCCAATGTTTGTGATGATAGTAGCCCATCTTTACATGACTTTGGGCAAGTGTATTTTTATTTTATATATGTATAGCTGATATACATTGACACTTATTTTCCCATGTTGGGAGAACAAACATATACAACTTGTAACTTGTTGCAGGATCACTTGCCATATGACATTCTCAAGTAGCACTTGGGAGAACTACATTGTATCCACTAGAAAGACCATATGTATCATACAAGATTGCACATAACCTTCAGCCATTTTTTGATTTGGATTCCATGTGGTGATGATGTTCCATTCAACTTGAATGGAATGGTTTAGGTTGGTATGACTCATGATTTTGGAGGTAGATTCTTTGGAGGCTCAATTTTCTTCTTGCCATTGGAGGGACATCATGTTTTAGCGCAAGATCAGCATGCCATCTACACTTATCATGAGTGGAAAGGAGGATAGCGTGGGATATGCCTTCTTTCCTATCATGTACATTCATTCATCCCACCTTCATTTCAGGAGCACAAGGTGGAGAATACTTTTCATGAGTTACCATGTTGGAGGGTGACTCACTTCATTTGGATGATAGCATGGGTGAGGGAGGCACTCATTCACCATGTTGGTCATCACTCCTACTTTATGGAGGCCCTAAGATAGCTAGCAGGTTTCCATTCACACTTTCCACCTTTGACTGATGCATACATTTTGGTTTTTCACACTTGGGAGGAAGCATTGGATGACAGGTTATTTGTAGATTCTCTTGATTCAGTGATGGAGGCTATTGATGGGAGGCCACATGAGGAGTAGGGGAGAAATGTTTCTCTCCTTATGAATTTTCTTGAGGACAAGCAAATATTTTGGAGGGAAGGATTGTAATGTTCCAAAATTTTAGCTTCCAAGCTAAATGGAACATTAGAGTTGGCAACAGCTGTAGCTGGTAAATAAATGGGTAGAAAAGCCCATAAGTATCCTAAGGAGGATAAAAAAACTCCAAATGTGAAAGGAGACACTCTTCATAGATCAATAAGACACCTCCATGTGTGAACAAGGTTAAATTGAAGATGCTTTGACTAAGTCAACAACGCAATTTTAGTGGAGGAGGAATCCTAGGATGGATAACACAATTTTGGAGGGAAATGTAACTTGGGTTAGAATTAACCTAAGTGAGTGGGGCCAAGGGAAATAAAAATAAATTCTTATATAAGGAAGAGGATGGAAGCATTATTCATCATGTTGGAGATTATTATTCTTGGTTGCCAAGAATTGTTGCTGCTTTTCTTCTTAGCAAAGCTGCAGTGTTGTTTAGCACTGGGTGTTCCCGGTCGGGAATCCCACCACTTTCCTTTGAGTAGCTCATTGGGAGAGTTTTTATTCATAATTACACATCAGTTTTTTAAGCCAAGATTCAGCCATCTACATCAGAACATCTTTTCCAGAGATTGTGCAGTGTTGTTGGGTGCAGCAGTGGAAGGGATTGGAATCACAGCTTCTGAGCTAGTTTCTCATTAGAGGAAGGTTTCCTTCACTTGAGAGATCTGTTTGGAGAGATCCATAGATTATTTCAGATCTTTGGTATCAAAACATACATTTCTCATACCCTCCCAGCACCGTTTTTTCTAGGGAGTGCATTATTTTAGAGGCAATGTTCATTGCATGGTTTGGTGGCACCGTTGCAGTGTTCCCTTGTGATTGAGAGGTTCATCCTTTCATGGGACGAAGACCTTTATGGTTCTACATCATATCAGTCATATTTAAGCCATATTCACTCATGTACTTTAGTGTTGTAGTGATTATTTAGTCATTTTCTGAATATCACATTTTATATATAGAGTGTTTGACAAGAAACCCTTGTTGGGTTATCTTGTATTTTTTATAGGGGAATAGATCTTCATACTTTAGCATTATTTATCAATATATGAGTAGATATATGATTCTACTATAATTTTATGTGTAAACCCTCTCTTAGACTGCATAGTCCCATGAGCAGCTACTCCGGCATTTTGCAGTCTTGGGGTTTTTCACCATTTTCAGCTACACTAGTGTGGGAGGTTTGTTTAACCCACCTAGTTCCATTTATTTTTGACATATTATTTTATTTACATGCTAAATAGATGTATCCATGGGATCCAAGTGATGATTTCACTGTTTTATTTTATATGTTGTCAGAAATGCATTTTTCATGCATGATTTATGAGCAGTTTTGAAAAAGGAACAGTACACAAAATCTGCTCTTTTGCATTTGCATAGTAGGAGTCTCATACTATAAATTTTATCACTCCATTAGTTCATGGATCCACTAATGGTTGGGGTCACTTCATCAATTTTCCCTCATGAAAAATACTTGTTGGTTCTCCTCTCTATGGTCTTCAGTCATGATTCATTTTCACTCTGCAGTTCATTTTATTAGGTCATAGGGTTTCGTCTCATTAGGTTTTAGGGTTCCACCATAGTCAAATTGATGATGAAAGTATCAATAAATATCAACAAGGACATGAGGATGCCAAATAAACTCAAAGCATAGTATCTAGAAAATTCAAAAAATTGTTCTTTTAAGCTTAATGAAATTTTCACCTCAAAACCATGTTTTGAGGTGAAAACAGGGTACTTTGTTTTTATTATCATTTATTATGTAATTTTATGTTTCCATATGTAATAAGTTGAACTTCAAAAGATGCTATCTCGATAAAGCTAATGTTAGTCTTTCACAGCCCGTCACCAAGGGTCAAAGGGGCTTTTTCTCTGTCTAGTTTTCAAAAGTGTTGTACAAATGATTTTCAATACAAATCATATTCTAAGCATGTTCATCAGAAGCAGCCCAAAAAAATCTTTCCAATGGTATATCACACTCCCAAAATCAGCTTCTACATCAGAAAATATGCCCAAATGAATAAATGACTCAAAAAGTACAGCTCTGCCCTTTTTTCAATTACTTCACTGGCCTTTAGCTTTAAAATTCTTACCTTTTTCTATATTTTCCCTTTACTACAAAGTCTTTTTATTTCCATCTCCTATAGCCCCGATGTGATTTCTCATCACTGATGCGATCACATCGCATCATCGCGTATCGCATTTCTCATTGTGCTTCGCTCCCGCTTTCTCGTCTTCCTCGATGCGATAATCGCGCATCGCATATCACATTTCCCACAACGCTGAACACTGCCATCCCACTTCTACCGATGAGATAATCCTCCATCACATCGCAACATTGCTCCATCCCCCATTGCATCATTCTATCACCCGTCGCTCCTTTTTCATCACTCCAATCACTCCATCACTCATCGCATATCGTGATTTCCTCTGCCTGGAAAATTCTTGCTCCTCTTCCATTTGCGATTGCGATTCCCATGGCCTACCACTTATCTTTCCGCTCATCTCTAAGGAAAAATGGCTTTTCTCCGTTCAAATGAGGCACATTCATTTTGTTTGTTTAAAAGGGTTTTCTTCAGCAAAAAGGTTAAAAGGGGCGGGCATTGTGTTAAGGCTGTACGTAATTTTGAATGTAGAGAACATGATAGCACCAACCCATGCAAATATGAAAAACGATAAATGTGGCGGAAAATTGGTTCCAGATTTGTTTTCTTTCCATTGGCTGGAGTAAATGTAACAAATAATACTTCTAGATGGTCAAGTATATAGTTTCCTCTCTTTCATAGGTATATCGTTGGGTTTTTATATCTTCAGGTTTTTGTTTGGGGGCAGGTGAAACAACTCCTATTTTTATGTATTTTCCCCCTAAGGCTAGTCTATTTAATGTAATTTTTTAGTCATTTGAGGAGGTTGAAATCACTTGGGCGCTCTAATCTTGATTGTACATTATTTGTAATCAGTTTGGTAGAAAATTAATAAGATTTGCAGCTATTTTTATGGGATCCCTGTGGTATGGAATTTTAGCATATTTTCTTCTTTTGTAATCATTTGTTAAATTTTTTATGTATGCCATCATTCATTCCATTGATTTATATTGCATATTTTCAAGTTAGATAGGTCGAATCTATTGTTATAGTGCATTGCCTTGGGAAATCATTCAATATTTTATGTTTTCTACTATTTGAGAAGGATTCATCTCATATGCCCTCCTCAGCTCCTTACCAGTCTTAAACACTTCACATCATTAAGAAAAAAGTGTTAAATTTCATGGCTACCATGCCCCATAGAATACCCTACATTTCTGATTTAATTTCCCAGACTTAAACTGTCCAACTCCATCTGATCCAGCAAACACCAAAAAAATCTATCAAGACCTTTCGAGCTACTATACCTAGCCTAAAATCAATTTTCACAGTCATGCTTGACTAAGATTTCTTACAGAGAGATCCCTCTCCCTGCCTTGTAGGGATAGCTACAAGGTTAAGTGTGGTTTGTGGTTACCTTGTCTTGCCTTCCTTCAGTTTGAGGTCAATCTAGGTGATAACATAGTGGTGACCATACTGGGGGAAAATCTAAAATGAAAGACTGATCACCCCGGTAATATCTTTCATATAAATTCTTGAACTTTGGATGATGATTTTTAGAATTTTCTAGGCTAAAATAGAACGTTGCAAAGTAAAAATTTCGAAATTCAACCAAACTGGCTTCAAGGAAATACACGAGGGAAAATCCTGATCCAAATCCTCCCCCTATATTTAAAAATCCTAACCTTATTCCGCGAATAATCAGAAGACAAGAAATTTCAGTGAGCCCTAGACCTATTTTCATATCCAATTCCTGTCCCAGTGAGTGGTTGTTCATTGAATACCTCCCTTTTGATGAGTATTTTAAGCTTTCTCTGTTCAGAACCAAATCTGAAACTACCCTTGATGACACATTTTTAGACCCAGAGTTTCTTGTATATCTTGAAGTTCAAAAGGAAAATATATCAATTGACGATTATATCTTAAATTCTTCTCAATCATCTATCACTGCTACCAATATACCTGAGCTTTTAGAATCATCAGAATCAGCATCCGCTACCCTCAATTCATCAGTATTCCCATCAATTTTTGAAATCAATTCTCAACTTCTGTTTATACCTATCCTTCCCCTCCAACTTATCACCCCTACTTCTCCATTAACAGCTCTCTTAAATCCTATTAGTTCAAACGTTGTTGTAAATATGCCTCGAGTCATGGCTGCCCGGTATGCACCCCTGGTTTTACCTCAGAATCTGAATGATTTTCCTGTTGATTACCAAAGTAAAATACCTCTTTTTTATGCCACTCAAAGCATTACAGTGCAACAACATGTTGATAAAATGAATGACTTCTTTGACCTTCATGAGGTAGAGGCAAAAAATGTGACTGTGAGATTGTTTGTCCAAAGCTTTGGAGGTGAAGTTAGAAAATGGTTCAGAGCCTTACCAGCAGCCTCTATCCACACTTTGGTGGAGCTACATAGACAATTATTAGACTAGTGGGAGGTAAAGAAAAACCCACTCCAAATTTTGTCTGAGTATGAAAATATCAAAAGGAATGTGGGTGAAAGTGTACAAGATTATTGTGTGAGGTTTAATGTAGTGTATAATGCTATTCCGGCCAACCTCAAACCCCCCATGGGGTTAGATTTTCTCAAAATTCCAAATGGTTTCGAGGTTGACAAGGCATATCAGTTATGAGAACAAGATCCTACCACACTTGAAGATATGCAGAAAAATGTTGTAAGCGTAGAAGAAAATCTGCTGGCTAAAAGAGCACAGACGAGATCTAAAAAGAGAGTGACTGTAAAGGAGGAAGAATCTCCTTCAGATACTAAGATGGATACTTTGATCCGAACGGTGGAGAAGATGGTTGACCGGTTGACTATTTTAGATAGACCCAAAACACCAATCAAGAATCCAAATTTTAGAGGATAGAAGCAACGCCAATTCCAAATCAAGCAGAATGAACATAAAACGCAAGACCAAACAACACAAAAACATCAGATCAGAAATCCTTTGCAGCAAAATTATGTTCAGGGAATGGAAACAGATGATGATGATGATCCGGTAGTTGAAGAAAATCATTTTTTCACTGCTGATGGTATGCCCATTTTCCTGATAGAAGATGAAGAATATGCAATGGTTCCAGACACTCAAAGAGATGAAGATTTCATATTGGCAAATGACGTAGTTTTAGAGGAAGAGTCTGATGATTATCAACAAGGATATATGAACACTTTGACAGCATAGTAGAAGCAGTATTCTTTTAGGACTAGAGATGTGCCCATCAATCCAATTCAGAAAAGGAAAGAGTTGCTATCAAAGAATGACTCTTCAAACATTCAGAGGAAAGTGAAAAAACCTGCTGATATGACTTCCAACAAAGTACCCTCGACACATAACATTACAAACGAGAATAATAATCAACCAAGTGCAGTGAAGGAGCAAGTGGAGAAGAAAGATATTCCCGTCAAAGAGGTAGAAAAAGTTTTGTCTTTAAATTTAGAAAATGAAATTTCTAAGTTGAAGGTGTCCATTCCCTTAGCTGAGTTGGTGAAGATCAACACTTATAAACATCAGGTATCCATAATTTTGCAAATAAACCCTATGTTAGGTATGGTAAATGTCAAAGATGATCATTGTGAACTCAGTTTTGGTCTCGCCATAGAAGGTCAGTCTGAAGATAGTGAAGTCCCTCCCTTTTACCTGAGTCTTAGATTGCATGAGTACATTTTACACAATGCTATGCTAGATTTCGGAGCTTCTCACAATTTGTTTCCTAAATCCATTATGGAGAATTTGGGTCTTGATATTACTCGCAAATACCATGATCTGTATTCCTTTGACTCCGGTAGGGTCCATTGTATTGGTCTTATCAAAGACTTGGTAGTGTCTCTAGATCAAATCCCAGCCAAGAATGTTTTGATGGATGTGGTTGTTGCTGAAGTTCCACCACAGTTTGGTATGCTTTTTTCCAGATCGTGGGGTGCAAAACTTAAGGGAACTATACAACTTGATTTCTCTTATGCTACCATTCTCGTGTTTGATGAATTGAGAAAGCTATACAGGGAGAAGAAAATGAAATATATGATCTCTAGCAAAGATAAGACTATTAATCATCCAATTAATGTTGTACATACAGATTTAGAATCATTTGTACTATATTCAGATAGTGGTTTGAATGATGAAGATGTTTAGTTGGTAGAAGTAGATGAGGTACCATAAATTTCAGAGAATTTTAGGGAAGTCCTTAAATAGGAAAAAGAAAAAGTAGCAAGCCTTTCTGAGCTTTCCACCTGCTAGCAACAAAAGGTCAGTGAACCATAGAAAAATGAATGGATTAGTCAAGGTAAGGTAGAGAAAGAAACAAAATTTCAGCATCTAGAAGAGGAGGAAGGCCTTTGGAGCATGGATTTTGATATAGTTGTTGGTAAGGACAGTGCTGGTATAGGAATAGGGATTCAGAGCCCTGTTTTCTAGCCTGGCAGAGTTCCTAGTAATGTTAGAGTATGTGCTTATAAGTTGGCTTTTGACTGCTCTAACAATGAAGCAGAGTATGAATCTTTGATTGCAGATCTGAAAATTTTGAAGGAATTAAATGCAAAAAGGATTTTTGTCTATGGAGATTCAGAGTTGGTAATCAAACAGGTAAAAGGACAGTATCAAGCAAAGCATCCGCGATTGAGAGCCTACAGAAATGCGGTCCTAGACATCTTAAGAATGTTTTTTGAATATACTTTGATAGCAGTACCCCGAATTCAGAATCTTATTGTAGATTCACTTGCCACTACTGCAAGCAATTTGAAGATTTCAATGAACTCCAACAACAAATTTGAAATTCATGTCAAACATTATCCTGATGTTCTGGATAATTTAAGGTATTGGCAAGTGTTTTGGGATGACAATGAAAACAATGCTTTTTTTTCAGAATGAAGGAAAATTCAAGGATGTTTCCACAGATGGTGATTATGATACTGATGAAAAAGAGATTGAAGAAAATTAGATGGACATTTTGTAGCTGAAAGATAATTTTATTCCTAGAGGTCTCATACCTTTAGAGGATATTTTTGATTAAGATGATGTTGCAAGAAAGCCAAGCTTGGTGCCTACTGATAAATGAGTTGAGGATGTCAATCATGGAATAAATGACAAGCTTAAGTTTGTGAAGTTATCAAAAGCATTGTCTCCCGAGGTACAAGCCCAGTATGTTAAATTACTTTCTGAATTTTCTAATGTGTTTGTGTAGGATTATTCAGATTTGAAGGCATATGACAAAATATAATTCAGCATACTATTCCTATCAAGCCAAATCAAAATCCATTTAGACAAAAGCTGAGAAGGATCAATCCAAAGTTGTTTCCATCCATTGAAAAAGAGGTAAACGGATTGTTCAAAGCTGGTATCATTGTTCCAATTAGATTTTCTGATTGGATTTCGAATTTAGTCCCAGTATGCAAAAAGACAAGAGAAATAAGGTTTTGCATAGATTTCTGAAATCTCAATAAAGTATCCTTAAAGGTGTTAGCGCTCAAATCTACCTTAGGCTGAAATAAGGTAAACTCAAGGCTACATCAAACCATGCTCAGCCTCATAGCTAGCCCTACGAGGACAGGAGAGGGCTCTCTCCGGGTCTATCTCAACAAAAGGTCTTCAAAGGGGCTGAGATGACTTATAACGAATAATGATTTTAGGCTAGTAAAGAGATAGGAAAGTTTGATTTTGATTTTTGGGTTTTTTGTTGAAAAAATGGGAAAAACAATTTTGGGTCTGGGGATAAGGCCAGATTTTTGCAGAATTCGAGTTGGGGTGAGGTAGGAAGTAGTCTTGATGCTTTTGATCAGGTGTATGGATGGATTAGAACAACAAGGAGCTGAAGAGGGCAAGGGAGAACATGGATCCTCTCAAAACAGGCGAAAACATGTAAAACTAAACAAATTTAAAGGCAGAGCACTGGAAACAATGGATTCAACCTCATTTACTCATTCATTTAGTTTCAGAAGCATAAGAATGGAATGGCATACATTAAACATGAAAGAAATTACAATAAACTGAGAGAAAACACCATCAAGAACTGAAAGCCACAAGAATCCCAACAGGTGCTGCAAAACCTCTGATCTTTCCTTAGCCAAAATATGAAAAATATGTACAATAGTGTGCCAAAATCTTCCCAAGAGTCCAACCTATCCAACCTCTGAAAATTATTGAGAAATTACATCATATAGACCATCCTAACCCCTTCCCACACCTCTAGCGGTCGAATTACTCCTTCTAGGAGCAGTTCCAACTAATTCTAAACAAGGAGCTAGAATATAGGCATCCAAACAACTTGCCTCTATAAGGAAGGAAACTGATTCTTACATTTGATTTTTACTTTTTTAGGAGTGAATCATCTAGAATAGGTAAAAGTGAGCCCAAGTTACATTCCAACCATAAAATTACATCAATATAACTCAAAAATTACATCCACAAGCAAAATTGGTCCAACTGGTCGAAATTCTGAGCTGGAAGGTGAAAAATTGACCAAAAATCTATATGCGTAGCGCGCCTTTCAGCCTGCTTTTGGGGCACTTCCTGGAGTCCAAATTGAGCTCATGATATCTCGTTGGAAAGCCCTAGATGTTGGCTATCCAACCCAAGTGGAATTTTTCAATTTGGAGCTCACTGGTCCCTCCAACACTTCATTCTCCCAAAAGTACTTCCTGCTGGTGCAAAAGGTGGCAGAAAGGTGGTTTTCATGGTGTTTTTGGCCCTTTTGATCATCCAGAACTTGATGAAATGATTTTTCCATATTGGAGCATGCATAAATTTCCACAAAAAATCCAAAAATATAAAGTTTTCCTCCAGCGAGTGTCCCAATCATAAGAGAGCGCGTCGACGCGCTACTCGTATGGCTGAAAAATCTATTTTGAGACCAAAATTTTTCAAAATGACAAAAATTTCTCCAAATTTTCTCAAATTTGGAGCGAAGACTCTCCATCATGTATCATGCCCAACCAATGAAGCCTCGGCCAAAATCCGGAGTGGATCAGGCCTTTTTCACCGTTTTATTGCTTTGCTCAATCTTGCTTTCAGGATCTTCATTTTAGCTCGGCAGACGTGATTACGGGCCCAATAATGATTTTTCATATGACGGAACATGTCTGTCTCTGTCCTGAACTTTTGAATGTACCTGCACTGATGTAGAAGGCGAGACCCCTTCCACGCCATGTGGAGATAGTACTCACGCTGCTGATGAAGTCAACGAGACCCCTTCCACCCCGGGTGGAGATAATACTCGTCGTGATGCTGCAAACAAAGCTTTGTGGCCTCTCTGATATGTTACCACTACCGGTGCACTGCTATGCTCCATCTCAATACATCAATCTCAATGTTTGAGTCACTGTCCTGCTCATATCCTTGCTCATATGATGAATTTGACTCTGACATGCTGCTGAAAACAATATGTCTGACAAAATATATGCTGATATAGGTGTAGTGAAGACAAAAGTTTCAGTGTATGCTCAAAACCCAAATATGTCACATATGTATCAAAGTATCATAGGAAATCCATAGTGGTAATGGATCTGTCAAATAGGTTTGCATGAAAAACAGTCACTGCTTGATCATAAGAGGATTTGAAAAGTGAGTAGAAGAAAGTATAATGTGGGGAAAACAACTATTAGGAACAAAATGACAATATCCCTTACAGTGTTTGACAATGTCAATGGAGGACGTGGACAAGTGAAAATGAGACTATGTCATAACATGAATGATGAGCAATGTTAAAATGACAATGGCAATAATAATGACAGCAGTGATGTAATGGCAAAGAGAGGGCGTGGAAGCAGAGACACCACTGAAAATAGATGACACAGGCATATATATCAACAGCATAAGCTTGGAAACCCCCACACATTCACTATGATTTGCCTCAAAACCCTAAGAAGTGAATTTGGAAATAAACATAGGGTTTACATTTCTCCACATTAAACATTTGTTTCTCCACTTTCAAAACACCATAATCATGTCCAAAATTCACTGAGCAAATGTAAAGAACCTACTTGCAAGTAGTTGGAGGCAATTTGGCATGAATCTGGATGAAGGAGAAAAATCTTTTGGCTCTGAGATTATACACGTAGCGCATCACCCAACGCGTAGCGCCAAGTAATTTTACACTGAAAAATTTCGCTATACGCGTAGTGCGTCACCCAACGCATAGCGCGCCAGCCCAACACACAATTTGGCTTCAAAACTCATTTTTTCACTTCCTTGATGTGTCTTGGCCTCTTTTGATGTTCAAACATGGAAAAACCAAGCAAATTTGATGTTGGAGAGAAATGGCAAAATTTTTTTGTGTTCTGGCCCAATGAGTAGCGCGCACTTTTATATGCGTAGCGCGCTACATAGTGCATTTTGCAGGAGGCTTTTGGAGGCCTTCCTGGTGTCCAAATTGAGCTCATGATAGCTCGTTGGAAATATTGTGGAGTCTAATTTCCAAAAAAAGTGGAATTGTGCAATTTGGAGTTAATTTACCCTGTCAAAAATAAAATCTCCCAACACTACTTCCTGCGGGTGCATCAATTCTCCTGAGGCAACGGTATTCTTAACATTTCTTCAAAACCATTATACCTGTGTAAAAATTGAAGGAGGTTTTTCTTCCTTGGCATGTTTTGTACAAAAAACTCTCTCAGGTTTCCAAAAATAATCTTTTATTTCTCTGAAACATCATTTGAGTGAAACTTATCCCGATGTGTGAAACAAGGGATTTTGTCGAAATGAAGCGAAATGAAGGGGATAAGGAGCTTCTAAATTCTTTGGGAAATTTTTGGAAGTAGGGAGGGATGTTAGGAAGCAGGGGAAAGTGGAATCTCAGAGATTGAGTGAGTGGAAGGGGTCCAAAAGGGCAAAACACAGGCCTAGCCTAGAAAATTGCCAAGTTGTGGCAAGAAACTAGGGTTTGTGGAAAAATGAGGAATTTGGGGGATCTCAGTGATGGGAAGTGTTTAATAAGGTATATTAAGGATAGGGGAAGGTGTGTGAACATCAAGATACAAGTTTTTCTAATTTTTTGACCATCCAAGAGAAATTACCTCCAAAACCCTAGGAGAGGGAAATGGACCTTACCTAGGCACAACTGAAGCATGAACAAGCTGTAAAATGACCCAATGGAGCTTGAAATGATGATGAAAACCCTCTGAATGATGGTACACTCAGCTGAATGGTGACATGAACCGACATTTGGACAACTTTGAAAAGAGTGAAAACAAACCCTAGACCTAATGCCTAGTGACCAAATTTTGCTTGAAGACTCATTGAAATGACAAAATTTGACCTTGACACCTTAAAATCACTTTGTAAGAGCATGTTTGATCACTAAAGGAAAGATGCAAAGGCTGACACTAACATTGGCTCCAATGGGGATGGTAGCTCCTTGGAGGTGCCAAGAACGACAGACCTTTGGGAGAGCAGACCAGCGCCTTCATCCATTTGGCAATGGAGTCAAAAAATCAAACTGAAATGCATGACTGAAAATTGACGACTTGATGACACAAATTGACTCTCACTCAACTAAGAACTGACTTGATACTTAAACACAACTGACAAACTGGAAATATGCTCAATATGAAGCTTATTCAATACAACCTACTCTAACAGTTTCATTCATCACCTGATGAAGTGAAATGAAACAACCAATGCAACCATGTAAGCATCTTGGCTACTGTTTGATTGCTTCCCACATGCTTACTGATGCACAGGAAAAGGAAAGAATCGAAAGGCAACTCCCATGAAAATTTGAACTCAAGCTGACTGCTGATAAACTTGCAAAGCATGAATTGACTAGAGGACTTCAAGAATACTGCAAAAGGATCTTCATACACATAGCTAATGATTTCCATAAACACATCACTACTCTGATCCATATAATCTCCATACCTTTATCTTAAAATTTTCCTCACATCTGCGGTGCTTTTCTTTGGTGATTGTAGCAAGCTGCCAAAAGGATCCTAAGATTCATGAACAACCAAAATCTGGAGTTGATTCCAAACAGAACAAAAGCCTCCTTCATCAATCTCCTCATATGAAAAATCTATTGAACAACACAATGAAATTGAATTTTGAAAAAGATTACTATCAACATTCTTTTCGGGCACATGGTTAGCTAATGGAGAAAATTTTTTATAGCAAACATCATCCAACACACGAGAAATAGGATCATCAAAAACTTGAGAAGACTGCTGCACTGTATCCCTTGAAACTGTATGACATCCTACTGGCTATTCCTCTTTTTCTTGAGATATATTACGAAGATTCTTCCTTATAAACTGAAATGCTTCGAAACAAAAGGGTATAGAATTTTCCTGCATCATCAAATCATGTATTTCATCTTCCACACCTTCATCTATAATCTGAACTTCAATTTCATTTGGTGGCTGCAAATCTGATGCTACAGGCTGCTCAAGAATTTCGTTATCTGTCTCATCCTCAACATTAACACTGAGAGATTGATGATTTCTTATAGGCTGCTCATTTGAAAATTTACTATGCAATTTTCCTCTTAAAAACTGAAATGATTCAAAACAAAATGGTACGGAGTCACCTTGTATCATTTTATCATATGTACCATCTTCCATGTCCTCATCTGCAACTTGACAATCAATGGCTTTCGAGGGCTGAAAATCTGAATATGAGAAGTCTTGAACAAGGTTTTCATTGCGCTCAAGATGGTCCATATAAAGACTTGTTGACATTTGATTTCTGATTGCATGGTAGTTGTCTCTGATGAACTGAAATGAATCAAAACAAAAAGGAAAAGATCCTTCACTTACTTCAAAATTTGCTGCACTTTCCTCATCATTGCCATAGCTGATATGCATCGGTTGATCACTGTACTCGAGCTGCTGAAAGTGAACTTCCTCCTCGCACAAACTAGCTACTGATTTGTCTGCAAGATTAGCTTCTCTTTTGAGAACATAATCATCATCATACTGATCAAACTGAGGCAATTCATCGGTATAAAACACATCATCAAACATACACATCATATCAACAACTCTCTCTTCTTCACAATGATCTATAAAACAATCACTATGACAACTGGGATCAGAAACAAAATGTTTTGGGTCAGCAACTTGTTCTTGAATGTCATTTTCATTTTTTGCAGTTATTTTCCGCACCATCTCTTCTACTGCGTTTACGAAAAGATCAAGTTTTTCCTCTGAAAATGTCAGCTGCTCTGAAACATTCTTCTTTTCTTCTTCCTTCAACCTTGCCCTCAAGATCAGCAAATGAGCCTCTACATTCACTGCCTTGTTCTGCATCTCGTGAAGTGTTGCAATATTCTTTTCTCTCAGCTGAAACTCCATTTCCAGATCAAAGGCACCCGGGTAGTGCAAGAGAGCAGATCTAGGAGAAGGTCTTATATCAACTGGCATCGAAAAATATACTTGGTTAAATCTAGCAGAAAATTGTTGTATTGTCTCCCCTGGCATTCTTTTCAGCTGATTATACTCTTCTATAATCAAGAAAATGTTCTGTCCGATCACCCACCTGTCAAGGAAAACTTTGACAAACTGCTGGAAATCTGAGATGCTCGCATCAGGCAGGGCTTTGAACCAACTCTTCACTTGGCCTTGCAAAGAAAGAGAAAAAAGCCTAATACTAACATCCTCTTCATCAACTTCAAAAAGATCTAGAAAAGTCTCAACATTCTGCACATGTTGCTCAGCGTTCACATTGTTACATTCACCGTCAAATCTTGGTAGATATAGGCCATAATTTGCAGGAAAAGCATGAAGAACAGAAGGTAAAACAAGAGGTTTGTACCGATCTGGAATTTTACAAGGTGTAGGGGCATGTACAAGAGCTGTGGGATCAGTTTTATTTTCTTGCTCATCACTCTGCAGAGAGGCATCATAAGGTATGGGAAACTCAGCATTTACACTTTTTAAATGGGTCGAGTGAAGATTTTGATCACCTTTCTCATACAACAAATTTTGAAAAACTTTCAGGACAACTTCAAGACCAGCTAAGAAGTAATTTACAAGAAAGCAGATTAGATCCTGAATATCATTCCACTTTAGATACCTGAACTTTGTGTAAGATCCTTCCATTTTCTCAGAGAAAGAGTCAGTCCTCCAGTGGAGTCTCTACTTTGAATTGGAGTCACCAGGTGAAAGATTTCAGCCTTCTTATGTCTGATCATTGTCCACCATCAACCATCAGATCTAAACTCGATACATGTACTGGGGCAATTTATAAGTTAAGTGTTACGATTACAAGCTAGACTGAAGATTGACTGAAGCAACGTTTATCTACTATGCACTCGCAGAGAAAGAGCAGTTCGAAAGCTACCTGGCGTGACTTTAGGCTCCGTCTGTAGCTATAAATCAAACAACACTAACCAGCAAACCAATTTCTCCCCAGTATGGTCGCCACTATGTTAGCGCTCAAATCTACCTTAGGCTGAAATAAGGTAAACTCAAGGCTACATCAAACCATGCTCAGCCTCGTAGCTAGCCCTACGAGGACAGGAGAGGGCTCTCTCCGGGTCTATCTCGGAAAAAGGTCTTCAAAGGGGCTGAGATGACTTATAACGAATAATTATTTTAGGCTAGTAAAGAGATAGGAAAGTTTGATTTTGATTTTTGGGTTTTTTGTTGAAAAAATGGGAAAAACAATTTTGGGTCTGGGGATAAGGCCAGATTTTTGCAGAATTCGAGTTGGGGCGAGGTAGGCAGTAGTCTTGATGCTTTTGATCAGGTGTATGGATGGATTAGAATGAAAAGGAGCTGAAGAGGGCAAGGGAGAACATGGATCCTCTCAAAACAGGCGAAAACATGTAAAACTAAACAAATTTAAAGGCAGAGCACTGGAAACAATGGATTCAACCTCATTTACTCATTCATTTAGTTTCATAAGCATAAGAAGGGAATGGAATACATTAAACATGAAAGAACTTACAATAAAATGAGAGAAAACACCATCAAGAACTGAAAGCCACAAGAATCCCAACAGGTGCCGCAAAACCTCTAATCTTTCCTTAGCCAAAATATGAAAAATATGTACAATAGTGTGCCAAAATCTTCCCAAGAGTCCAACCTATCCAACCTCTGAAAATGATTGAGAAATTACATAATATAGACCATTATAACCCCTTCCCACACCTCTAGCGGTCGAATTCCTCCTTCTAGGAGCAGTTCCAACTAATTCTAAACAAGGAGCTAGAATATAGGCATCCAAACAACTTGCCTCTATAAGGAAGGAAACTGATTCTTACATTTGATTTTTACTTTTTTAGGAGTGAATCATCTAGAATAGGTAAAATTGAGCCCAAGTTACATGCAAACCATAAAATTACATCAATATAACTCAAAAATTACATCCACAAGCAAAACTGGTCCAACTGGCCGAAATTCTGAGCTGGAAGGTGAAAAATTGACCAAAAATCTATATGCGTAGCGCGCAATTCAGCCTGCTTTTGGGGCACTTCCTGGAGTCCAAATTGAGCTCATGATAGCTCGTTGGAAAGCCCTAGATGTTGGATATCCAACCCAAGTGGAATTTTTCAATTTGGAGCTCATTTTCCCTCCAAATCTTCATTCTCCCAGAAGTACTTCCTGTTGGTGCAAAAGGTGGCAGAAAGGTGGTTTTCATGGTGTTTTTGGCCCTTTTGATCATCCAGAACTTGATGAAATGATTTGGCCATACTAGAGCATGCATAAATTTCCATGAAAAATCCAAAAATATAAAGTTTTCCTCCAGCAAGTGTCCCAATCATAAGCGAGCGCGTCGACGCGCTACTCGTATGGCTAAAAAATCTGTTTTGAGACCAAAATTTTTCAAAATGACAAAAATTTCTCCAAATTTGCTCAAATTTGGAGCGAAGACTCTCCATCATGTATCATGCCCAACCAACGAAGCCTCCTCCAAAATCCGGAGTGGATCAGGCCTTTTTCGTCATTTTAGTGCTTTGCTCAACCTTGCTTTCAGGATCTTCATTTTAGCTCGGCAGACGTGATTACGGGCCCAATAATGATTTTTCATATGACAGAACATGTCTTTGTCTCTGTCCTGAACCTTTGAATGTACCTGCGCTGATGTAGAAGGCGAGACCCCTTCCACGCCATGTGGAGATAGTACTCGCACTGCTGATGAAGTCAACGAGACCCCTTCCACCCCGGGTGGAGATAGTACTCGTCGTGATGCTGTAAACAAAGCTCTGTGGTCTCTCTGATATGTTACCACTACCAATGCACTGCTATGCTCCATATCATTACATCAATCTCAACGTTTGAGTCACTGTCCTGCTCATATCCTTGCTCATATGATGAATTTGACTCTGACATGCTGCTCAAAACAATATGTCTGACAAAATATATGCTGATATAGGTGTAGTGAAGACAAAAGTTTCAGTGTATGCTCAAAACCAAAATATTTCACATATGTATCAAAGTATCATAGGAAAGCCACAGTGGTAATGGCTCTGTCAAATAGGTTTGCATGAAAAACAGTCACTGCTTGATCATAAGAGGATTTGACAAGTGAGTAGAAGAAAGTATAATGTGGGGAAAACAACTATTAGGAACAAAATGAAAATATCCCTTGCAGTGTTTGAAAATGTCAATGGAGGACGTGGACAAGTGAAAATGAGACTATGTCATAACATGAATGATGAGCAATGTTAAAATGACAATGGCAATAATAATGACAGCAGTGATGTAATGGCAAAGAGAGGGCGTGGAAGCAGAGACACCACTGAAAATAGATGACACAGGCATATATATCAACAACATAAGCTTGGAAACCCCCACACAGTCACTATCATTTTCCTCAAAACCCCAAGAAGTGAATTTGGAAATACACATAGGGTTTACATTTCTCCAAATTAAACATTTGTTTCTCCACTTTCAAAACACCATAATCATGTCCAAAATTCACTGAGAAAACGTAAAGAACCTACTGTGCTAAATACAATTAAAATAACTGATGAAGATAAAACTTTTTGTTCGAGATTATACGCGTAGCGTCACCCAATCCAGCGCCATAGACTGAAAGAATGTACTCCCTACGTATCGCGTCACCCAACGTCAGACACAAACAACACACACTTCATTTCAAAACCATTTTATTAACTTCATCAGCAAGAAGTCTCTGGCTCTCTGTTGATGTTCAAACATGGAAAAACCAAGGTTTGATAAGCAGAGAACACAAATTTTTTTGCCTGGCCTGAATGAGTAGCCACACTTGAGATTTTAGCGCATCTATAGGCATTTCTGCAGAGGCTTTGAGGCCTTCCTTGTCTAAATTGAGTCAAGGATAGCTCGTTGGAAATATCTTGGAGTCTACTTTCCCCAACCCAAGTGGAATTTTGCAATTTGGAGTTCATTTACCTTGTCAAAAATCAAATCACCCAACACTATTTCCTGTAGGTGCATCAATTCTCCTAAGGCAACGGTATTATTAACATTTCTCCAAAACCATTATACCTGTGTAAAAATTGAAGGAGGTTTTTCTTCCTTGGCATGTGTTGTACAAAAACCTCTCTCCGTATTCCAAAATTCATCTTTTATTGCTCTGAAACATCATTTGAGTGAAACTTATCCCAATGTGTGAAACAAGGGATTTTGTCGAAATGAAGCGAAATGAAGGGGATAATGGGCTTCTAAATTCTTGGGGAAATTTTTGGAAGTAGGGAGGGATGTTAGGAAGTAGGGGAAAGTGGAATATCAAATATTGAGTGAGGGGAAGGGATCCAAAAGGGAAAAACACAGGCCTAGCCTAGAAAATTGCCAAGTTGTGGCAAGAAACTAGGGTTTGTGCAAAAATGAGGAATTTGGGGGATCTCAGTGATGGGAAGTGTTTAATAAGGTATATTAAGGATAGGGGAAGGTGTGTGAACATCAGGATACAAGTCTTTTCGATGATTTGACCATCCAAAAGAAATTACCTCCAAAACCCTAGGAGAGGGAAATGGACCTTACCTAGGCACAACTGAAGCATGAACAAGATGTAAAATGACCCAATGGAACTTGACATGATGATGAAAACCCTCTGAATGATGGTGCACTCAGCTGAATGGTGACATGAACCGACATTTGGACAACTTTGGAAGGAGTGAAAGCAAACCCTAGACCTAATGCCTAGTGACCAAATTTTGCTTGAAGACTCATTGAAATGACAAAATTTGACCTTGACACCTTAAAATCACTTTGTAAGAGCATGTTTGATCACTGGAGGAAAGCTGCAAAGGCTGACTCTAACAGATCTAACCAATAAAGGGAGTGGGATAATTATCCTTAGGACAAGCTTGATTAATATCATGATAATCAACACAGACACGGATAGTTCCCTGCTTCTTATCTATAGGAACAATATTAGAGACCCATTCTGTCATAGGAATCAGATAAATAAAACTAGCTCGGAGAAGTTTTTCAACTTCACCCTTATGGTGGAAGCTTTTCAAGGGTGCACCTGACGAAGACGTTGGCGAACAAGTTTTGAACCAGGATAAGTAGGAATTTCATGTACCACTATACTAGGATCAATTCCGGGAATTTCTTCGTAGGACCATGCAAAGACATCATGGAACTTGCGAAAAAGGCTAGTATAAACTTGGACTTCATCAGAAGAATAAGTAACCCCAATATGGATGTTCTCTAAAATTCCTGGTTTAACGGAAATGTAAATAGGAATCGTATGTGTAATGTTACTCAAGTTACATTCCATAAAGATGTCATGTGTCAAAACAGGCAATTGAAGCGGAGGAGAAGGAACCTAAGTGACAAAATTCTCAAGACAAGTAGACATGGCCCCAAGGCCGAGCATGAACGAGGAACGATGATGACCATCATCCCACAAAAAATCCTCAAGGTACATGGTTTCCACGATGGCCTCATCGGAAGGAAACAACTCTTTCAACAGATCAAGCGAATCCAAATCACCAAGCTAGGGATATTGAGAATAAATGTCAAGAGACATGCTCAAAAAAGGGCAATCAGAGGACGAAGGTTCTGAAGCAGCAATGAGTTCACAATAATCTATCTCAATCGAACTTAAAGGCATCGAATCTCTGAAGGAATCAATATTTTTAGCCAAAGGAATAATCCATGGGTCATCAGACCGAGAGATCATATGAATCTGAACAGTATTCGGAGGAGGAAGAGGAAAAATACCCATGAGGGCAGGATCTTTAAAAATACTTGGTCCTACGCTCTCGTAGGGAGTGGGAATCTTATCCATGTACGGAATGTTGTTCTCGGACGAAGAAGTGGAGAAAGACAATTGATCAACATTAACAATATTTCCTTCATGTGGAAATTTCAAAACACGAAGGAGAGTGGACGGAACAAACAACATGGCATGAGTCCAACCGCGACCGAGGAGAAGATTATAATTAAGCTTAGCATCAACGACTTTGACCTTGAAATTGATTGTCTTCCCTTTCAAAGTAATTGGTAAACTAGCAAGAACACCTAAAGGTTCTGATTCTCTCCCATCAAATGCTTCTAAGGCATTTGGTGGTGAATTCAGAGCTGGAGAGCCAATGGCTTTCCAACACGAAGATGACATGATACAAGTTGACGCACCTTCATCCACAACTGCTCGATGAATATTGAGACCATTAATAACAACTTTAATAATGATTGCAATATGATACAGAAGTCCTGGAACGAAATTCTCTAGATTGAAAGCAAGAAGGTTAGCATCATAAGGGTCAATCCTGCCAATCGCGGATAACAAAGCTCTTCGCTATGATGGACAGCTCTGAAGTACTTCTAACGTAGACATCGCGGATGGTGCCTGAGCCAAACCTTCAACAATATTGTAATGGTGAGCGGCACGGGCGTTGGGATTATAAGAAGACTTACGGAGAACACCTTTTTAAGGTGGTCGCACAACGGATTCATCATTAGGCCTTTCTTTCTCAAGAGGACCAGTAATAGGCGGAGGAGGAGGGGGGCCATCAACGATCTCCTTCCCCGTGTCCTGATGGGATCCAACATAATCTTTCGACTGAGTAGTGATAGAAACGGTGCTCAAACCGTTCATCATGAACAACTGAGAGCCAAATGGGGCAGAGTACTAGGGTTGCTCTACCATCTGAGTCTGCTAAGATGGGAAAGGTTCCTTAAGAACGGTCGGAGTTCCCTGGGTTCCATTGAGCAATCGGCTCACTTCGCACCATCGAGGATAGTCTTCGGTGAAGTTCTCTTCATCACAGATCAAACAAGGGTACTTTGGTTTGCGTTGAGAACCATCACCAGCACGAGGTTTCTGAGAATCCCGTTTCGGGGTATCATCTTTGGCTTTACCTTTACCCTTCTTTTAACCTTTAGAAGTATTATCTGTAGGATTGGCCTGAATGACATTAACTTCTGCAGGTTTACCATAATTCGAAGTAGACTGAGAAGCAACATTATTGGAAGAAGCAGACTTCTGCTTCCCAGAGTTTGAAGATGAAGAATTTTGAGAAGTTTGAGACACATAACCAATAATACCATCGACAGATGGAGTCATTGGTGGTTTAGAAGTTCCAGGTCGGGGAGCATCAAGCAAGATATCATATAATGCACCAGACTGAGAGTACACAAGATCAAGGTACTGGGCATAAGCAATGGCTTGTTCCTCGGTTACACATGCCCCCATAGTTATGTCTTTGGAAATTTGATTAACAAAGGAGGTGGTGAACCAATGAGTTAGAAGTTGATCATGAATTTCAAATTTGATCATGCGACGATGACGTCGCCACTAATGAATATGATTTGAGATATGAGTAGCTCGGTCCTATTTCAATGAAGTGAGGAGGTGCGTCCTGGTCTCATAACGGACTGGTAACTAAAAATGTGTAAGGAACGCCATGGCTAAATAATTGAAATCTTGGAAGACGCCATGAGATAGCTCAATGTACCACTTTGCAGTGGCACCAGTAAGATTTTGCTGGAAAAGATGGAGTCTAATATAATCGTCAACCCAAGAGTTAGAGGAACACCACAAATGGTAAGTCATAACATGTGCTTGGGGGTCTTCACCAAACTTTCCCTCAAATTTAGGACAATCACCAGGAATCTTGGCTGGAACCGGAGGCTAATACGGGTCATGAAGAATGGGACCGTTTGTCAACTTTGACACATTAGGTAATTCCAACATAGCAAGAAACAGTAATTGGGTATTGAAAGTCATCGGAGGTCTTTGATAAGGACCTGCATGTACATTCCATCCAGTTCAAAAAAGATTTTTTCCCCATACATTCTGTCCCAGAGGATTCGGATCATATGGATTAGAAGCAGGATAAGTCGGTTGATACTAGGGTTGAGTACCAGGATACTGGGTCGGAGTAGACCACTGAGGTCCTTGCTGAGCAGCGTATGGAGTCTGCTGTGGAATGTAAGCATCACTTTGATGTTGATGATAGACAAGTTGATTTTGAGGGTAAGGAACCTAAGGTGCAGTATATACCGGTTGATATGAACCTTGAGGGTAGTAATTGTTGGTCGCTTTAATTGTTTTAACAATTCAAGCTCCACATAAATTGTCAACCCAGGGAGGTCTGTTTATTCCAAAGACAATCACGCACTGGATATGCTCAATTCCAAAAGCAAAGAAATGTTGTAGCATCAGTCACACAAATATAAATCAAACTATTCACACCTCACTTTAACAAAGTTGAAGCCTACTTGTGTTACAGCAGAAACAATCCCTCTATTGCAGACTTTCATTAAAAGAATCTTAGGAAAAATAATGAAAGTAAATCGCATTGCAGAAAAGGAGATCAATCAACCATAACAGAGAACAGGACCCTATTCCTCCAAACAGGAATCTTCATCACCTGTTGCCTGATATTAATCACACTGTAGAAAAAGACCAATCCACAGAAAACAGGACCCTATTCCCTTGAATAGGAATCTTCAGTGCCTGTTTCCTGATATTAATCACACTGCAGAAAAAAAAGATCAACCTATAGGGAACAAGACCCTATTCCTCCAAACATGAATCTTCAGCACCTGTTTCCTGATATCAATCTATCACACATTCAGCTAGTAAACAAATAACTAAAAAGAAAGTAACTCTCAGCTTCTTAAGAATGAATGGTATAAAGCTTAATGCAGTGTTAAAGAAAACAGAGCGCTTAATAAGATACAGAGAACTATATAAATTCTTCAGCAAACAAGGTTAAATTAAGGTGTGAATAACATAAATAGGAACAAACTACAGGAGCAATTGGGTGAATCTTGTGATGAAGGCGGGCCCTGTTCTTCTCACAAGACTCCCCGAGAAAAGAAATTAAATTGGAGCGCTCAAAATGGACTTTTATTCATCTGTCAAGAAATGATACATTACAACAGAGCAAAAGCTCTTTCTTGCTTCCAGAAATGTACTCCCGCAGTTTCTAACTCCCTTCTAATGATGATGTCTCCTCTTTTTAAAGAGGAGACATCTATTACAATTACATCAGAGAAATCCTATTTTTATCCAAATCTAATCTCTTGTTTTAATACAGGATCTTTTTTGTTCTTCCATCCTGGAATGCTGTTACAAATAAGTACAAAAATACTAGCTCCAAAACAGTCTGTGTAACAACTTCCCTTTCTCGTCTTCATCCTGTTGTCATCATTCTTAAAATACATTTGAAGAACGCAAATCACGAGTTGTCTCAGCTACGGGATTTGCGTGTCTGTTGACTGTTTCAACAACAGGTTCAGTTGTTTCAGCAACGCGATCCTTATCATGAATTATCTGCGGTCCTTTAGACTTGTCTTAGCAACTATCTATCTTCGATTAATGATTAAATATAAAAGTAATGTGGAATTATATGCAAAACAAATTAAATACATAGTAAAAAGAAGGATTTCATATACCTTTGGATAAAATGGATGGAAATGATAATGTAACCTTTTAAATATGGACTATAAATAGTAAAGTGGTGTCAAAATGTGTGGTCAAAATGGTACATTATGAGGTCCTAACATCTCCCCCAGCTGAAAGGGTTGCATGTCCTCAGGCAACTTTTACTCTGAGTCAGAGTCTGAGTACTGACTCTTTTCATGCAAGTTACTCAAGCAATAACTATGGAAGGTGGCCTCTGTCGAAGATATAAATCCCTGGTTACTTTGCAGTTTCTGCCATGTTGTTGCCTCGTCTCTGTTAGCCAATCTATAATGAGGTTGATATCATTCTGTTGGCATCCATAAGACAGGGAAGTGAAAATGATAACCAATCCAATTCTCGGCGCATTGCTGAATGCATCTGGTATAGTTTAGTATTCTGGACAGTGCAGTTTGAAGATTATCAGGGCTAAAGGGATTATACTCTTGTCTTTCCTTACAGGACTGTTGCCAGAACATGGTGTTTGCCTTCAAAGCAGCAGTCTCTTTGACCCTGATTAACTAATGACACTCTCGGAGTACTGAGGATTGCAATTGCTGTATGTACTTGCTCATTCCTGGCTTCTGAAAAAACTGATGATATTCTGCTACAAAAATGGCCAGGTTTGAAGGTTTTGGCCTTATCTAGAGGAGGCGATTATCCTCATTGTGCCTACCTGTGATAAAAGCGGTTTTCCATGTGATTTGATTGGCAATAAAGGAAACAAATGCCCTAATTTGTATATCACCAACAATCGGATTCAGGTTGACTTGTATGTTTCTAGGCATAGCCTCATTATGAAGATAAAGTTCACATAATAGATGTTGATCACTAGCGGAGGCCTCAGCAAATGTTTTGACAAATTTTTCCGCTGTGAGCAACTCATGAGGTCTCCCGTCCTTAATTTCTTTCAACTGAAAATAAACAAGGCGTTCAGAAAGAAACAGAGAATAATTCAAAGAAGGTATCCTGGTGGCTAACAATTTTTGTACTAATGAAAACATCAGGACCAATTTGTCTTTTAACTCCTTGGTTTCTTTCTTGGAATCCTTAAGTTGCTGAAGTGTCTACTCCCAGTTATCCCAGTTAGAATACATCTGATTTCGCCAAGCCAACTTATGCTATTGTAACATTTTATCCTAATCAATAGCATACTGCTACTTCCACTTATTCATCAATTGTTTCCATGGCGGAGTTTGTGTTGTGGCACTATAAGTAATGGGATGAGGCATAGTCTGAGTAGCCGAGTTAACTAATACAGGGCAGGATATCTGTGGCTTGGTTTCTTTCTCCAGAATTTTTTAGGGCCCTACTGGTTCTTGTGTGGCAGTAGGGCATTCTTCCTTGACTACCACTGATGTGGATGCCTCAGGCACTGAGACTTTAACTATTTTGTATCCGGTCTGTTGGTAGATGTTTCCACATTCATGGCACATATATTCTTTACATGGGTCATTCTTTTGTGCTGATGCTGTATGTGCCAACATGTAGAGATTTGGCTCTTTATCAAAGGCTTCCCTTGCCGTTACCAACTCTCTTTTGTAGGCTTCTAATTCTGACTTTAAAAATTCATTTTATTCTAATAAAGATGCCATGGTGAGTGAACCATGTGTGTTGGTTGCTTTTGCTGGAGTTGATTGTTTTTCCGCAGCTGTAGCTGGTTCTTATGTTTCAGCTACAGCTGGTTTCCTTATATTATCATGCTGGATGTTTGATTTTTGCACTTCAGCAGCTGGTTCTTGTGTTTCAGCTGCTGAGTGAGTAACTGGTTCTTGTGGAGTAGTTACTTTTTTAGTAGAAAATGATGTCATATTACCCTGGGCATCTGGTTCTTGTGGAGCAGTGCCACAGGACGAGACGGGTAATGATTCGGGAATTTGGAATGGTGATGAGGAATGAATTTTTAGCAAGATAGCTGCAGGGTCGGGGGAAATGGGAAAGACTTCAGATTCAACATTCGTTTTCATTTTTCTCCTAGGTAGAAAAGCGGAAAAAGCAGTGACTTTATTTTTCTTTTTATGAGAAGATTCTTTTCTAGGAGAAGGGCTATCGGAAGAGGTGATAGCTTGGGATGTGGCCCTTGTTTTCCTTTTTGAGACAGAGACTGTTGCAATTCGTCTCTTTATTTTATGAGTAGGGGGTGATGGGGGTGTTTCAGCTTGAGAGTCATCGCTAGGGATGTGGACAGTGGGATGGGATGACTCTGCTAAATGGGATGAACTTGGGGACGAGTCAACTGGTTCTGATGATGCAATTAATGGAGGATTAGGAATATCTTCCAGTTGCCGTTCATAAGAGCTTTCGGGGATTTCTTGGGGAATTTCAGCTTCTTGGGGTATTTCAGGGGCTTGTTCGAGAAGTAGGGGTGGGTTATTTAGAGGGGGGTTTTGCTGGGGAAAACCCCTCTGAATTAATAATTGACACAGACGATGATGGGTAAGGGAAAATAATGGGAATTTTACCCATCTACAGTAATATGACATATTTTTAATACATCCAAGCAGGTAATAAGGAATGTTGACTAATCGACCATGCCACAAATGACTCATTAAAACAAAATCGTGTTGATAAACTACCTGGTAGCGCCCCTCGCAAGTTAAATAGTGCTTGAAAAATCCAGCTACCTTTGGCCATGGGGGAGGTAATGAATGCAGACCTATGCCACGGCCTTTAATCTCAACCTGTTCATCTGGAAGAAGGAAGTCCTGCTGTGCGTTTAGGATGACTTGTTTCTTGCTAAACCACCAAGCACCTGTGACTGGTGTTGGGGTTCCCATGTTTTGGCAGATTTGGCAATACCAAAAGATGAGACAACATCAAACCACTTTGGGGCCCTAGGATCTAGCCCTCCTGGACCCGGAGAGGGATCTCTCCAATAAACAAAGAATGATTTATCTTTGAAGCTCAAAATGAGATGTTAGGCTAGTTATGAAGCACAGAGGGGGGTTTTAAATAATTTGGTTGAAGGGTTGCTGGGTTGGTGACGAGATCATGGACTGAGAAAACAGTGGGAGGAAAGGAACATGGCAGCAGGATGCTTCAGCAAAGAGGATAGGCCAAGACCGTGCCATCCATTGGGCTATGGAGTCATGAGAGGGAATTACTTGCATCCACTAGCCAAGGCTTTCAAAGGGCATGTCATCTAATACTAAAGGATCTTTAGATTAGAGAGTGGGGTGGAACATTAAGGAAGGAAGTGAAAGAGGGAAAGCAACCAATTTCTGTCTATAGATCAGGTCAGAGGTCATTTAACTCCAGACCTGCTTGGACATACTCTAAGGTAGCTCTCAAAGAGACAATGGGGCTGCTTATAGATCAGACCAGAGGTCATTTAACTCCAGATCTGCTTTAGCAACTCCAAGGGAAAAACAGAGATAGATTTGACAAAGAAACATCCAAGTGGCAAACCCCCAAGTTCATACATCATCCAGAAGGCAATAACATCCGCTGCACTGGTTAAACTCATGAATTTACTCTTAGATAACACATTTAAGCAGAAAACATAAAGGTAGGGAGAGCAGACAGCATAGGGCACCTAACAAGGGTGAATCCTATACCATTATTCTGATGCCTACCAGAAGAATAATGAAACAATGCGAAAATGTAATAAACAGAGTAAGAAACACATCACCAATAGTAATAGACCAGGATCCTGTGAAATGTGCTTTGATTAATTGATGCAAAACCAGTCATGTACAATAAGGCTCAATGGCTGTTACAGTCCAGACTTCTCTTCCCAGCCTATTACATACAACTACTCTGCTACTCTCTCCCAAGACTGTTCTAACAGTCGGAATGAATCCCTCTAACAACAGATGCCCAGCAAGGCAACAACAACCTTTACATTATGTTCTCGGGGATCTTTTATAGGAGAAGAGGAAGAGACGGAAGTAGATAAACAAATAAATGAGACTCATTAAGACAGCAGGGCGGAAGTGTTCACACCCATGCTGCTTAATGGCAATTTTCAGCGTTGTGTGTACTCTGAAGACTGTTTGGAGGCTCTGTCAGGCCGGAAATTGACCTCGGATATTTCTTTGGAGTCCTTTATGGAGCTTGGAGCTCTATGCTGCCATTCTGGAATAAATGAACTGGTTCAAAGGTCCATCTGTCCATCCATGCTTCATTACTACGGCCTGACAATCTTTTAAGAAGCTCTGTCAGTGTTCTTGACTTTCCTGGGCTCGAGAAACATGGAGGACGCGGCGGGAAGGTGTACCTCTGGAGGAAAAAGTCCTGCTGTTAGGTAGCGCAGTTATGGCGTTGCTGGTGCACTCTTAATCTTCAATCAGTGCCTTAATTCTTTGATCACGGGATTAGTGCTTCAAATATTCCTACAGGCTCAAATCCCTTCTAATCCGGTCTCTGCTACTTTGCTGGCCACTGAATCGGCCTCTATGTACAATTTCGCACAGTGGAAAGAGACTGTAAAACCGGGCGGTGGTGGCGGAGAAACGCTGCAGAGGCGGAGGAATGGAGGCGGAATGGCGGCGGAATGGTGAAAACAGCGGAGATGCAAACGGAGGGGTGCAAACTTATGAACAATGGAGTTTGGTGATGGTATGTAGCGTAGACCGTTAGATATTGGTCTGGGAACAAAGATCGACGGCGGGGGTTGAGCGGCGTAACAACATATGCAACGGACAAACAATACACAAAACACATGAAACACGGCGGAGATGAATGTAAGAGTGGGACCCAGCGGAGGCGAAGAGCGATCAGATTTGAGCCGTCAGATCTGGGAGGAAACGAACGATCATGATCCAATCGCACCATCGCAATCGGAGGTCGGAGCGAGGAGAAATCGCAATGCACAACACGAATGTTCCGATTGCGATTGGGGTTGAAGGCGCGATTGAGTGATGACCGTCGGATAGCGTAACAAACGGATGAATGGGATTGAATCAGGAGACAGAGGAAAGGCTTGTGATCAATGATCGGAAGGAAAGAAGGGATTGAGCGCTGGCCGTCGATCTGGAGGAGGAACGGACGGCGGAGATGAAATCGGAAGAGAAACAAAAGGACTTGCGATCGGCGATCGGGCGGAGGGTGCGATTGGCGCAGGACCGTTGATCTGTGGGAGGATGAACGGTCAGGATTAAATCGGAGGACGGAGGGAAGAGCATGTGATTGCGATCGGAGGTTGGGATGCGATTGAGCGCTAACCGTCCGATCGGGGATCAGATTAACGGTTCAGATTCAATCGGAGGGAGAGAATAGGGGTGGCAAGATGACGATGCGATTATGCGATAGCCGTTGGATCGTGCAATAGATGGACGGCTAGGATGTAATCGGGGGATCTCAATGGGGGCGGCACCATTGGGCTTTGCAATTGCGATTGGGAATGGGTTTGCGATTAAGCGCTGACCGTTGGATCTGCGATCAGATCAACGGCTCACAATCAATCGGCGGGAAAAGAGGAGGGTGTGGAAGGGGAGATGCGATTGTGCGACAACCGTCGATCTCGGGTCCAGATCAACGGCGGGGATGCAATCGGAGGTTCACAATCAGAGGAAGGAGCAGAAGGCTTGCGATTGATCGGAGGCTATTGCGATTAAGCGCCAACCGTCGGATCGGCAGGGAGATCAACGGTGGGGACAACAATCGGAGGGGCAGGCGAAAGACTTGCAATCAATCGGGGGGTGTCACTTGAATGTTGCGATTGCGATTGAGCCGCGGCTGCGATTAGCGCTCAGCCGTTGATCTGGTGATAGATCGACGGTGCACAACAACGCAGAGGACTTAACGTTATAAACGATCGCATCGGGGCTTTCCGCTGTTAACAAAGGATTTACACCCGCCCGACCTTCCGATTGCGATTGGCGCTCGGGACTTAAGCGCTTGGTCCCAGCGCTGGGTCACATGTGGGGAAGTGGTTAAGGGGAAGGGGCTAGGCCTTAGAATAAGGTCAGAGGAGGGTTTTCTAGCCCATTTTAATGGATTTTAGGGCTGGGGAAAGGGAACGATAGAGGAATAAAGGGGAGAAAAGGCCAACAAAGGTTAGGGGAGGGAAGTTTAAGGGGATTTTAGGGGATTTGGAGGGTAAATGGGGAAATAGAAGGGGAGGAATGGGGGGAATAAAAAGAGGTTAAATGAGGGAAAAATAAAGGGGAGAGGAGGCCTTTGGGCATTTCTTCACATAACAGAGAGGCTTTAAAATGGGAACCAGCAGAGGGGATTTGATCAAAGGATAAAAGACACAAAGAGGCTTCAAGGAGACTGTGTTTTTAGAGGAAATGCATTCCTTGAAGACTCAAAAATAATTTAGCCCCCTATTTGCTTGTCAAAAAATTTATAGGGGGGCTAACAGTGGCTCCACATGGGGATGGCTTCTTCTTGAAGGAGTCAAAAATTCAGAAATTGATATCTTGGTGTAGGCCAGATGCCTGCTGCTTGAACCATCCATCTCTTTCTTTGATCTGCTGCCACAAGCTATGAAGACAACATATCAGTAGAAACAATTCTCCCAAACAACTACCTACCCACACTACAGTCCTAACATTTTTCTTCTTGGGCGCATTTGGACTTGCAGACCCTTTTACATCATTAATCTTTACAAACAGGAAAAGATAAACCTATTCTACTTCTACCCTTATTACTCCATGAGACCAGATTAGACTGTTGGTCTCATAGTTTCTCTACCTACACTACTACCTGCTAGGATTAGACTGTCTAGCAGGTTTCTTCTCTACATTCTAAAACAGAAAATTAAATATCTAACTACATGCCCATAGATTGAGCTTTATTGAGCTTTCCTACCTACCCTACCCTAACCGGAAATCTCTGATGTTCTAGGTGATATGATAAAGCCAATACAGGCAGTCAAGTAGTAGTGAAAAAGGATATGAGCACTGGCTGCCTGTCAGAGATAACCACAGGGTGCTCTGCATGTGGTTCTTCAAAACTGTGGTCACCATCAGTAGTGACCATTCCTGATGAATCTAGCCCATGCTGAGGATCAATGCTGGAGTGTTCGAGCATATCAGGGCCTCCATGTACTCTGCCACAGGATCAACGAACACTTGATGTATGCTTTCTTCTTTTTGGCCTGCCATGATTGGTAGGTTGTCTACTTCCTGGGCAGCTTCAATTATTTCACTTTCCACTGCATCCTCAGTGTGGCTTATGAAAACCGGACCCTCTTCTTCTTGTATTTCAAAGAGCAGTGGAATTATGTATTTTTAGGGGGCAGGAGACTTTCCAAGAATGCTCTTGGGTCTCTGAACTCGTATGATTTTTCTTGTGAGTTCAAGAGTTCAATCTCAGCCTCATATCTCACCGCCAGTACTTCTAGGACAACCTTCTTCAGCTCAGGCTGGTCATTGAATCTTGAGCTGAAATGCAGAACTTTTGGAAGGTCTTCACTTCTGAGTTGAGCTAGTATTTCTGATATTCCACAACGAAACTCTTCAAGGGGGCTCAACTCAGAGTCTTCCATTTGGTAGGGATGATGTTGCACTGCGACTGATCTCCCAGTGGAGTCTTATGTGAAACCACAGATAATCAGTGGCCTGCTGATCACCAGTGGAGTCTTTTTATCATTCAAGAATTGTGGAGTCGCCAAGTGGATGATTTACAACTTACTGTCCACCACAGTGGTTTACCAAATCAAAGCTGACTGATCTGTCCCCAGCGGAGTCACCATTATGTTGGTGACGACAATGGGAAATAGACCAATATCAACAACTGTAAACTCTCAGATTCGTCCCCAGTGGAGTTGTCATTATGTTGGGGTTCCCATGTTTTGGCAGATTTGGCAATACCAAAAGATGAGACAACATCAAACAACTTTGGGGCCCTAGGATCTAGCCCTCCTGGACCCGGAGAGGGATCTCTCCAAATAGATCAAAGAATGATGTCTCTTTGAAGCTCAAAAATAAGATGTTAGGCTAGTTATGAAGCACAGAGGGGGGTTTTAAATAATTTGGTTGAAGGGTTGCTGGGTTGGTGACGAGATCATGGACTGAGAAAACAGTGGGAGGAAAGGAACAAAACAGCAGGATATTTCAGCAGAGAGGATGGGCCAAGACCGTGCCATCCATTGGGCTATGGAGTCATGAGAGGGAATTACTTGCATCCACTAGCCAAGGCTTTCAAAGGGTATGTCATCTAATACTAAAGGATATTTAGATTAGAGAGTGGGGTGGAACATTAAGGAAGGAAAGTGAAAGAAGGAGAACAACCAGATTTCTGTCTATAGATCAGGTCAGAGGTCATTTAACTCCAGACCTGCTTGGACATACTCAAAGGCAGCTCTCAAAGAGACAATGGGGTTGCTTATAGATCGGACCAGAGGTCATTTAACTCCAGGTCTGCTTTAGCAACTCCAAGGGAAAAAACAGAGATAGATTTGACAAAGAAGCATCCAAGTGGCAAACCCCCAAGTTCATACATCAGCCAGCAGGCAATAACATCTGCTGCACTGGTTAAACCCATGAATTTACTCTTTGATAACACATTTTAGCAGAAAACATTGATGGCAAGGAGAGCAGACAGCATAGGGCACCTAACAAGGGTGAATCCTATACCATTATTCTGATGCAAGCCCAGAAGAACATGAAACAATATGAAAGTGTAATAACAGAGTAAGAAACACATCACCAATAGTAATAGACCAGGATCTTGTGAAATGTGCTTTGATTAATTGATGCAAAACCAGTCATGTACAATATGGCTCAATGGCTAATACAGTCCAGACTTCTCCTCCCAGCCTATTACATACAACTACTTTGCTACTCCCTCCCAAGACTGTTCTAACAGTCGAATGAATCCCTCTAATAGCAAACTACGCAGCAACTGAACAACAACCTTTACATTATGTTCTCGGGGATCTTTTATAGGAGAAGAGGAAGAAACAGAAGTAGATAAACAAATAAATGAGACTCATTAAGACAGCAGGGCGGAAGTGTTCACACCCATGCTGTTTAATGGCAATTTTCGTCGTGTGTACCTCAAGACCGTTTGGAGGTCTGTCAGCCGGGAAATTGACTCCTGAGCATTTCTTTGAGTCCTTTCCGGAGCTTGAGCTCAGGTTGCCATTCTCGAATAAATTAACTAAAATGAACTGGCTCAAAGGTCCGTCTGTCCTGGCTTCATCCATGCTTCATCATCGCGGCCCGACACCTTTTAAGAAGCCTGGCGTTGTTCTTGACTTTCCCTGGCTCGAGAAGCATGGAGGACGCCAAGGGAAGGTGTACCCTCTCGGGAGGAAAAGTCCCCGGGCCGTTAGGTAGCGCAGCGATGGAGTTGTCGGTGCGCTCTCATCTTCAATCGTCTTAATTATTTGATCACGGGATTAGGCTGCTGCCTAAATATTCCTACAGGCTCAAATCCCTTCTAATCCGGTCTCTGCTGCTTTGCTGGCCGCTGAATCGGCCTCTCTATACTATTCCACACAGTGGAAAGAGATTGTAAAACCGGGCGGTGGTGGCGGAGAAACGCTGCAGAGGCGGAGGAATGGAGGCGGAATGGCGGCGGAATGGTGAAAATAGCGGAGATGCAAACGGAGGGGTGCAAACTTATGAACAATGGAGTTTGGTGATGGTATGCAGCGCAGACCGTTAGATCTTGGTCTGGGAACAAAGATCGACGGCGGGGGTTGAGTGGCATAACAACGTATGAAACGGACAAACAATACACAAAAACAATGAAACACTGCGGAGATGAATGTAAGAGTGGGACCCAGCGGAGGCGGAGGGTGATTGAACGAGAACCGTCCGATCTTGGACGAAACGAACGGCGGAGATCAAATCGCACCATCGCAATCGGAGGTCGGAGCGAGGAGCAATCGCAATGCACAACAAGAATGTTCCGATTACGATAAACAAGGCGCCATTGAGCGATGACCGCCGGATCGCTGTGAACAAACGGATTTAATCCGGATTGAATCGGGAGACAGAGGAAAGGCTTGCGATCAATGATCGGAAGGAAAGAAGCGATTGAGCGCTGGCCATCGATCTGGAGGAGGAATGGACGGCGGAGATGAAATCGGAAGAGAAACAGAAGGACTTGCGATCGGCGATCGGGCGGAGGGTGGGATTGGCGCAGGACCATTGATCTGCGGGAGGATGAATGGTCAGGATTAAGTCGGAGGACGGAGGGAAGAGCATGCGATTGCGATCAGAGGTCGGGATGCGATTGAGCGCTGACCGTCCGATCGGGGATCAGATCAACGGTTCAGATTCAATCAGAGGGAGAGAAGAGGGGTGGCGAGATGACGATGCGATTGTGCGATAGCCGTTGGATCGCACAACAGATGGACGGCTAGGATGTAATCGAGGGATCTCAATCGGGGCGGCACCATTGGGATTTGCGATTGCGATTGGGAATGGGTTTGTGATTAAGCGCTGACCGTTGGATCTGCGATCAGATCAACGGCTCACAATCAATCGGCGGGAAAAGAGGAGGGTGCGGAAGGGGAGATGCGATTGTGTGACAACCGTCGATCTCGGGTCCAGATCAACGGTGGGGATGTAATCGGTGGTTCACAATCGGAGGAAGGAGCAGAAGGCTTGCGATTGATCGGAGGCTGTTGCGATTAAGCGCCAACCGTTGGATCGGCGGGGAGATCAACGGTGGGGACAACAATCGGAGGGGCAGGCAAAAGACTTGCGATCAATCGGGGGGTGTCACTTAAATGTTGCGATTGCGATTGAGCCGCGGCTGCGATTAGCGCTCAGCCGTTGATCTGGTGATAGATCGACTGTGCGCAACAACGTGGAGGACTTAACGTTATAAACGATCGCATCGGGGCTTTCCGCTGTTAACAAAGGATTTACACCTACCCGACCTTCCGATTGCAATAAGCGTCGGGGACTTAAGCACTTGGTCCTGGCGCCTGGGCACATGTGGGGAAGTGGTTTGAGAGGAGTTACGGGAAAGGGGCTAGGCCTTTTAATAAGGTCGGAAAATGGGTTTTTAGCCCATTTCAATGTAATTTGAGGGCTGGGAAGGGTAACGATAGAGGAATAAAGGGGAAAAATGGAAAAAAAAGGGTAGGGGAAGAAATTAAAGGGGGTTTTGGGAGGATTTGGGGGGTAAATGGGGAAATAGAAGGGGAGAAAAGGGGGGAATAAAAAGAGGTTAAATGAGGGAAAAATAAAGGGGAGAGGAGGCCTTTGGGCATTTCTTCACATAACAGAGAGGCTTTAAAAGGGGAACCAACAGAGGGGATTTGATCAAAGGATAAAAGACACAAAGAGGCTTCAAGGAGACTATGTTTTCAGAGGAAATGCATTCCTTGAAGACTCAAAAATAATTTAGCCCCCTATTTGCTTGTCAAAAAATTTATAGGGGGGCTAACAACTGGAAATCCCGAAGCTTGTGCTATATCTTCTTCTATGACCGAAATTCGGACCCCTTGGACTATGGAGTGATTCTCCTAAAAATTCTGCGCAAACTCCAAAACTTGCTGAGGATCAAATTCTCCTAGCCTCTCGAAATATGTAATCCATCCTGCCTGCTGAAATATTTGGTAAGCGTCCGTAAACAACTCGAGAAGAGCCATCGAGCCAGGTTCATGTCTGATATTTGGGCCTCCCATAGCTACTAACTTGAGTCAAATGCAGAGGCGCAGAGAGCAGAAACACTAGACTTGATCAGAGTAATTGTTTACGACTAAGAACATGGTGTATCGGCCGAACTAATGGGTATAAAGAATGGCAGTGATTTGCATGGAGTGAAATTATGATTTTTATTTTCGAAATCCCCCCCTACGTGTGGTGAAATGATGGTCTTGAGTGTACGGGGGATATAATCATAATGGAAAAGATCTTCTCTTTATACTACAATTTAACTGTATTACATAAAAAATCCACTTACCTTATATTTACCTTTGTTTTATAATTCGAAGTATAGAGTGCTTGTTCAGAGTGGCTTAATACTGATGGAAGAACCTTTAGATTTCTCTAAAATGTAGAAACAGGAGCATATTGGAGTCTGCTCAATACTGGATAATATTCACCCAAGGGATCTAAAGAATAAAAGTGGTGTACTGAAAAACTTGTGTAGCCGAGGAAAGGAATGGTGTTTTAGCAATGGAAAGATAGATGACAGGTTGCTGAAAGTGGTGTTTCAGCAATGGAAAAATGAATGACATGTTGCTGAAAGTGGTGTTTCAGCAATGGAAAAATAAGGAAGATGGAATGTAATAATTTGGTACTAAGAAAATTGGGAAAGTACTTTGCTGAGGAATGATTCCAGCAATAGGAAATGCTGGCTGAAAAATGGTGTTTCAGGAGTGGGTATAATAGGAAAAATAGGAAAAAGGGAAAGATGGAGTAAGGGGCTAAGTGATAAAAGAGACATTGCTGGGAAATGAGGAAATGAATTGAGATGATGGAAACAAAACTTCTCTGATTGAAGGTTTAGATCTTCTTGTGATGAAATTGTCCTCCTTAGTTAGTTCTTCCTTAATCTCCAAAATACAATTGTAACATGCCAACCCTTGACAGGGATTATTAGTTTTAAATCTAATCTAATACTAGAAATATAGTGCAAAAAATTAAATGATGTGAGGAGCAGAGGACTCCCCTAGAAAAAGATAATGTGTATCAGTCATGCAAGCAGCCTTAAAATCTTCTTTAGAAACAGGGCGCTGGTACAAGCGAAGCCTATTACCATTTACTAGTAGAGGTGTTTTAGAATCATCAATTGTTAAAAGTCTTACTGTTCCATTGGGAAAAACAACATCTACTTCATATGGTCCAAGCCATCTTGTTCGTAACTTACCTTGAAAGTTTTCAAACCAAGAGTCATACAATAAAGCCCAATTACCTTTTTGGAACTGCTTATGCTTGATAATTTTATCATTCCACTTCATTCTTTTTTGTTGAATCATGGTTGTCTGGTGAATGGCATCTAATCTCTTTTCATCCAATTCAAGAAGCTGCTGCAACCTAGTTGTCTGCACATCAGTCAAATCAAGGTTAACAACTAAAGCAGTTTGTTGAGTCTCAAATATGCATCTTTCCTATACACCTTTCTAGACCTTTTTCATTCACCTGAACCTTCCAAGTTGTCAATATCATTGTATATTAATTGTAAAAGAGCATCTAAAATGGTTTTTAACTATATTTTGTGTCTGTTGTTTGATTTAGATTTTTTCTCATTTAGCTGCGGAATCTTGCCACTTTCCATAGCTGCTGCAACTTTCCGCAACCATTTTGTGAAAGTCTATGTTACAGGTGTCTTCAGGAAAAACGAGCCACATGGGCAAGTCAGAAATGATGTGGACATGGATAGTGTCCTATTGGCTCGAGCAAATTCACTTAGGGAGGTTGTGGTCAAAGGTGGCCAAGTGGAAGTCAACCGTAGAGTCCCATGGTGACAGGACTCTGTTTCTCATCATGTGAAGATTTGTATGACCATTTCTAATTTACAGGAGACACATCAACACCTGTACACGGCTCCATAAGCCGAATCCAACATCCACTCTTCATAGATTTACTCTTCACTGCGGCCATGATGCTGGATCTTTGGACGTGATGGTTTACGTGTATTTATCAGCACAAATTTTAGGGAATTAGTTATATTTCCTTTGTTATAAATAACGCGTTTGCATACGCATATTAGATTAGCCTCCAGATAGCTCTGCAATGTAATTATGTTGCCACTGTGCCATAATATCATCTCTCTGTTATGACTGCATTTTAATATATAAAAAGACTATGTTTCCAAGCGTAATTCGTATTTGAAGGCTGTTGCCCGAGGCTGGTGCAGAGGGCCCCTGCACATGCTGAGGTTTTGTGCATTATTGTATAGTTTCTTGTTTTATTTCTTTAAGCTCATTGTGCCATAAGTCATTCACGTGTTTATACATTGCATCTTTCATGATATTTATGCTTCATCTCTGTTTATAATCTTTCATGCTTTACATCTTACTTCTGTCCATAATATTTCATGTTTTATGTTAACTGATCAGTGTTCTTGTTTCAGATTACAAATAGGAAGCCCGGGCATTTGCATAATCTTTTGACTAATGACATGGAATCAATATTGTTCTGCTGCTAATTTATTTTTCTTAGTTTTTGTTTAATTCCAGTACTGCTTTGTTTATTTCAGTCTTGCACATTTGTTTCCATAGTTAGATTTAGATATATTAAATTGCTCATGTCATTTTCAGTTACCTCCGAAAGCCACAGCTGGACTGATGGTGAGGGATTGAAGTATGAGTGTAGTTTGATATTAGTTTACTTTCTGCAAGTTAGATATATTAAATTGCTCATGTCATTTTCAGTTACCTCCGAAAGCCACAGCTGGACTGATGGTGAGGGATTGAAGTATGAGTGTGTAGTTTGATATTAGTTTACTTTCTGCAAGTTAGATATATTAAATTGATCATGTCATTTTCAGTTACCTCCGAAAGCCACAGCTGGACTGATGGTGAGGGATTGAAGTATGAGTGTGTAGTTTGATATTAGTTTCTTTTTCTGCAAATTAGATATCAGATTGCTCAAGTTGTTTATGGTTACCTCCGAAAGCCATAGCTGGACTAATGGTGAGGGATCGGAATATAAGTTGATGTAATTTGATTTAGATTTACTTTGTTGCAATTCTTGGATTTCTTTAAGCATAGTTTCTTTTGTGTTTAGACAGCAGCAATGATAGTTTGGTTTTCATGCTCAATAGTTCACTGTTTGATTTATTAGGCTAGCAGCACATTTTCATTTCCTTTCAAGTTTTGTCATTGTATGTTTCAAATTCCTTTTGAAGTTTAAAGTTGGTAAATCATTATAAAGGATATCATTGCCTTGAACAATCAAAACCATACTTGTTTTTATTTTAGAATTTCCATCTCACATTAGAAAACCAAAAACGACAAAAAGGTAAGAAATAGGTTATCTTGCACATATAGTGTGCCACACTTCATCAGCTTACGAATCCTGGATTGATAAATTAATGTAGCAATTTAGGACACACTAAATTGACCAAACATTTTGGCGCCGTTGCTGGGGAAGTGTAACTAGGTAGCCAATTTCTTAAAAATAATAATAATAATAATAATAAAATAAGGGAAAACTTGATAACTTCTTGAAGTATGCTCTCCTCTTGCACCTAGTGTGAGCTGGAGGATCATAAAAGAGAGTTATTGGTTTAGTAATTTCTTAAGTATGCTCTCTTCTTGCAGCTAGTGTGACCTGGAAGATCAGAAAGAGAATTATTAGCCCAACTTTTAAAATAAATAAATAAATAAATAAAATAAAATAAAAAATGACATGCATAGAGCAAGAGATTCTAGGGGAAGGTTTATAGCTAAATAAAGAGTTCGATTTTCACAACTCCATCTTCTTCAAGGCATAGACAAGATTCACCACCATCTACCCCTAGCCTTAAGATTTTTGGAATTCAAGGAGCAGCTGAATTAGAGGATTCTCCTATACCACCTACTAAATCTCATTTAGAAAAGGAAGAGACTCCCTCTCATCCTCCCTTGATAGAAGAACCAGAGGACTTTGAGGACTCTAAAGAAACTATCATGGCAAAGGAAATAATAGATGGATTTGGAGGTAGAGGTAGAGGTAGAGGAGAAGGAAACAATGGAGACAACAATGGTGAAGGTAATAATGGAAGAAATAGGGAAGGAGACAACTTGTTTGGATTCCCTATAGTTGATGAGGAAACTCATACAACAATGAAAAATATCTCACCATCCGTCCTCCCCAACTTTTATGGATTGCGAAGTGAGGATCCTGAAACATTTCTGTTTGAGTTTGAAGTCGTGTGCCGAACTTATGACTATATGGAAGACTCTCAAAAACTCAAACTGTTTCCTTCAACATTGAAGGGAGTTGCTTTGAAATGGTTCATGGGATTAGCCACCCAATCTATTAGGACTTGGAATGATATGAAACAAACATTTTTGGATAGATACTTGGACTATTGTATGCCCACCAATCACAAGGATGAGGTATTCAAAATGATGCAAAAAGAAGATGAAAATTTGGAAGATTTACTTGAAAGATTTCAATACAAATTAAAAAGAGAAAAGATGAGCAACTTAGATGATGAAAGCTTGAAAGCCCTCATATTAAAATCCATTAGAGATGAATGGATAGATATTTTAAACATGATTGGGAAAGGAGACATTTCTCAACTTCCACTTCGTGATATAGCGAAACTATGTGTCCATCTCTCAAGAGGAAAATCTAAAACAGGAAAAGGGCCTAGGGATCCTTCTCTTATTAGGGCTAACAAATCTGCAACTGGATCAGTAAGTAGGGAAGAGATTGGTAATATGATTGATGAATTTAAAACTGATATCTTGGGGAGCCTTAGTGAACAACTAGACACCCTTAAAATCCAAAAAAAGCAGAAAGTAGAAACAAATGCTCTAGCCATCTTTTGTCCGAAATGTAGGAAGAAACATGCTTTAAGGGAATTTCCCTTGGATGCAAAAGTTGTAGAAACATGTATAATTTTCTCAGAGAATCATGAGATCAAGGATTGTCCTTCAATTCCTGGACTCAAAGTTGTCTTTCAAGAAGACCCAAATTCAGTAGAATCTCTCTGTTTTGTTGCAAGAAGACCTTGGAAGGGAAAAAAAACTCAAGGGTTTAACAACCCTATTAATCTTCAAACCCCACCAAATTGGAATCCTTGGCAACAACCTTGGCCCCAACATCAAAATCCATATCAGCCATGGGTACAAGGGATGCAAAATCCTTATGGGAGATTTGCTCAATTTTATCAATATCCTCCATATTTTCAAAATTAACAAGCTCCACAACTTCCAAACCCAAATCCACAACTTTCATTGCCATTTCCACAACAAAAACCTTCTCAACAAAATCCAAATCCTCAACTCATGCTCCTATACCAACAAAAGAAAAATCAACTTCCAGCTCAGCCATTGCCAAATCCTAACAATAAAAATCCTCAGAATACTTACATGATAGAAGGACAACAATTTCCTACCTATATGATTGTTCCTCTCAATGATGTACAACTCAGATATGGTAGAGTTTTAGAAAAACCTTCTATAGATGACCAAGAGCAAGATACCTCTGAGGAGGACTCTCTTGAAGCCAATAAGGGTTCTGAGGAAGTATCTCTTCAAAACTCAAACATTCAAAAAGAGAAAGAAAAGTTAACACCCACAACTCCTATAGTTGAGCAACTTGCATCTTCATCTACACCTCCTTTTCCTGAAAGACTACAAATTGACAAGGGGTGGAAAAACAAATCTTGTTGCCTAACTATGATTTTCTAGATGAATTGAAGAATGTTTGTATCAAGATTCCCTTGCTACAAGCCATTCGAGAGATTCCTATTCTAGCAAAAACAATAAAGGAGTTGAGTTTCAAAATACCAGGAAGGAAACTAAAAGACACAAGAAGAATCCACCTGGTAGGAAAAATTGCAGATATTATGATGGGAAAAATTACCATGCAGAAGTATGTAGATCCAGGAAGTCCAATTGTCAAGAAAAATATAAATGGGATAGAAATTCAAAACACATTGATTGACTTAGGGGCTGCTATTAACATTATGAGTAGACAGACTATGGACCAGCTAAAACTTCCTAACCTTCTTTTTACACCTACTTTACTGCAACTTGTAGATCGGTTAATTATTAAACCAGATGGTGTATTAGAAGATATTTCAGTATCCTTAGATTCTTGGGAATATCCAGTAGATTTTATGATTTTGACTCCCAAGAGTAATCTAGGAGGGCACCCACTTATCTTAGGAAGACCTTGGCTAGCCACAGCTGATGCTTTTATTAGTTGTAGATCTGGGGATATGTACATTTCTAATGGTAATTCGACAAACAAATTCAATTTGTATCCTCCAGAAAAAGCAATCACAGAAGTAGGAGACAATGAATGGGTCGATGATGAGGACATTATACAACCTGTCTTTACCATTTCTGAAATCAGTGAGGATAGTCAAATTCTGAACACATTAGAAATTTTTGAGATATCTTCAGAATATGACCCCACACAATTTCAATTGGAATCTGACATAGAATATTTATCATGAAGACAAATGTCTCTTTACTCTATGGAAGATTTTGGTAGTTCTACTATTGAGATTTTTCCAGGAAAAACATTGAATATCGACAAACATTTGGAAAAGTCACAACAAGAACTAACCAAAATCTTGCAAAAACATTCTACTGCATTTGCATGGGAGTATACTGAAATGAAAGGTATTGATCCTAAGACTTGCATTCATCATATATATATTGAGGAAAACAGTAGACCAATCAGACAACCTCAAAGAAGGATGAATCCAAATCTTAGGGAGATAGTGAAAGAAGAGCTCCAAAAATTACTCAATGTAAACTTCATTTATCCAATTTCAGATAGTCGATGGGTTTCTCCTTTGGTTATAGTACCTAAAAAGAATGGTAAATGGAGGGTATGCATTGATTACAGGGAATTGAACAAAGCAACTTTGAAGGATCACTTTCCTTTTCCTTTTATCGATCAGGTATTAGATACATTAGCAGGTAAAAAGTACTTTTCATTTTGGATGGTTTTAGTGGCTATAATCAAATTCAGGTAGCACCTGAAGATCAAGATAAGACCACATTTACTTGTCCATGGGGAACTTTTGCCTACCGAGTGCTTCCTTTTGGGTTATGTAATGCACCAGCAACATTCCAAAGAGCAGTACTAGGAATTTTTTCTGATCTAATCCATGATTGTGTAGAGGTTTATATGGATGATTTTACAGCTTATGGTAATTCATTTGAAGAGGCATTAGAAAATTTGGAAAAAGTTCTCATAAGATGTAAAGAAACAAACCTTTCATTAAGCCATGAAAAATGCTTTATGATTTTTACTGAAGGGATTGTTTTAGGACATCATATTTCAGGAGATGGAATTAAAGTTGATAGATCAAAAGTTGAAGTCATCTCCAAGTTGCCTATTCCAAATTTTCAAAGAGATGTTAGAAGTTTTCTAGGATTTACTGGTTACTATAGAAGATTTATAGAAAACTTCACTAAAATAGCATCTCCACTCTTCAAATTGCTTACAAAATATTGTGAATTTAAATGGGATCCTGATTGTCAATCAGCTTTTGAAACTTTGAAAACAAGAATATCTGAAGCACCTATCTTGAGAGGACCAAATTGGAAACTCCTTTTCCATATTTCTACGGATGCTTCAGATACAGCTCTAGGAGCTGTGTTGGGTCAAAAAGATTTAGTTCCTTATGCCATTTATTATACCAGTAAAAATTTGACTCCCACAGAGTTGAACTATACTGTGACTGAAAAAGAGTTTTTAGCTATTGTTCATGCAATTAATAAGTTTAGACATTACATAATAGGCTATGAAACTTTTATTCATACTGACCATTCTGCAATTAGATATTTAATGAACAAACCTGTTACTAATGGCAGAGTGACAATATGGCTCTTACTTTTGCAAGAATTCAATATTACTGTGTTGGATAGACCAGGGAAACAAAATACAGTAGCTGATTTCTTGTCTAGGATTCAGAATACTAAAGAAGATTCTTCTGTAGAGGATAAGTTTCCTGATGAATACTTGTTTGTAGTAACTATTAAGACTCCTTGGTATGCAGATATTGCTAACTATTTGGTTACAGGGAAACTGCCTTCACATTTGTTTCCAAGTGAAAAAAGAAAGATTATTCAGGAGAGTTCAAAATATTCATGGATTTCTAACGAATTGTTTAAAACAGGGCCAGATATTGTGATCAGAAGATGTGTTAGGGAAGATGAAATTCCTGATATCCTTAAGGCATGTCATGATGAACCATGCAGTTGACACTTTGCAGACAAAAGGACAGCCTATAAAATCCTCTCTTTAAGATATTATTGGCCTTCCCTCTTCAAAGATGCAAAACAATATGTCAAAAGGTGTGACAGCTGCCAAAGAGTAGGGAAACCTACCCTTTCAAATGAAATGCCATTGCAACCACGGGTACTCATCGAACCCTTTGAAAAATGGGCTTTAGATTTCATAGGACCTATTAATCCACCATCTAAGAAAAAGAAGTATATATTGGTTTATACTGATTATGTTACTAAATGGGTAGAAGCCAAAGCATTAGTATCTACTACTGAAAATTCAGTTGTTCATTTTCTTTATGAGGATATTTTTACTCGCTTTGGTGTTCCAAGAGAAATTGTGACAGATCAAGGAAGCCAATTTACATCCAACCTGGTGGAGAAGCTGATGGAAGAATACAAAATCAAGCATAGAAGATCTACTCCTTACCATCCGCAAGCAAATGGTCAAGTGGAGTCTACAAACAAATTTCTCGAAAGTATCATCACCAAAACTGTTCATCTACATAGAAGAGATTGGGTAGAAAGGCTTCCTAAAGCCTTGTGGACCTACGGAACTACATGGAGAAATACAACAAGACATTCTCCCTATGAACTTGTTTATGGGAAGGAAGTCCTGCTCCCCATTGAGTTCCAAGTCAAGACCTTCAAGATAGCAGTTCAGTTGGGAATAGATCTATCAGAAGCCCAAAAGCATAGAATGGAGCAGTTGAACGAGCTAGATGAGATCAGACAAGAGGCAATTTTAAGCACTGATCTAGTTCAATATCAAAGAGCTAAATGGCATGAAAAGTACATCAAAGAGAAGAAGTTTCAAGAAGGAGATTGGGCATTGTTATTTGATTCCAATTTTAAAGATTTTCAAGGAAAATTTCAGACTCATTGGCTTGGGCCATATGAGATTGACAAGATCTTTAGCAATGGAGCAGTAAGAATGAAGACCATTGATGAGTTTCAAACTCCTCTTATTGTGAATGGCCACAGATTGAAAGTTTATCATAAGCCACTCTCAAAAGAGGAATTTGTCAAAATGTTTCAAGAAAATTCTGCAATCAGGTTGGTACAGAAGAATTCTTCTTCTCCACCAGCCTAGCTTTTGTTTTTTTCAGTTAAAAAAAATAAAAATAAAAATAAAATATTTGTATAAGCCCGAAAACCAATCACTGATTGGTAGTCTTATACAGAAAATGTAGGGTGAAAATCAGGAACACCTGACACCCTATATTTTCCCAAAAAAAAAAAATCTCTCTTTCATTTGACAAGTTTTGTAACCACCCATTCCACCTCATTCCACTTCATTTCACTCAACTTCATTCCATTTCACTTCATTTTATCTATTTCATTCCATTTCACCAATAAAATTCTCTTTCATGACCATTTCCATTTAGTCAATTGTCATCCGTTCATTTCCATTCACCCAAATAATAGATGTGTCAGTTTTCGCAACTGACATCTGTTTCCGCAGCTGACACCAGTTTCCGCAGCCAGAAGCAGATTCCGCAGCTACCACTCTATTTTTCAAAAGAATGTACAGCCAGATGTTATTTCCACAATCACGAAATCAAATGCAGGTATGATGACCAATTATGAAGACATGGGGCATTCAAGATATCAATGAGGAGAAACTAATTGAAGACCAAGGAAAAATGGCAAGAATTCCAAGGTCTGAGTAAAAATTTATTTCAAATAGCATTTAAGAACATTTTTATATTGTTATAAACCATAAGCTCCATTATGTGCAATGATTGTATTGACAAACTCCGTAACCACTCCATGATCTCTGTACAATCCTCCCACAATCCTTGCATTCATTCTCAAACGGTCCCATAATTAAACCTTCGATCTTCACTCAAACTCCGATACTCCACCTGTGATGATGAAATGTGTTTGATTTGACTACGGCTTCTTTCAGCCGCATGAAATCCGTAGCTGTTGTATAAACATGCTTACATTTATTCTGCAGCCACTAAATTTTAAACACTGTCGGATGTGTTATACTCCTATTGTTCTATTAATCTCACAGCCACATTTCCGATGTGCTCACGTAACCCTTCTCTGTTCCACTTCACCCCATTTCGTTCTATGTTACGCTACAGTCTGTATACCCATTCTCTGATATCTACCTACAGTCATCGTGCTCATTTCCGTTCATTCAGCCGTCCTACTTCCATTGAACCCTCCTCACGCAGGCAAGTTTTTAAAGAGCAGAAAGAATGATGGGTAAATTGTTGAGAGCAGAACCAGAGGGACCTAAATTCATGGAAGGATACCCGCAAGTCAGGGATATATTGAAGAAGGCAAAGTGGCTGCGGTTTATCCAAAATTTTAGAGACTACCATAAAGAGGTGACAAAAGCTTTTGCAAGGTCTTTCAATGGCCTAGAGGTAGAGATTGGAGACCTTAAGTTTATGGTGAATGAGGCATCTATAGCATCTGCCACAGAACTTCCTCAAGAGGGTGAACGTTGGTTTAAGAAAAAAAGCATTAGTGATGAATCCTGGAGAATAATTCTACATAACCCAGGTATGGACATAACTATTTTTAAAAGAGGAATTCCTATTCATGCTTTGAAAGAGGAATGGGCTACTTTGCTGCTAGTTGTCTGCCACAGAACTTCCTCAAGAGGGTGAACGTTGGTTTAAGAACAAAAGCATTAGTGTTTAAAAGAGGAATTCCTATTCATGCTTTGAAAGAGGAATGGGCTACTTTGCTGCTAGTTGTTCAAAAATTTATCACCTATGATGGCCATTTTGGGTCAATGTATATGTACCATACCAGATTGCTGATGAACTTTCTAGATAACCAGACCCTCAATTTGCCATACTTTTTATTAAATAGTTTGAAGAAGATGTCTGTGACTGTTCAGAAGCATTTAGGGGATGTAGAAACACATCTATATCACCATGGTCTTGTGAAAATTTTGATTGAAAAACAGTTAAAAGAGAACAAGGACACATGGGAACAATTTTTGTTCATAAATTTCTTTGAAGAACCCCAAGAAATTCTTGAAGGTAGCACATCAAGAAGGAGTAGGAGAAAAAGAACAAATGATGAAACTCAAAGCACTCCTACTACTACAATTGAAAGAACTAGTAGGAAGAGAGACTTTCAAAAAGGAAGAAGAAAGAAACCAAGGGTAAAAAGCCAATAACATCAAAAGAGAGAAAAAGTATTGAGGCTATGCATCAAACCCCTTCTTCCAAAGAAGATCATCAAGTGTTATCTGAGAGATTAGTTCACCTTCAAGAACAGTCATCTATGGCCAAGAATAAAGGGAAAGGAAAACAAAAGCAAAAAGACAGTGGTCCACAGCGTGTGAGAAGAAGTTCCAGGCTTAAGGGGAAGTTGAGGAAAACGCAAATGAAAGGACCCCATTTTATTGATTTGGGAGAAGAAACATCTGAACAATCCCCATCTGACCATAGTCCATCTCACTCTCAGTCAGACAGTGAACCTAGTTCATTTCATTCTCAGTCATACATTGAACATAGTCCATCCCATTCTCAGCCAGACGTTGATGTGAGTCCTTCTTAGCCAGATTTTGAAGACAACTCTCCTCCACGGCATTTTGGGGACAGCCCAATAAAAATGACACCTGATATAGACCCAAAGCAGCAAGAAGTATATGATTATATAGAATCTTTAGAAAAAGTAGCTACGGGTCCTAGTACTTCGTCCACTCAGCCTCACACAGCACAAGATGATCTAGTCCAATCACTGAAACAAGAAGTCTTTGAGCTAGAGCTTTTAAATAGACACATTAAAAATGAAAATGAGACATTGAAGGAACAAAGCAAATTGGAAAAAATCATTCATGATAATACCATGCTACATCTGGGACTATGGCGGAAGAAGAACGGGAAATTGAAGAATAAATGCCAGAAGTTAAGCAGAGCACTGATTAATATCAAATTCAGATGCTTAATGAAGAAGCCCAAGATGTTAGCAGCACCAAGGAAGAGGAGGAGAGGACTGGATGTACTGGCTGAAGTGTCAAGGAATATGAATTGAAGAAGGATTATCAAAATTTTGGTTGCATGAGGACATCTGACACCACTTCTAATGGGGGGTATTTTGAGTCTCAAATCTTTGCATATTTCCTATACACCTTTCTAGGCCTTTTCACATTCACTGTAGACATAATAGACATAAATTATCATTCATCATTGCATATTAATTGTAAAAGAGCATCTAAAATGGTTTTTAACTATGTTTTGTTAATGCTGTGTTGTGTAATTTAGATTTTTGCTCATCTTGTCACCGGAATCTTGCCACTTTCTGTAGCAGTGTCTACTATTTTTAAATGGTACTATAGAAATCTATATTTACGGATATATTTGAGAGGAAAATACAAAAACCCCATAAATAGTCAAAAATGATGTGGACATGGATCATGTCCTATTGGCTCGGGCAAATTCACCTAAGGAGGTTGTGGTCAAAGGTGGCCAAGTGGAAGTCAACCGTAGAGTCCCACGGTGACATGACTCTGTTTCTCATCACGTGAAGATTTGTATGACCGTTTCTAATTTACGGGAGACACATCAACACCTGTACACGACTCCATAAGCCGAATCCAACATCCACTCTTCATAGATTTACTCCTCACCGCGGCCATGATGCTGGATCTCTGGACGTGATGGTTCATGTGTCTCTATCAGCACAAACTTTAGGGAATTAGTTATATCACCTTTGTTATAAATAACGCGTTTTCATACGCATAATAGTTAGCCTCCATATAGCTCTATAATGTAATTGCGTTGCCACTGTGCTGTAATATCATTTCTCTGTTATGACTGCATTTTAATATATAAGAAGACTCTGTTTCCAAGCGTAATTCGTATTTGAAGGCTGTTTCCCGAGGCTGGTGCAGAGGGCCCCTGCACACGCTGAGGTTTTGTGCATTATTGTATAGTTTCTTGTTTATTTCTTTAAGTTCATTGTACCATAATTCATTCACGTGTTTATACATTGCATCTTTCATGGTATTTATGCTTCATTTCTGTTTATAATCTTTCATGCTTTACATCTTACTTCTGTCTATAATCTTTCATGTTTTATGTTATTGTTAACTGATCAGTGTTCTTGTTTCAGATTACAAATAGGCAGCCCGGGCATTTGCATATCTTTTGAATAATGACATGGAATCAATATTGTTCTGCTGCTAATTTATTTTTCTTAGTTTTTGTTTAATTCTAGTACTACTTTGTTTATTTCAGTCTTGCACATTTTCTTCAGTAGCTAGATTTAGATATATTAAATTGCTCATGTCATTTTCAGTTACCTCCGAAAGCCACAGCTGGACTGATGGTGAGGGATTGAAGTATGAGTGTGTAGTTTGATATTAGTTTACTTTCTGCAAGTTAGGTATATTAAATTGCTCATGTCATTTTCAGTTACCTCCGAAAGCCACAGCTGGACTGATAGTGAGGGATTGAAGTATGAGTGTGTAGTTTGATATTAGTTTACTTTCTGCAAGTTAGATATATTAAATTGCTCATGTCATTTTCAGTTACCTCCGAAAGCCACAGCTGGACTGATGGTGAGGGATTGAAGTATGAGTGTGTAGTTTGATATTAATTTCTTTTTCTGCAAATTAGTTGTTTATGGTTACCTCCGAAAGCCATAGCTGGACTAATGGCGAGGGATCAGAATATAAGTTGATGTAATTTTATTTAGATTTACTTTGTTGCAATTCTTGGATTTCTTTAAGCATAGTTTCTTTTGTATTTGGACAGCAGCAAGGATAATGAGTTTCATGATCAGTAGTTCACTGTTGTTTGACTAGGATAGTGATGCAATTTCATTTTCTTTGAAGAATTAATTTTGTCATTGTGTGTTTTAAAATTCTTTTGAAGTTTGGAAAATCATTAGAAGGACATCATTGTCTTGAATATTTGTCTCCATACTTGTCTTTTAAAATTTCATAAAAATCCAAAAACGACAAAAAGTAAGAGATAGGTTATCTTGCACATATAGTGTGCCACACTTCATCAGCTTACGAATCCCGGATTGATATATTAATGTAGCAATTTAGGACACACTAAATTGACCAAACATCCATATCATATAAAAATATGGTATCCGAATGGACCCTACAAGAATTGAAGCCATCCAACAGTTAGATTTACCGATGAATAAGAAGGAAACCGAGTCCTTCAATGGTAATTAATTTTTTGTGATGGCTCATTCCTAACCACACTGACCGTCTATGGGAGATAGACAATAGGCTAAAGAAGGAAAATGAGGTAAAGTGGTCTAAAAATGGTAATAAGTCATTAAATTTAGTCAAGTTTCTTTGCCCTGTGCACCAATTTTGATCAGCCCTGATTATACCATGGATTTCATTATATTTTCATTTTCTTTTGAGAACACGTTGGATGTTTTCCTAAAATAGAAGAAGGATTTGAGAACAGAAAATATAATAGAATTTTTCAATAAAACTATAAGAGATGTGGCACTGAGATATAACATGATTAAAAAATAGGCCCAGATACTTGTGAAAGCTTTGAAGTATTTCCAGGTATACGTTCTTCACTCGCATGTTGTTTCTTATGTTCCAAACACAGTAATCAAAGATGTTTTGCTACAGCCTCATCTTGAAGGTAGGTGATAAAAATGGATTGCTGCAATGTTGGAGTATGATCTCAAGATTAAACCCACAAAGTTGATCAAGGGACAAGGTTTTCCGTAGCTCATGGCATAATACAATTTTCATGTTATTGATATCAATATTATCATTGTAGTATCTGACACAGAAGTAGTTGATTCCACACCTCAAATATCACTTATTTTCATTTCATACCCTTGGTATTCAATCATTCTTTATGTACTTCAGCATTTGAATCCTCCTCTTGGAGTTTCAAAGAGTAAGAGTGGGTCTTTAAAGCTGAAAACTCTAAAGTACTGTATACTTAATGATGCATTGTATTGGAAAGATCCGAGAGGAGTCTTGTTGAATTGTTTGGTGGAAAACAATGCTAATGAGGCTACCCCATAGAGGTAGACATTGATCAGGGGCACAATTCATATCTTATCGCATTGAGAGAATTATGAGTAGGCACAAGATAAAGCATAAGACTTCCACTACCTACCACCCTCAAGAAAATGGCCAAGTGGAAGTGACTAACATAGCCTTAGATAATATCCTCACCAAGGTTGTGAGCAGCAGTAGAAAATATTTGGTGGAGATATTGGTAGAAGCTACTTGGGCCTACAACACTACTTGGAAAACAACAACAAGGTTGAATCCTTATGACTTGGTATATGGGAAGAAATCTTTTCTTTTAATTGAGTTTGAGTTCAACACCTTAAGGACGGCAGTTGATTTAGACTTGGATATAACAAAGGCCCAAAAATAAATGTTGTTGAAATAAAATGGGTTAGATGAGTTTAGGATGCAAGCAATCCTTCACACAGAAGTAATTCAGCTGCAAAGGAAGGTCTAGCATGACAAGCACATTAAGGAGAAGACCTTTCAAGAAGGATATTGGGAGTTTTTGTATGAATCAAGGTTCAAGGATTTCAAAGAAAAACTGATGAAAATATGGTGGGACCCTACAAATTTGACAAATTTTATGATAATCGCACAGTTCAGATCATGACCATAGATGAGGAGGGGATTCCCCTACTTGTCAATGGTTACAAGCTCAAAGGTTACAAAAATACCTTGTCTAGGTGTAGTATCCCAAAAGGGAGAATACAATAATACTTAAACACAATATAAGAACTACAACTAAGTAAACAATAAATCTCAAGAAAACATCACAATTTGCAGAGAAGTTGAGCCATTTTATTATATGGAGATGAATCAGTTACACAATGTATAGAAAATGAGTAGATCTAGCCCAAGAGATGGCCTAGAAACACCCTACTATGGTTCTCCAACTACCACTGCATAACTGGTGAGCTTACTGGAAGTAATACTGCATTATCCCTTCTGCTACTGATATGCATGAATTACTACAAAAGGAACTACAGATATAGGGAGCTCAAGAGCTCTGATGATGCCAAGATTCAAGATCTGGCCAATGTGATGGAAACCCAAGATAATCGAGAAAGGATTTTCCAGATCTACAACTTTGGAAAATCAACCTCCTAGGGTTTGATCCTTTATCTACTGGGATTATAGATCTGAAGCTATATCTGACAAATATATGGCTGAAATATGTCACAAGATCATATCTAAGCTTGAAGGGTTGATCCCTCCTTCAGATCTACAAGCTAGAAGCTCTAGATCTAGCTTCTCAATCCTCTAATGATGATTACAGCTGCTGCTAAACAAATGCTCATAAAAACTACACTATAAAGGGAAGAGAAGCTCTATGCCTACTGAAATATGCTGCAATAAACTCCAGGCTGATGGAAATACTGATGGCAAGGTGAGGGGATGATCACTCATAGGATTACTAGCTGAAATGCTAGCAACTTCCTTCCTTCTTTGGATCTGCACTAATGGAAAATGTAATTATGGATGGAACTATCACTTCTAGGAGGTCAATAAATTTTAGCCTGATGCTAGATCTGATATGAAGCTCTAGGAATGCTGATCTACAAGCCCAAGGTGATAGGAATAAACCTTGACTGGTTCTCCAACTGAAATACTGAAGACAACCTCCACCTTCCAAACTGATCTTCAAAAATGTACAATTTCTGAATATGGATGTTCTGCAGAAAGTAGGAAAATATATATAGCACCAATGCCTGATATAGAATGAAATACAACCCTCTCTCTAAAGCTACTCAAAGAAAGAGGTGGGATTCGCAACCAGGAACACCCTGTGCTAAACAACACTTGAAATATTTGCTAAACAACCCAAGAAAGAAAAGGAATGTCACATGACAATTCTAGATCTAAATAGACCTCAAAATCAATAATCAATAGCCTTCCTTCATTGTTGTTTTCATCTCCTTTATATAGTTTATGAGCCTTCCCATGCCTTGGCCCTCATCTAAACTGCATTTTTCATGTGGACATGATCCTCCATGTTTGAATATGTTGTCTCTCCAAGTCATCCATCATGTCTAGGTGCAATGTACACCCTCTCCATCATGTGTGCATTAATTGCACAACTCATCCATCATCTCATCATGAATGCTCCATGATCTTCTATTTGATTCCTTATAATATCTTAGTTGATTGTGTCAACCTCCATGATATATCTCATTAACAAGAAATGATCTTCAATCCATTCACATTAGTAGTTGCTCCACTACCTTCTTTATGTAGATCTATGCTTAATTAATCCACATTCACACATAAAAAGTGGATATTTATTCATCATGAGGATTATGGGTCCCTCCACCCTTTTATTTACTTAATTCCTTAAGAAAATTAAGAACTCTAATATTCCAAATATCATGTGAAAATTTAGGAATATTACAGTCCTCCATAGCAAAATTTTGCTTGTCCTCAAGCAATTGCAAAAGTGGATGCTACAACAAACATCCTCCCTCCAAATGGCATCCTCATGTGGAAGGTCTTCCCATTTGTCACAATGTGTCATGTATGTCCAGCTCCAAAGCTACCTCTTTAGAATGTCTACAATGGCCTCCAACTGAAAATTTAGATACCCATCCTCATCAATGAATCTCCAATTGGCAACCATATGATGACCAAGGATCTCCTCTACACATGAGATACATAAGATGAAGTGGTTCATTCCCATAGTGGAAAGTCCCAACTCATGAATCATCTCTCCAACCCATGGTACATAGAGTATATTACATCTATCAATGCCCTCATCATTAGCCCTATTGGCTATGTAGGAATCAAACATCACATCATCATGGTGAAAAACAAGAAGTGGAGACATATGGGAAAACATAAACAATGTCAAACCATATTCTCCTAATAACAACCAATGCAGCAAAGCCTCCTGCTACCATGCTAGATCATCATGAAAGCAAGTAAGAGAGCCATATTCTCTCAAAATAAGCCACCACAACAATGCTTCTTGTTGCCATGCAAAATCATCAATGAGAATATGAGAGCCATACTCTCTCAAAAGAATCCAACACATCAATGCCTCTTACTGCCATACCACATCATCATTGTACCAAATTTAGCGGCCCTATTCTCTCAAGAGAAGCCACCTTAACAAGGAATATTGTTTCTCCATCACAACATCATCATACCATGTACAATGACCATAATCCCCCAACAGAAGCCAACGCTGTAAGGCCTCCTGTTTCCATCCTCCAACAATGTCATGCAATGTATGGGAATAATTCAGCCCATACTCTCCCAATAGCAACCATAGCAACAAGGATTCTTTTTGCCTTCTTTCATTATCATGATGCAAGTCATGGAGCAACAATATAATAGTGGACATGTGAAATGTCTCATCAACACAATACAAACAAGCTCCTTTATGCCACATCATGTGAGAGTTATACTTTCTCCCAACCCCAAGTACATACATGAACATAAGATACATCCAAAATAGAAATACATGTAAAGACATGAGACATATCCCAAACAAGAGTAAATACATGGACATAAGATGCAAAATGTGATGTCCAAACTCTCTTCTCAACGGGAAAAGTAACCATTCCTTTTTCTTATGCATTCTTCTAGTGATGTATAAGGCATGAATTAGAAAAATATGGCTCCTTGAGTGGTAGCCATACTCACCCAAGAAGAATTAGTGAAACCATGCTTCTTACTGGCCTGTATCATATATTCGCAAGTGGTTTGGAAACCCCAAAATCCATACTATCAATGGTTCATCCCAATGTGGATGATGGATCTCATTCTGCAAATACTTGGTATCCTCCCACTGTAGGACACCAACCTCCTCCAACTGATGAATAACTTTGCACTCCATGAAATGTTGAAGTGCACCTCCAATGAGATCTCTTAATGAGACCTTCTTATCATCCTTGGCCTTCCAAAAACACTTAGATTCTTGATCTACTACAGGTAGAAGTATCTCTTTGAGCTGTGAGATGCTTATTGAGAAAGTGTCATCAAGAAAGGAGAAAATATTTCTCATCTCAAGATGTCTACTATTTATCATCGTAACCTCCATTTCTTCATGAGTGAAGCTACCTTCAGAATGCTCCAAGAATAATGGGGCCTCTTCATTATCACTGTTACTAAGTGACAGTGCTATAGATATGCAGGGTAATACATATGTTGTCTCAAATCAAGGTACAATACTAATCTCATAACCAGTCATTGTACATAGGATCATGCTCATCCCTTCTTCTGAAACTCTACACTTCAACTCAAAAGGTTGAATGTAGTCCATCCATGATAAATTGGGATAGCTTTTCATCTCATCCTTGATTAGATCAAGGGTCCTTTGCATTGTGATATGTTGCTGCTTAAAATGAGAATTTTGATCTAACCCTTGGTTATGCATTGGCCTTGATGGCATGTCCCCATAACTTCTTATAAGATCTACTGAAACAATAGGTGATGAATGTGTATGCATACCTTGGATCAACTGATGTGTGGGAATCCTCCCAATGGGACAATGGTGTCTCCAACTGCTAGTAAGAGAGATGGCTACTCTTCTACTAATGAACTAGCGCTAGAATCTTTCTCCTCTTCCTCATGCATCTCCTGAATCATGCATGGGACTCTATGTGTCAAGAGCTCAAGACTATCTTGCAAAGTTGCAAATATCTCTTCTCTAGATGTAAGTACTTCTGCAACTGGTGTTGAATGTAGTGACTTCTTATCCAGAGTGACAAGATTGACATCCTCTTTCATGATAGATCTGATCTATCTACTTCTTCTTTGGATGCAAAAGATGAAGTGTCCACAAGATGAGCCAAAGATCATGCTTTGATACTGCTATAGTATCCCAAAAGGGAGAATGCAGTAATAATTAAACAAAATATAAGAAATGTAATTAAGTAGACAATAAATCTCAAGAAAACATCAGAATTTACAGAGAAGCTAAGCCATTTTATTATATGGAGATGAATAAGTTACATAATGTACAAAAAATGAGTAGATCTAGCCCAAGAGATGGCCTAGAATCACCCTACAATGGTGTTGCAACTAGCACTGTGTAACTGGTGAGCTTACTGGAAGCAATACTGCATTGTTCCTTCTGTTGTTGATATGCATGAATTTCTACAAAAGGAAATGCAGATATATGTAGCTTAAGAGCTCTGATGATTCCAAGATTCAAGATATGGCTAATGTGATGGAAACCCAAGATAACCCAGAAAGGATTTTCCAGATCCACAACTTTGGAAAATCACCCTCCTAGGGTTTGATCCTTTATCTGTTGGGATTACAGATCTAAAGCTAGATCTAACAAAGATATGGCTGAAATATGTAACAAGATAAGATCTAAGCTTGAAGGGTTGATCCCTCCTTTAGATCTACAAGATAGAAGCTCTAGATCTAGCTTCTCAATCCTCCAATGATGATTACAGTTGTTGCTACACAAATTCTCATAAAAAATGCACTGTAAAGGGAAGAGAGGCTCTATACCTACTGAAATATGCTACAATAAACTCCAGGTTGATGGAAATACTTATGGCAAGGTGAGGGGATGATCCCTCACAGGATTACTAGTTGAAATGCTAGCAACTTTTGTCCTCCTTTAGATTTGCAATAATGGACAGCGTAATTCTGGATGTAACTACCATTGCTAGGAGGTCAATAAATTTTTTCCTAATGCCAGATCTGATATGAAGCTCTGAGAATTCTGATCTACAAGCCCAAGGTGATAGGAATAAACCTTCACTGGTTCTCCAGTTGAAATAGTAAAGAAAACCTCCACCTTCCAAACTGATCTTTAGAAATGTACAATTTCTGAATATGGATGTTCTACAAAAAGTAGGAAAATATATATGGCACCAATGCTTGATGTAGAATGAAGTACAAGCCTCTCTCCAGAGCTACTCAAATAAAGAGGTGGGATTCTCGACCAGGAACACCTTGTGCTAAACAACACTTGCAATATTTGCTAAAGAGCCCAAGAAAGAAATGGAATGTCACATGAAAATTACAGATCTAAACAGACCTCAAAATCAATAATCAATAGCCTTACTTCATTGTTTCCTTCATCTCCTTTATATAGTTTATGAGCCTTCCCATGCCTTGGCCCTCATCTAAACTGTGCTATGCATGTGGACAGGATCCTCCATGTTTGAATGCGTTGTCTCTCCAAGTCATCCATCATGTCTAGGTGTAATGTACACCCTCTCCATCATGTGTGCACTAATTTAGAACTCCTCCATCATTTCATCATGAATGCTCCATGATCTTCTGTTTGATTCCTTCTAAGATCTTAGTTGACTGTGTCAACCTCTATGATCTATCTCATTAATGAGACATGAGCTCTAATCCATTCAAATTAGTAGTTTCTCCACTACCTCCTTTATGTATATCTAGGCTTAATTAATCCACATTCACACATAAAAAGTGGATATTTATTCATCATGATGATTATGGGTCCCTTTAGCCTTTTATTTACTTAATTCATTAAGAAAATTAAGAACTCGAATATTCCAAATATCATGTGAAAATTTGGGAATATTACACTAGGGATGAATTTATAAATTCCATAAATAGGGGGGTGTATGTCATGGGAGACTCCTTAGTTTCCAGTACCTCCCCCTCCTAGAAAAAGGAAAAAAAGGAAAGAATAAAGAGGCATGGGGGAAAATATATGTGAGGCACCCAAGGCCAACTCCAGGGTTGAAAACCTCCATGACGCAATCCTGGAAAAAAAAAAAGGAAAGAAAAAAGAATAAAATATCCATGGGTTAAAACCTCATGGAGGCACCCAAGGCAGGCTTGTAGGTTGAAAACGTCTATGGAGGCAGCCCACCTGCCTTCAAAAAAAATAAAAAATAAAAAAGAGAAGGAAAAAGAAAAATGATACCTATACACTCACTTGTTTTTTGTTTTGCAAGATATTGATCAAACATGGTTTTTGGACCCAAAGGAGAAGTTGTTCCTCAATTATCCCTCTCCTCTACTTACACACTTCATGGACCACTCTAGCATGCATCCATTCATTCATTTAACTTCATAGATAGGAAGAAAATTCCATTTTTTTCCCTGACTGTAAATGTTATAGGAAACTTATTTATGAGAAAAAAATCTCTCTAAGAGGTTTCTAAACTTCAAAAAGAGTGTTATAATTTATTTTTTTCCTATACCTATCAATCCTAACCCTCACTTCACTCCATGCATAAGGATTCACTCTCTAAACCCTATGTCGCGCCACTAGCAGCTAAATAATTTATACCTTGGCATGAGACCTCTCCCCTTACTTCTCCATAACTCCACTCATTCCATCACTCTCTCCATGACCTCCATAAAACATTTCACTTCATCCCTAAGCAATATGGAACCATAAGAAGAAAAAAGAAGGTTGCTAAAGGAAGTTGGAAATTTTCCTGTAGTAATTCTATGTATGGCACAAAAAGCACAAAATCTGAAGATAAGTTGTAGAAGATGGCTTTAGAGGACCACCATCTTACTCTAGGAAATCTAACACACCATCCAAGGCACTTTAGGACCTACATATAGCACCTACAAGAATAAAAGATAAATAAAAGTTTAAGAAGCTCACTCAGAAAACAACTTGCTCACTCAGAAAAAAGTAAAAAAATAAAAGCACAACAAGAGAAAGATCATGTCTGCAACACCAAAATCCATCTCCCTACACCAGATCATGTCTACAACAAACCAGCACCAGGTAGGCCTAGGTATGGCCCTTCAACTCTCTTTATGCTCTCATAATGGTCAAAATAATTCAATGTCAAGGTTTAGAGACTTAAAAGGGGAAAATGTGGAAATTTAACTTGGCCACCTTTGTAAAGTTAAAATGAATGAAAAAGTTAAGTGTATATGACACCTTGGTAAGTCAAATCAGTCAAGGGGGAGTGAATAAGGACAAGGAGGTGATTCTAAGGCTGGGGAAATTCTTAACTAGAGTGGGACCAATGATTCCAAAGAGGAAAACTCGTGCCAAGTACAAGTCAGCACCCCTCTCCAAATTTGGTTAAAAATACCATAAAGGTAAGATATGGCTTATAACCACTCCATTGATAATTTAGAGAGTAGTAGGAGAATAAGAAGTCAGAGAATCCATTAGAGAAAAGAGCATCGTTGAAGTCTAAGTCTGAGTGTTGAGTCTCAAATCTGCATCTTTCTTATACACCAAGTCATCAATATCATTGCATATTAATTGTAAAAGAGCATATAAAATGGTTTTTAACTATGTTTTGTGTCTGCTGTTTGATTTAGATTTTTGCTCATTTAGCTGCGGAATCTTGTCACTTTCCGCAGCTGCTGCAACTTTCCGCAGCCATTTTGTTAAAGTCTATATTGCAGGTGTCTTCAGGCAAATCGAGCCACATGGGCAAGTTAGAAATGAAACGGACATGGATCGTGTCCTATTGGTTCAATCGAATTCACCTAAGAAGGCTGTGATCAGAGGTGGCCAAGTGGTGGTCAACCGAAGAGTCCCACGGTGACAGAACTCTGTTTCTCATCACGTGAAGATTTGCGTGGCCGTTTCTAAATCACGGGAGACATATCAACACCTGTAAATGGCTCCATAAGCCGAATCCAACAGCCACTCTCCATAGATTTAATCCTCACGGCGGCCATAATGCTAGATCTATGGACGTGATGGTTCACGTGTCTTCTATCAGCGCAGACTTTAGGGAATTAGTTATATCTCCCTCTGTTATAAATAATGCGTTCTCATACGCATAATAGTTAGCTCTGTAATGTAATTGCGTCGCCATTGTGTTGTGACATTATTTCTCTGTTATGACCGCATTTTAATATATGAGAAGACTTTGTTGCGTAATTCGTATTTGAAAGCTGTTGCCCGAGGTTTGTGCAGAGGGCCCCTGCACACGCTGAGGTTTTGTGTATTACTGTATAGTTTCATGCTTCATTTCTTTATGTTCATTGTGCCATAGTCATTCACGTGTATATAGATTACATCTTTCATGGTATTTACATTTCATCTTTGTCCATAATCTTTCATGCTTTACATTTTACTTATGTTCATAATCTTTTATGTTTTATATTGTTGTTAACTGATCAGTGTTTTTGTTCCAGATTACAATAGGCAGCCCGGGCATTTGCACATCTTTTTATAATGACTAATGACATGGAATCAATATTGTCCTTCTGCTAATTTACTTTTCTTAGTTTTTGTTTAATTCCAACACTGTTTTGTTTATTTCAGTCTTGCACATTTGCTTTAGTAGTTAGATTAGATATTAAATTGCTCATGTCATTTTCAGTTACCTCCGAAAGCCATAGCGAGACTAATGGTGAGGAATTGAAGTATGAGTGTGTAGTTTGATATTAGTTTACTTTTCTGCAAGTTAGATATTAAATTGTTCATGTCATTTTCAGTTACCTCCGAAAGCCATAGCGAGACTAATGGTGAGGGATTGAAGTATGAGTGTATAGTTTGATATTAGTTTACTTTTCTGCAAGATAGATATTAAATTGCTCATGTCATTATCAGTTACCTCCGAAAGCCATAGCAAGACTAATGGTGAGGGATTGAAGTATGAGTGTGTAATTTGATATTAGTTTATTTTTTCTGCAAATTAGATATCAGATTGCTCAAGTTGTTTATGATTACCTCTGAAAGCCATAGCGAGACTAATGGTGAGGGGTCAGAATATGAGTTGATGTAATTTTATTTTAGTTTTACTTTACTTGCAATCTTTTCTTTGAGTAACAGTTTCTTTTGTGTTTAGACAGCAGCAAGGGTAATGGTTTTCATGATCAATAGTTCACTGTTTGTTTAACTAGGATAGTAGCACATTTCATTTCCTTTTAGGAACTAATTTTCTCATTGTATGTTTCAAAATCCTTTTGAAGTTTGAAGTTTGGTAAATCATTATAAAGGACATCATTGCCTTTAACAATCATAACCATACTTGTCTTTTAGAATTTCCATCTCACATTAGGAAACCAACCAAGATAAAAAGAAAAAAACCAAAAACAACAAAAAGTAAGAGATAGGTTATCTTGCACATATAGTGCGCCACACTTCGTCAGCTTACGAATCCCAGATTGAAAAATTAATGTAGCAATTTAGGACACACTAAATTGACCAAACATTTTGGCGCCGTTGCCGGGGAAGTGTAACTAGGTAGCCAATTTCTTAAAAAAAAAAACAATAAAAATAAGGGAAAACTTGATAACTTCTTGAAGTATGCTCTCCTCTTGCACCTAGTGTGATCTGGAGGATCAGAAAAGAGAGTTATTGGTTCAATAATTTCTTAAGTATGCTCTCTTCTTGCACCTAGTGTGACCTGGAAGATCAGAAAGAGAATTATTAGCCCAACTTAAAAAAAAATAAAAAATAAAATGACATGCATAGAGCAAGAGATTCTAGGGGAAGGTTTATAGCTAAAGCCAAGAGTTCGATTTTCACAACTCCATCTTCTTCAAGGCATAGACAATATTCACCACCATCTACCCCTAGCCTTAAGATTCTTGGAATTCAAGGAGCAGCTGAATTAGAGGATTCTCCTATACCACCTACTAAATCTCATTTAGAAAAGGATCCTTTATTTACTTCTACAGGAGAGTATATTGTAATCAAAGAAGTAGAATCACCTGAAGAAGAAAAGGAAAAGACTCCCTCTCATCCTCCCTTGATAGAAGAACCAGAGGACTTTGAGGACTCTAAAGAAACTATCATGGCAAAGGAAATAATAGATGGATTTGGAGGTAGAGGTAGAGGTAGAGGAGGAGGAAACAATGGAGACAACAATGGTGAAGGTAATAATGGAAGAAATAGGGAAGGAGACAACTTTTTTGGATTCCCTATAGTTGATGAGGAAACTCATACAACGATGAAAAACATCTCACCATCTGTCCTCCCCAACTTTTATGGATTGCGAAGTGAGGATCCTGAAACATTTCTGTTTGAGTTTGAAGTCATGTGCCGAACCTATGACTATATGGAAGACTCTCAAAAACTCAAACTATTTCCTTCAACATTGAAGGGAGCTGCTTTGAAATGGTTCATGGGATTAGCTACCCAATCTATTAGGACTTGGAATGATATGAAACAAACATTTTTGGATAGATACTTGGACTATTGTATGCCCACCAATCACAAGGATGAGGTATTCAAAATTATGCAAAAAGAAGATGAAAATTTGGAAGATTTACTTGAAAGATTTCAATACAACTTAAAAAGAGCAAAGATGAGCAACTTAGATGATGAAACTTTGAAAGCCCTTATATTAAAAGCCATCAGAGATGAATGGATAGATATTTTAAACATGATGGGGAAAGGAGATATTTCTCAACTTCCACTTCGTGACATAACAGAACTATGTGTCCATCTCTCAAGAGGAAAATCTAAAATAGGAAAAGGGCCTAGGGATCCTTCTCTTATCACGGCTAACAAATCTGCAACTGGATCAGTAAGTAGGGCAGAGATTGGAAATATGCTTGATGAATTCAAAACTGATATCTTAGGGAGCCTTAGTGAACAACTAGACACCCTTAAGATCCAAAACAAGAAGAAAGCAGAAACAGATGCTCTAGCCATCTTTTGTCCAAAATGTAGGAAGAAACATGCTTTAAGGGAATGTCCCTTGGATGCAAAAGTTGTAGAAACATGTATGATTTGCTCAGAGAATCATGAGACCAAGGATTTTCCTTCAATTCCTGGACTCAAAGTTGTCTTTCAAGAAGACCCAAATTCAGTAGAATCTCTCTGTTTTGTTGCAAGAAGACCTTGGCAGGGACAACAAACTCAAGGGTTTAACAACCCTATGAATTTTCAAACCCCACCAAATTGGAATCCTTGGCAACAACCTTGGCCCCAACATCAAAACTCATATCAGCCATGGGTACAAGGGATGCAAAATCCTTATGGGAGATTTGGTCAATTTTATCAATATCCTCCATCTTTTCAAAATCAACAAGCTCCACAACTTCCAAACCCAAATCCACAACTTTCATTGCCATTTCCACAACAACAACCTTCTCAACAAAATCCAAATCCTCAACTCATGCATCCATTCCAACAAAAGACAAATCAACTTCTAGCTCAGCCATTTCCAAATCCTAACAATAAAAATCCTCAGAATACTTACATGATAGAAGGACAACAATTTCCTACCTATATGATTGTTCCTCTCAATGATGTACAACTCAGGTCTGGTAGAGTTTTAGAAAAACCTTCTATAGATGTCCAAGAGCAAGATACCTTTGAGGAGGATTCTCTTAAAGCCAATAAGGGTTTTGAGGAAGCATCTCTTCAAAACTCAAACATTCAAAAAGAGAAAGAAAAGTTAACCCCCACAACTCCTATAGTTGAGCAACCTGCATCTTCATCCACACCTCCTTTCCCTGAAATATTACAAATTGATAAAGGGGTGGAAAAACAAATCTTGTTGCCTAACTATGATTTTCTAGATGAATTAAAGAATGTTTGTATCAAGATTCCCTTGCTACAAGCCATTCGAGAGATTCCTATTCTAGAAAAAACAATAAAGGAGTTGAGTTTCAAAAGACCAGGAAGGAAACTAAAAGACACAAGAAGAATCCACCTGGTAGGAAAGATTGTAGATATTATGATGGGAAAAATTACCATGCAGAAGTATGTAGATCTAGGAAGTCCAATTGTCAAGACACATATAAATGGGATAGAAATTCCAAACACATTGATTGACTTAGGGGCTGCTATCAACATTATGAGTAGACAAACTATGGACCAGCTAAAACTTCCTAACCTTGTTTTTACACCTACTTTACTGCAACTTGCAGATCGATCAATTATTAAACCAGATGGTGTATTAGAAGATATTTCAGTCTCCTTAGATTCTTGGGAATATCCAGTAGATTTTATGATTTTGACTCCTAAGAGTAATCTAGGAGGGCACCCACTTATCTTAGGAAGACCTTGGCTAGCCACAGCTGATGCTTTTATTAGTTGTAGATCTGGGGATATGTACATTTCTAATGGTAATTCGACAAATAAATTCAATTTGTATCCTCCAACAAAAGCAATCACAGAAGTAGGAGACAATGAATGGGTTGATGATGAGGACACTATACAACCTGTCTTTACCATTTCTGAAATCAGTGAGGATAGTCAAATTCTGAACACTTTAGAAAATTTTGAGACATCTTCAGAATATGACCCCACACAATTTCAATTGGAATCTGACATAGAATATTTATCATCAAGACAAATGTCTCTTTACTCTATGGAAGAGTTTGGTAGTTCTACCATTGAGATTTTTCCAAAAAAAACATTGAATATCAACAAAAATTTGGAAAAGTCACAACAGGAAGAACTAACCAAAATCTTGCAAAAACATTCTACTGCATTTGCATGGGAGTATACTGATATGAAAGGTATTGATCCTAAGACTTGCATTCATCATATCTATATTGAGGAAAACAGTAGACCAATCAGACAACCTCAAAGAAGGATGAATCCAAATATTAGGGAGATAGTGAAAGAAGAGCTCCAAAAACTTCTCAATGTAAACTTCATTTATCCAATTTCAGATAGCCGATGGGTTTCTCCTTTGGTTATGGTACCTAAAAAGAATGGTAAATGGAGAGTATGCATTGATTACAGGGAATTGAACAAAGCAACTTTGAAGGATCACTTTCCTTTGCCTTTTATTGATCAGGTATTAGATACATTAGCAGGTTAAAAGTACTTTTCATTTTTGGATGGTTTTAGTGGCTATAATCAAATTCAGGTAGCACCTGAAGATCAAGATAAGACCACATTTACTTGTCCATGGGGAACTTTTGCCTACCGAGTACTTCCTTTTAGGTTATGTAATGCACCTGCAACATTCCAAAGAGCAGTACTAGGAATTTTTTCTGATCTAATCCATGATTGTGTAGAGGTTTATATGGATGATTTTACAGTTTATGGTAATTCATTTGAAGAGGCATTAGAAAATTTGGAAAAAAGTTCTTATAAGATGTAAAGAAACAAACCTTTCATTAAGCCATGAAAAATGCTTTATGATGTTTACTGAAGGGATTGTTTTGGGGCATCATATTTGAGGAGATGGGATTAAGGTTGATAGATCAAAAGTTGAAGTCATCTCCAAGTTACCTATTCCAAATTGTCAAAGAGATGTTAGAAGTTTTCTAGGATTTATTGGTTACTATAGAAGATTTATAGAAAACTTCACTAAAATAGCATCTCCACTCTTCAAATTGCTTACAAAAGACTGTGAATTTAAATGGGATCCTGATTGTCAATCAGCCTTTGAAACTTTGAAAACAAGAATATTTGAAGCACCTATCTTGAGAGGACCAAATTGGAAAATCCCTTTCCATATTTCTACAGATGCTTCAGATACAGCTCTGGGAGCTGTGTTGGGTCAAAAAAATTTAGTCCCTTATGCCATTTATTATAACAGTAAAAATTTAACTCCCACTGAGTTGAACTATACTGTGACTGAAAAAGAGTTTTTAGCTGTTGTTCATGCAATCAATAAGTTTAGACATTATATAACAGGCTATGAAACTTTTATTCATACTGACCATTCTGCAATTAGATATCTAATGAAAAAACCTGTTACTAATGGCAGAGTGACAAGATGGCTCTTACTTTTGCAAGAATTCAATATTACTGTGTTGGATAGACCAGGAAAACAAAATACGGTAGCTGATTTCTTGTCTAGGATTCAGAATACTAAAGAAGATTCTCCTGTAGAGGATAAGTTTCCTGATGAATACTTGTTTGCAGTAACTATTAAGACTCCTTGGTATGCAGATATTGCTAACTATTTGGTTACATGGAAACTGCCTTCACATTTGTTTCCAAGTGAAAAAAGAAAGATTATTCAGGAGAGTTCAAAATATTCATGGATTTCTAATGAATTGTTTAAAACAGGGCCAGATCTTGTGATCAGAAGATGTGTCAGGGAAGATGAAATGCCTGATATTCTTAAGGCATGTCATGATGAACCATGCGGCGGACACTTTGCGGACAAAGGACGGCCTATAAAATCCTTTCCTTGGGATATTATTGGCCTTCTCTCTTCAAAGATGCAAAACAATATGTCAAAAGGTGTGATAGCTGCCAAAGAGTAGGGAAACCTACCCTTTCAAATGAAATGCCATTGCAAACACATGTACTCATTGAACCCTTTGAAAAATGGGCTTTAGATTTCATTGGACCTATTAATCCACCATCTAAGAAAAAGAAGTATATATTGGTTTGTACTGATTATGTTACTAAATGGGTAGAAGCTAAAGCATTAGTGTCTGCTACTGAAAATTCGGTTGTTAATTTTCTTTATGAGGATATTTTTACTCGCTTTGGTGTTCCAAGAGAAATTGTGACAGATCAGGGAAGCCAATTCACATCCAACCTGGTGGAGAAGCTGATGGAAGAATACAAAATCAAGCACAGAAGATCTACTCCTTACCATCCGCAAGCAAATGGTCAAGTGGAGTCTACAAACAAAGTTATCGAAAGTATCATCACCAAAACTGTTCATCTACACAGAAGAGATTGGGCAGAAAGGCTTCCTGAAGCCTTGCGGGCCTACAGAACTACATGGAGAAATACAACAGGACATTCTCCCTATGAACTTGTTTATGGGAAAGAAGTCCTGCTCCCCATTGAGTTCCAAGTCAAAACCTTCAAGATGGCAGTTCAGTTGGGGATGGATCTATCAGAAGCCCAAAAGCATAGAATGGAGTAGTTGAATGAGCTAGATGAGATCAGACAAGAGGCAATTCTAAGAACTGATCTAGTTCAATATCAAAGAGCTAAATGGCATGACAAGTACATCAAAGAGAAGAAGTTTCAAGGAGGAGATTGGGCATTGTTATTTGATTCCAAGTTTAAAGATTTTCAAGGAAAATTTCAGACTCATTGGCTTGGGCCATATGAGATTGACAAGATCTTTAGCAATGGAGCAGTAAGAATCAAGACCATTGATGAATTTCAAACTCCTCTTATTGTGAATGGCCATAGATTAAAAGTCTATCATAAGCCACTCTCAAAAGAGGAATTTGTCAAAATGTTTCAAGAAAATTCTGCAATCAGGCTGGTACAGAAGAATTCTTCTTCTCCACCAGCCTAGCTTTTGTTCTTTTCAGTTAAAAAAAAAATTGTATAAGCCTGAAAACCAATCACTGATTGGCAGTCTTATACAGAAAATATTGGGTGAAAATCAGGAACACCTGACACCCTATATTTTCCAAAAAAAAAATCTCTCTTTCATTTCACAAGTTTTGTGACCACCCACTTCATTCCATTCCACTTCATTTCACTCCACTTCATTCCATTTCACTTCATTTCATCTGTTTCATTTCATTTCACCAATAAAATTTTCTTTCATGACCATTTTCATTCAGTCAGTTATCATCCATCTATTTCCATTCACCCAAATAATAGCTGTGTCAGTTTCCGCAGCTGACACCTGTTTCCGCAGCTGACACCAGTTTCTGCAGCCGGAAGCAGATTTTGCAGCTACCACTCTATTTTTCAAAAAAATGTACAGCCAGATGTTAGTTCAACAATCATGAAATTAAATGCAGGTATGAAGACATATTATGAAGACATGGGGCATTCAAGATATCAATGAGGAGCAACTAATTGAAGACCAATGAAAAATGGCAAGAATTCCAAGGTATGAGTAAAAATTTATTTCAAATGGCATTTAAACACATTTTTACATAGTTATAAACCATAGCTCCATTATATGCAATGATTGTGTTGACAAAATCCGTAACCATTCCACGATCTCTATATGATCCTCCCACAATCCTTGCATTCATTTTCAAACGGTCCCATAATCAAGCCTCCGATCTTCACTCATACTTTGATACTCCACCTGTGATGATGAAACGTGGTTGATTTGACTATGGCTTCTTTCAGCCGCATAAAATCTGTAGCCGTTTCATAAACGTGCTTACATTTACTCTGCAGCCACCCAATTTTAAATACTGCCGGATGCGTTATACTCCTCCTACTGTTCTATTGATCTCACAGCCGCATTTCCACCGTGCTCACGTAACCCTTCTCTGTTCCGCTTCACCCCATTTTGTTCTCTGTTACGCTACATTCCATATACCCATTCTTTGGTATCCACCTACAGTCACTGGTCTCCTCCATAAATCGTGCTCATTTCTGCTCATTCAGCCATCTTACCTCCATTGAACCCTCCTCACGCAGACAAGTTTTAAAGAGCAGAAAGAAGGATGGGTCAGTTGTTGAGAACAGAACCAGAAGGACCTAAATTCATGGAAGGATACCCGCAAGTCAGAGATTTATTGAAAAAGGAAAAGTGGCTTCGGTTCATCCAAAAGTTTAGAGGCTACCATAAAGAGGTGACAAAAGCTTTTGCAAGGTATTTCAATGGTCTGGAAGTAGAAATTGGGGACCTCAAATTTACGGTGAATGAGGCATCCATAGCAGCTGCTTCAGAACTTCCTCAAGAAGGTGAACGCTGGTTCAAGAACAAGAGTATTAGTGATGAAGCCTGGAGAGTGATCCTATGTAACCCAGGTATGGATGTAACTATTTTTAAAAGGGGAATTCCTGTTCATGCTTTGAAAGAAGAGTGGGCCACTTTACTGTTAGTTATCCAAAAATTTATCACCTGTGAGGGCCGTTTTGGATCCATGTATATGTATCATACCCGATTGCTGATGAATTTTCTAGACAACCAGACCCTCAATCTGCCATACTTTTTATTAAATAGTTTGAAGAAGATGTCTGTGACTGTCCAGAAGCATCTAGGGGACGTAGAACCACATTTGTATCACCATGGTCTTGTGAAAATTTTGATTGAAAAACAGTTAAAAGAGAAAAAGGACACATGGGAACAATTTTTGATTAGAAATTTATTTGAAGAACCCCAAGAAATTCCTGAAGGTAGTACATCAAGAAGGAGTAGGAGAAAGAGAACAAATGATGAAACTCAAAGCACTCCTACTACTACAATTGAAAGAACTAGTGGAGAAGAGAGACTGTCAAAAAGGAGGAAGGAAGAAACCAAGGGTAAAAAGCCAATAACATCAAAAGAGAGAAAAAGCATTGAGGCTATGCATCAAACCCCTTCCTCAGAAGAAGATCATCAAGTGTTATCTAAGAGACTAGTTCACCTTCAGGAACAATCATCTATGGCTAAAAAGAGGGGAAAAGAAAAACAAAAAGGAAAAGATAGTGGTCCACAGCGTGTAAGAAGAAGTTCCAGGCTTAAAGGGAAGTTGAGGAAAACACAAATGAAAGGACCTCATTTTATTGATTTGGGAGAAGAAACACCTGAACAAACTTCAGCTGAACATAGTCCATCTCATTCTCAGCTAGACGTTGAACATAGTCCACCGCATTCTCAGTCAAATGTTGAAATTAGTTCTCAAGATGTTGATATGAGTCCTTTTCAGCCAAATTTTGAAGTCAATTCTCCTCCACGGAATTTTGGGGACAGCCCAATGAAAACGACACCCGAGATAGACCCAAAGCAGCAAGAAGTATATGATTATATAGAATCTTTAGAAAGAGCAGCCACGGGTCCCAGCACTTCATCCACTCAGCCTCACACAGCAAAAGAAGATCTAGTCCAATCATTGAAACAAGAAGTCTTTGAGTTGGAGGTTTTAAACAGACACATTAAAAATGAAAATGAGGCATTAAAGGAACAAAGAAAATTGGACAAGATCATTCATGACAATTCCATGCTACATCTGGGACTGTGGCAGAAAAATGACAGGAAATTGAAGAAGAAATGCCAGAAGTTAAGTAGAGCACTGGTTAATATCAAATTCAGATGCTTGATGAAAAAGCCCAGGATGTTAGCAGCACCAAGGAAGAGGAGAAGAGGACTAGATGTACTGGCAGAGGTGTCAAGGCATATGAATTGAAGAAGGATTATCAAAATTTTGGTTGCATGAGGACATGCAACACCTTCACAGTGGGGGTATGTTGAGTCTCAAATCTACATCTTTCTTATACACCTTTCTAGACCTTTTTCATTCACCTGGACCTTCTAAGTCATCAATATCATTGCATATTAATTGTAAAAGAGCATCTAAAATGGTTTTTAACTATGTTTTGTGTCTGCTGTTTGATTTAGATTTTTGCTCATTTAGCTACGGAATCTTGTCACTTTCTGCAGCTGCTGCAAATTTCCGCAGCCATTTTGTTAAAGTCTATATTGCAGGTGTCTTCAAGAAAATCGAGCCACATGGGCAAGTTATAAATGACATGGACATGGATCATGTCCTATTGGCTCAGTCGAATTCACCTAAGAAGGTTGTGGTCAAAGGTGGCCAAGTGGTGGTCAACCGAAGAGTCCCACGGTGACAGAACTCTGTTTCTCATCACGTGGAGATTTGCGTGGCCGTTTCTAAATCATGGGAGACATATCAACACCTGTAAACGGCTCCATAAGCCGAATCCAACAGCCACTCTCCATAGATTTAATCCTCACGGTGGCCATAATGCTAGATCTCTGGACGTGATGGTTCACGTGTCTTCTATCAGCGCAGAATTTAGGGAATTAGTTATATCTCCCTCTGTTATAAATAATGCGTTCTCATACGCATAATAGTTAGCTCTGTAATGTAATTGCGTCGCCATTGTGCTGTGACATTATTTCTCTGTTATGACCGCATTTTAAATATATGAGAAGACTCTGTTCATAAGCGTAATTTGTATTTGATAGCTGCTTCCCAAGGATTGTGCAGAGGGCCCCTGCACGCGCCGAGGTTTTGTGTATTACTGTATAGTTTCATGCTTCATTTCTTTACGTTCATTGTGTCATAGTCATTCACATGTATATATATTACATCTTTCATGGTATTTATGTTTCATCTTTGTCCATAATCTTTCATGCTTTACATTTTACTTCTGTCCATAATCTTTTATGCTTTATATTGTTGTTAACTGATCAGTGTTTTTGTTCCAGATTACAATAGGCAGCCCGGGCATTTGCACATCATTTTATAATGACTAATGACATGGAATCAATATTGTCCTTCTGCTGATTTCTTTTTCTTAGTTTTTGTTTAATTCCAGCATTGTTTTGTTTATTTCAGTCTTGCACATTTTCTTTAGTAGTTAGATTAGATATTAAATTTCTCATGTCATTTTCAGTTACCTCCGAAAGCCATAGCGAGACTAATGGTGAGGGATTGAAGTATGAGTGTGTAGTTTGATATTAGTTTACTTTTCTGCAAGTTAGATATTAAACTATTCATGTCATTTTCAGTTACCTCCGAAAGCCATAGCGAGACTAATGGTGAGGGATTGAAGTATGAGTGTGTAGTTTGATATTAGTTTACTTTTCTGCAAGTTAGATATTAAATTGCTCATGTCATTATCAGTTACCTCCGAAAGCCATAGCGAGACTAATGGTGGGGGATTGAAGTATGAGTGTGTAATTTGATATTAGTTTATTTTTCTGCAAATTAGATATCAGATTGCTCAAGTTGTTTATGATTACTTCCGAAAGCCATAGCGAGACTAATGGTGAAGGGTCAGAATATGAGTTGATGTAATTTGGATTTTTTGTTACACCATTTTTTGGGTCATCTAACCTTTCATCATTAGATGGACCCAAGTACACCATGTAAGACCAGTTTTACCCCAAGTAAAACTGCTTTCACTATGTTAATTAGGAAACCCCAAAAGGAATAATTAATTAAACCATAATTTAATTATTATTCCCAGTCATGTTTAACCCAAAAGCAAAGAAATTAATGAGATAAACCCATAGTTATCTTATTATTTTCTAGGAATAATTATTTAAATAATATTCCTTGTTAAATATGACCAAATCAACCACCATTAATTAAATAAATAATTATTTATTTGATTATATCCCAACCACTTCCTTAAAAATATAAATAAATCATTTATTTATTTATTCTTCACTAATCAAGGGATTTGACCCAAGTCAAAACACCCTTTCCCTCCAACAAATAATAATAAAATATTCCATAGAGGTGGATCTAGATTTGATTAACATTATTTTAATCATGCACCAAGATCTAGAATGACCCAATATTTTGTTATAAATAGGAGGGTTTTCCCCATCCTTCTTCACCTTTTTTTTCCTATTAGATCACTCTGGATCTATACACTTGGTCTCATTTTTCTACCATTTTTGCTCCCATTGAGCTCTATCTTCTACATTGGGTTTTCTACATCTACAAGAGAGAGAAAGCTTAGATCTGAAGTGCTGAGGACTACAAAGAACCCATCCCATTGAGGAGATCTGGATACACCTTCTTGTTTCCTCCCAGGTGCCCTGTAATATAAAAATTCATTCAAAAAATCGTGTTCTTGTCTTGTCTGTTGGATGCATGGAGCAAACTCTTTACTTTACTGCTTAATGTCTTTCCATTTATAGATCTGTTTGTTGCAGCATTTTAACTACTAATCACAGATCTGAAGATGTTTGGCAGCCTCTATTGTTGTTAGGGCTATTAGTTATGCGTAGCTAAAGTGGTTCTTTTTCGTACACTTCGACGAAGAATTCATACTAACAAATGGCGACTCCACACGGGTTTTAAATTACGACCGCTGTCGTTTTTCATATTCCTGCATATCCAGCTACTTCAGACCCTAGGGCTTCTTTTCAGCTGCTTAGTTTTCCTCTTTTTATGTCATTTTTCTCACATAAAACCCTAAAACATTAAAATTTCTAACTTCCGTGTGTTTCTGGCCCTATTGCGCAGGTAATCGACACCAGCCGCATTAGAGACGGCAACTTTTCTGAAAATCTGCCGCCGAGACAACCGGAACGGGGGGTCACGCACCCCCGGCCCCGCAACTTTGCGACACCGGACCTCCCGGTGTGCCTGCCATTTGCGACACCGCCTTTGAAAACGAGGTCGCGCCAGAGCCGACTACCCGGTTTTCGAAGAAGGAAGAAACGATTTTTAAGGTTACCAGCTGCCGACACGCTTCGGTCTTCTGACCTCTGTCTCAGCCCGCCTTGACCAAGATCTGATCTGTTTTTACTCATCTAAGTGGGAACCCAGCCCCTTAGGGCTTTAGTACCCTCCACTTCTTGTGGAAGAGTTTTAGTTGTTTCAGCCGTCGGTTTTTCAGAGCTTCAGCCCCCTCTTTTCCAGATCTGTTACCTCCCTTTCAGATCCATTGAAATCAGCCTCTTTTCCTTTCAAATCACCTCTTGTCGTTTTGTTTGGACCCCCTTTGAAGGCCTCCGCCTTGCCCCCTCCGGTTTTTGCTGATTTCCTTCCTTTTTCTAGCCACCTTGCCTCTGCCTCTTGGCTGTGATCTGCACCTCTTTCCTGCAACTTTATCCTCCAGATCCCTGTCCCTTTCGACCCTAGATCTGTTGAGCTCTTTTTGTGTGTGTTTACATAGTTTTTCCCTTTCTTTTCAGCATAGTTTTGAGAGACCCACCTTCTTGGGTTAGATAGATGCACAAGTAGCTGTTGTTTTTCTGTTATTTCAGCATTTTATTCTGTTCTCTATAGGTTTATTTTCAGCTACGCAGCACACTTTTTTTTCTTGCTCTCAAAACGGAAAGGGTTTAAAAATTAAAATTAACGCACGCCACACACTGACCCTAAGTGAAGAAGCGCCTGGTTAACACCGCCAGGCAAAGACTCTAAAATCAATCGTCACTGCACCTTTTCTACCCTTGACCTGAATTGATTCTGTCTCTTTCTGCCCCTATCGGTTTCCTTCTTCCTGTCATCATTGCGCCCCCAAGGCACCTTTCCCGGAGCCTCCTTGGCCTTCACCCTCAGTCTCCGGTCGATCGACCCGCTCTGTCCCACCATCGTTGAGCCAGTCCTTCTCTGATTCTTTGGGTTCTCCTTTTCCTTCTGGTTCTCCCCCCTGTCACCTCCACTATGTCTGGTCCAGGGCCTAACACTAGCGGGAATCCCGGCCCTAATGCCGGGACTACTACTAGCAGAACCACCACAGGAACTACCTCGGCTTCACCCGTGCTCCCCTTCTTGGCAGGCCTCAGCCTCCCCGATTTGGACCGGTTGATAAACGACCCTATACATCATGACGCTAGTTGGCCCGTTATGCCGACAAAGCTCCCTTCCAACATCCCAAAGTTTGAAGGTCGTGCTGGAGAAGATCCTTCAAATCATGTTCGATCTTTCCACATGTGGTGTTCATCTACCTCCATTATCGATGACTCTGTTCGTCTTAGACTGTTCCAACGCACGCTTACCGGCGAAGCTTCTAAGTGGTATGTTGACCAGCCCACTTCCTCCCATACCACCTTTGCAACTCTTGCCCGGGCTTTTTTATCTTACTTCCAGCTTCCCCTTCGTTATGACACTGGTATCGAACTTTTGACTTCCTTCAAGCAAACCTCTTCGACCCGCCTTTCTACCCATGTCCAGGAATGGCGAAGACGATAGAGCTTATGCCAATCTCCTCCCTTCGAAGACCGTGTCTACATGGACTGGTTCCTCAGATCTCTCTTGTCCCCTATCGGGAAAGATGTCGCATCCCATTTTCCTCAAACCGAAGAAGATGCCCTCCAAATGGCGTTAAAGTATGACCTGATCTACGCTCAGATAGGTTATGATCCCCTGCTATCCCTGCAGTCTTCCCATGACCAATTTATGCAAGGGGCACCTCATACGCCAACGGTATCCGCTGGACCCATCTTTCATCCGCTCCAGCTCAACCTCACCGCCAGCTGCCTGCACTACGGGGGAGGGGGCACCGCTGCACTTCTCCCCTCACCGGGTAGCATGTACCGAGGATGCGGCATGCCTCATCCTTTTGCCCAACCTCCTGCTTACCTCGTGTTTCCCAACCTAACCATTGCCATATCCCACCGGCCCCCGGCACGCCCACTCCTCCGACATGTGCACTTTCGCCTCCTTGCCTTCTCGACCCCTGCCCGGCGCTCCCCGCCCCCCTCGGCCAGCGGGTGGATGCCTGGCGGGGATGGATCGCTGCCCAGCCACGACGGACGATTGGCCCTCCCACCTTCCCCGCCACGGTTCCTCCCGAGGTACCGGATCCTCATGATGAACTGCGATCCGCCTCTAGCATCAAAATTGCTTCACCTTCAAACTCGGTCTAGCCAGTACCCCAAGCCTCCTGCTCAGTCTGCTCCCGAGCCTCCATCTTCAGGTTCTACAGAGCCTCTTTCGACATCCAGTGGCCCCTTACACATCCCTCAACCCAAAGTTGAGGTTCATCCAAAGATTCCAAAGGGACCATTACGCCGAAATGCTGCTTTCATCCGAGCCGCTCAGTCGTATAGCATAGTAGATGATTTAACGCCGGTCCCTAACGCCATTTCCCTGCCCAGAACTCCTCCAGTCATGCCCTTCCCAAAAGAAGGCTCTACTATCTGCCGTGGGCGCTGCAG